>CAJNDT010000050.1:147500-326355 GCA_905221615.1 Symbiodinium sp. CCMP2592 | reverse complement strand
ACCCTATGAAAAATTAGATAGATATACATCGCTATTTAAAGAATATTAAAATATTTCTAAATAATTTCTAGACCCTCGACTATAAAAATATTAAGATAACGAAATCCATATAATAATTATCTATAGAGAACTTGAAATTCCAATAATTTATTCTACGATATTATTAATATAGAATTCCTTCAATTTTCTTAGTAAGCCAGCCCCAACTAAATATTTTTTCAATATTTAAGATATGCAAAAAAATAATCAAATTTGTAAATAGAATAGCGATGAAGAAATAATAATGAATATTTTTTTCTCAAATTTATAACTATAAGAAATATCAATCTAAAAAGGATTGTCGACCAAAAATCAGATCAATTATTGAGAACAATTTCATGTAAACGTAGATCGGCAAGCATTCAACAATCGTATTCGTATTTATATATATCTATCTCTTAAATTTTAAAGTTTTATACTAATAATTGCTAAGATTTCTTGCTTCGCAATGTTTGCTAGAACTCTGAAACCAAACAAAGCAATAATTCAACAAAAAACGGAATACCCCTTTCTAAAACCAAGACTTATTAACAATATGCAGAATCCTTACCAAGCTCTTGGGACTCCAAAGCCTGTAAATAAATGTTCCGAGAAATCTCTAACCTTCATTGAATTGCGGTCATACCCGAGACGAATTATTAGAGATCTATGATATCTTCAAATCTTCAGATTCGAACTTCCGTCGTCGCCTGTAGCACAGTTGAAAAGACTTGATGTCGGAAACGCATCTTCGCTTGCTGCACCAAGAAGCTAGACGGACCACCCACGACAATTGCTTGGATTTGAGGCCAGGCTCCCCTCATTCGCTCCTTTTCAAGGCGCTGAGCATGTGGAGGATTGCAGCTCCAAGTTTTGCTGGAGCTGTTCCTGGCATGACGCGGGTGCTGAAGGGGGCAGGAGCCGTGAGGTGTAGGCCTCGAGCCTTGGATATTTAGTGCCATGTGAAGAAGGTCCGATAGGAAGGATTGCCCTCAGGCTTCGAGCCGATGCTGAGGCATGGTCTTCCAAGATTGAAGCCCAGCCTCACCTCTCCCGAACACGACCTCACAGGAGCAGTCTGAAACCCCCAGTTATGTGGCCTGCACGGCCGCTAGCAACGCTGCTCTCTCGGCATCAGGGTCGGGCGCGAGGCGCACCGGACCACACCTGTTGCGATGCAAACCAGACACCCTGTTAAGGTTTCGTATCAGCACGGACCACTCTGGCAAGCGTGGAAGCTGTTGCAAAACGCTCCTGTGCATATCACCGAATCCATCCTAAGCCATGGGCAGGCTCCAAACAGGAGGGTCTTATCTGCCCACGCTTCTCGTGAGGGACTGTCCGGCACTGACAAACCCAGAAATTCAAAGCCCCCTCTCTTCGGCCCTTTGGTGCAGCGCGGTTGCTGTGGAATTGACTCCAGGCCAGTCAAGGCGAGGCGGTGCAATAGCCCTGGTGCGGCTTCCAACATAGCGAGAAGAAGATCGGCTCTTAATGAGAATAGAATGTTATCGGCTTCTTGCAGATACTAGATTAGAACAGCAGGTGGCTGTGCTCCGCATGACACAAATTCGGCTCGATCTAGACCTGCGGTTGTTGTGGACCAGTCGGAAATCCAAAGTGGCCATTGCCTCAAGGACCTGCGATGGTGCCTGTGTTCTGCCTGAAGCGACACCCTCAGCCAAGCCTGTGCATAGTCTTAATCGGGATGGGTATGCTTGGCTGGGACGCAAGGACAAGTATTTTCCTCAGGATGCGGACATCACTGCCTCCACCCTCCTGCCTGAAAGTAAGAGGACTTTTCCTCTGACCACTCCGGTCCATGCCGAGCCCAGATTCAGAGGACTTCGGTTGAAGTAGCTTCAATTGAAAACGTGTTCTGCATTGCGAGCACTCTTCCTGTCTGACCCTTTTCTGTGATCATTTCAACACCATTATGTTGCCGAAACTCTGGCTGCAGGCCCGAGCCGGAGCCTCTGACTTCGCCCCTGTGTGCCCACCGTGACCTTTGAGGTCTATGATTCCTCACCCGTGGAATGTTCCATGAGTCTTGACTTGGCCTCGAGCATCCCGAAGATCAGGTAATTACCGAGAATGTCCGGCCAGAAGCGATCCCAAGAGATCCCGCTTCCAACACACACCAAGGCTTCTCTGCGCCTCCAAAGCTCAGGCAACGAGCCCTCCCGAGGACTTGCTGATGATTCACTGATGGCAAGCCCGACTTCTTGAGGCGAAGAACACAAACCCTGATGCTCGCTGCGTGGCCTCGCAGCGCATCGCTGCGTGCTGCGACTGAGCCGCGCAGAGTCCGCTCGCCCTCTCGCGCTTGTCGCAACTCCTGGGCCAAGGACTGGATTTGCACATCTCACATCTCGATCTCAATTATCCACAGAAGAGAAACAGGAAAAACGAAGAAAAGGACCATGCCAGGATGCTCTCCGCAGCGCTCGGGCGTGTTGCGCCAGATCGCGGAGGCGATGCCGGAACAGGCCCTGCAAGCAGCTTAGGGTACTCTCGCCAAGGTTTGAATAGCGAGGGTTGCTATGGGAATGGGAACAGACAAGCCCTGCTGGCTCAGGCTTTGCATTTGCCGTAATCGGACTCCTCCTATGATGTTCAGCATGTCAATCGCGATCTTGAGAGCCTTGGAATCTCGTGTGGTATGAGATCCAGAAGGCCGGAAATCTTGGAACAATGAATGACAATCTGATATCTTTGAAGGGTTGGGCTTGTTGCTAAGCAGGTAGCGATGAATCCCAAGACCCCAACCCCCCGAGCCGGACATGCCCTGACCTCTGAAGCTTCCAGGATCTCGCTGTTGCATGGGGACTCCACCTTCCGGAAGCAGAGCACGAAATGCACGAAACGACCACGAAGCGAGAATTCAACAAGAGAGGGAAGTCCGGCAAGAGCGGGGAGCGCAGGAGCAGCAGTCGCAGCAGCACAGGAGCAGGAGGAGCAGTCCGAGCCCCCACCCGCCCCGCCCGGGCCCGGACCCGGACCTTGGTGGCTCCTCGCAAGGCCGAGCGCAGTCGCTGCCTGCGCAAAGTCTGTTGTAATTAGGGCTTTCTGAAACACCTGAAGAAGTTGGGCCCCTTGAAACTTTATAAACTTTGTTTGGGGTTTCAGGGCTGCGTCTAGAGCTTCGTGGCTTGACTCGTGCAAGAGGCCTCAATGGCGCGAAGTCTGCAGGCTCGGCGTGCAGGCGCTGCTGCTCCTGCAGGGTCTCCGGGCTCCAGCTTCGGCAAAGAGGAAACCACGCCCTGAACATCCCTGGACTCGGACTCCTGCTCCAGCTCTGCCACCTCTCTTTGCAGTGACGTTAGACGTTGTATTCCTGCAGGGCCCAGGCCGAGGCTCGTGTTTTTTCACTAGACTTGTCCTGGCCACCGAACTAGTGCAGAGCTCTTCCCTGGGGTCCGGCGGAGAGCGCCGCCGCCGTTGTCTCACGCTCCGAGCTCAGCCGCTCCCAGTCGATGGCCTCAGTTACGCGGAGTTTGGACTGCGAGGTCTTAGGTAAGCAGTGCGGATTTGGGGGAATGGAGAGGGGCAACATCGAGGTTGAAAGTCATCGAAGCTTCGGAGCCAAAGACACCGCTGTATCCCGGCGACCTCCAAAACCGGTGAGATGAGTTCCTGAAATCCCAGCTTCGGAGGCCCCGATGGGCGACTCGGCCAGTGCTGCGGTAGGAGGAGGTGCCTTCGCACACGAGGAACTCGCGTGATCGAACTGCCAAGCTTCGTTGCAGCATGTTGTGAACTTTGCTCCGTGGGCACACGGGGGCACATGATGCTTCATGCTTAATGCTGTTGAGCCACGACTCTGATGTACAAGAGCTTGGCATACAAGCATACGAGACGAGCAAGTTTTGACGGCTGCCGGGCTGGCGACAGGACAAGCTGAAGGCTTGCCGTGGGCCAGAAAGGCCGCTACACGGACGAAGGATCTCTGCAGAGGGCTACCCTTTCAGCACAGAAGCTTCAACAACTGCGCGGCTATTGACTTGGCTGTTGAAGGCTAATGGCTTGAAACTCACATGACAGGCTCCAACCCCAATCGCTACGGCTACATGCCGGCATGAAACCCCAAACTGCTCGCTCCCAAACTTTTGAATTTCGGTTCCCTCAATCAGAATATGCAGAGCCAATTCGACGCAATTGACCTGAAGAGACCTTGAAGCCTTCAGCTTACATCAACAGGGCCGCGGTTGAGCCGTCCTCTTGGTAGTTTCCTGAAATCCCTCATCCCTGGCATGTCGACAAGATATGTTTCGCCTCCTCTTCCTCCTCTTCTTCCTTAGCTGAGGGCCAAGGGGTGGTTGTAGGATTTTACTAGGAACCTGCAGAAACAAACCCTCTGATAGCACCCGTGCGGCCACTTCCTCCTCGTCGGCAGTGGCCAGGGTGGCTTCATGGGCCGCATAATTCTCCTGAAGTGCCTGGATGAACGAGGGATCGATTTCTGTCTGACGGTTGGCTTGAAGGAACCATGCTTTTGTGCATTGGTGGGTCGTCTGCCGGGAGCTTTGCAAGGGTATGGTGCAGAAGGTATTGTGGGGTAGAGCCGAGAGTATTTCGTATGCGTCTGAATCCATGCACTCGTCCAGCACCTTTAAGGGATTTGTCGAAAAACTGCAGCATTGGTCCCGAAAACCAAGGCTCCTCAAGTACGTTTCGAAGCCTGCAAGCAGAAGTTGTGGCGGTGCTTGCTCGATGAATCCCGTAAGCTCCAAAGCACCGAAATTTCTCCCATTCAGCGCACCCCTGCCTCAACCTCGGCGCGCGCTTCGAACCGGCGCTGGGCCGCCTCAGCGCATTGGAAAGGTGCTGGCAAAATCTCAAGCCTGCGAGCCTGCGCAGATTCCAAAGAGCTTCCACAAGCCAAAAAAGATGCTTCACTCCGAAACTTCCATCAAGTCTAGAATGAGAAGGCCCTCGCCCTCGCTGCCCTCTCTCGAGATCTCGGCTCGAGGCCTCCTCGGCGGCCATGGCAGCCATCTCCCGGGCCGAGGAGCACCGCTCGCGCTCCTGACCTGCCTTGGCAATCGAAGAAGTTTTCGGCTTTCGATCCCTTCTCGAATTTGAACCAGGCTCCAGCATATCGGGAGGCCTAGGGCCTACAGTAGAAGTCAAAAAGTTGGAACATCATTGTCCTGGTTCCCTGTCGGGCCTGGGGCTACCAAGGATGAGGTTGTCAGTAGGGCCCAAGCGCTGGCATCGTCGGGCTGTGACGACAGTGAACACGCTCAGAATCTCTTAGCAGTTGATATTTCGTCCTTTGCCCCTGTTGCAGACTACTGTTCCGCCTGCGCCTCGCTGACACTGCCAGAATCGTGAATCCCTACTGCTATGTGACAGGGATTGACGGGGCGTACATGCAAGCCCAAGGGCGATCTTCTGCTGCTGCGCCAGCACTGACCTTGGCATCAACTGCTGATCTTACGTGCCTTGCGGCTGCCTTGCAGGTGCTCTTGCCAAGACCTCACTCGATTGAAGGGGATGGGGGCTGGTTCTGGCTAAGCAGCTGCATCTCGAAGGACTGGAGAAGGTAGGCACCGATGCGGCTTAGTTGGGTGGACAGCTCCTGGCACCGGATGCTCGCCGCGCCCTTTGAGCATGACGCCGGACTCTCGCAGTGGAGCCACATTTCAGCAAGTCTCAGAATTCACTGACCTGAATCAAAACTCGCTCAAAGACCTATGAGCATGCTTTGATGTAGCCTAGGGCTGCATTCACTGGCCCTCGCGACTTCCATCACAACTCCACAAACCTCAAACAAGGAGCGACAGCAAAAAGTGAATGAGTATACTACTGCTGCTGTTCCATATGGGCAGCATACCGACCAGTCACAACACCTTTGATGCCAGCATGCAGCATGCCCTGCTCTCCTGAAGCTGCTGCGCAGAGCTCGCGTTTGCTTCGTTCAAGCACTCCCACTCCTGCACGAGCACATGCCACATTGCATTGCAGTGTCTTCGTACTAAGTTCGGAGCATCCGAGTCAAAGAAGTTGCTTTAAGCGATTAACTGGCTTCTGGAGCTTTTCCAAACAGGTGGAGATACAAGTACCTGGAAGCACAACGGCTGGTGCCTCGGTGAAACAACTGAGGTAAATCCGACCCTCTCTCTTCTACTTGTTCCAGACCTCAAGTCCCAAACCACATCCTGCGCTCGAAACCCTGACGAGTTCCAAACCGGGCCTTCTTTGCCGAACCTCCGAAGCCCTCCATTCCCGTGTCTCTGCCTGCTGCGACAGTGTCACGCTGCCCGCATCCTTCGGGGACTCGGCAGGTGCCTGCGTCACCTGTCGACACGGAGCTGGGGGCTGAGACCAAGCCTTAACAAGAAAAGTCAGGGAGGCAAAGCATCCTGGGGCCAAAACAGAACAGAAGTGCCACATTGGACAACTCCGACGCCCACACCAACAACAAGTAGATGCCGAAGTTTTGACACGAATGCCAGATCACTCCTCAGAAACGAGAATTCCACGCCACACAAAATCCCCCGAGTTCTCTATATATCCAGCTTCTGATCCCAGTGCCGCGTCGGAACTGCTCGTTTCCACACACAAAGAGACAGAGACCCCTAATTCATCCCTAGATACGCGACATTCTCCCGCTTCGGTGCTTCAGGCCTCAGGAGCCTCCTCCGCTACAGCACGGATCAGAAGACGGCCGTCCTTCTACGAAGCTTGTGGAAGCTGTTCTGGTGTCTGAGTTTTCCTGGCTTTTCGATGGAGTGTCCAGGACATCCCTGGCATGTAGCCTTACTTTCATGACAGCGGACAAGACTCAAGCAGGAAATCCGTAGCTCCATCGACAGAACTCAGGGGAAAGCCTCTTGACAATCTTACAGGTTGGCGACTCCTTACTCCTTTCGTTTCACGACCTCGGATGAGAATCTCATGTTCCATGTGGGATCCTCAGTCGGCTTCGGAAGCGGCGTGAACCTGCACTACTTAGTCAAAGCACTGTAATTAGGGCATCTCCGACTTCCAGGGCATCAGAGACTGGTTGCTGGAGATGCAGAAATACTTTCGCAGGCTTTCGGGCTACCAGCTTCATGATCGCTTGCAACATCTTACCCGGTGAGACATGTTTGCCAGAATGCTGACCATTATTGCGGAAATACAGAGCCAGCCCCACCCCCTCCCGGTCAGCACGAAGAGCGAGAAAGTGAGATTGATAAACATAGACTAGAAAGAGAGAGCGATGCAAGCGAAGCAACATATCGAGACAGCACAAACTACGAAGCATGTAGGTATCTTCAACCTTGCTGGAGTTACTTCGGGCTTGTATCAAGCATCGTGCCACGCGAAACTGTAGTCGAACCATGCCGCCAAGTCCTTGGAGGACGCGCTGATCCAGCCAACGAGGCCTCGTGCCTGTGACGAAACAGAGGCAAGCGAGCGAGATCGAGCCTCCCGATCATCTTGCAAAGCTGCAGTAACAAGACCAACCCTCGACCATCAGTCCTTTCAAACCTCTGAGGCCTCTGAGGCCCTGAGAACGTCGTCAAACCCGAATAGTGGACATGTAGTGCACTGACGGCCTTGGCAGTCTCCTCAGTCCCCGGGCCCTCTGCAGGGACGTGGACGATCCTCGGTGGGAAGGTTGGGTCTCAGGAAACTCGTCGACTATGGGGGTCTCCCGACATACAGACTTAAATTAAAGAGCGCACATACAAGTTGGCTTCATCGCCGCCAAGCATCTCCACTCTCCTTGGGTATTTTCGCGAAGTCGCTACGACCTGCCACGGTCGGCTCAGTGAGGATCTGGGGCGTGCCGGTGCATTAGGCCATTAGTGCCGTTACGGGTGCTTCCCACGGCTTCGGATGGCCGAGGCCATCTGAACAACAAGAACTCGCACCCTGCACGCTACCTGTCCACATGGTACTCTCGGCACCTTGACGCGGCTCCCGGGGGCGAGCTCCCCAACAACCTCGGCTTTTTCTTGGCGAGTGGTCCCAGGCAACTTTGAAGGTTTCATGTCGTCGAGTTGCAAGCCGTAAGATCTCTAATACCACGGTGCCCACAAAGTCACGACACTACACACAAATCGTCACTACATGCAGCCGCCCTCTTCATCACCTTTCACCTCCTCCTCCTCCTCCTGCTCCTCCTGCTCCTCCTACTCCTCCCTTACTCCTACTCCACCCACCATCATCATCGTCACTTCACTATGACAGCTACAGTGCGGAGAACAGCTACGAAGGAAGGCTAACATCATCATGTCAAACGAAGACCGTGCAAATATAGAAACAAAGACAAAGACCCTAGCAAGCTATAACACCAAGTCGTGAGCTCAAGCCCCGAACTTCCGAACATCGTTCCCCCCAGCACCCTGGCCCCTGCAGCAGTGCCTCGCTGCGGAGGGATTCGCCACTGCGCACAATTGCGCCTCTCCCGCTGATGACCTCAAACTCACCTTCGGACTTCGCTTGGAGGCTCTGCGAGGCTTTGAACGTGAAGACAATCTGCATCCCACACTTGAGACAACAAGCAGGCTGATTTCCATTCAATGTTGCCAATGCTGCTGTGCTTCTTGTCGTAGTTGTGGTTGCCGCGAACGACCTTCAGGCCGGCCTCCCACTGGCGAAGCTTCTGGGCGGCCCTTGGGCGCCAGAACAGCGGAAAGCCCAGCGGAAAGGGCACCACCTGGCTCGTGTAGTGGGGCTGCAACAACGAGGCTTAGGAGAAGTTGCCCTACCAATCGTTCAGGTTTATGCTTCAAGCACGGCTGTCGGCATTGTTGATTCTTGAATGCGGGCACCATCCTGCTCTTAGTACTTTGGGAGGTTGCTTGCCAAGGAGACTCTTTCAGGGAATGCCAGCAGGAGGTTCGACAACATCGTGGGTTTCATATTCACCAAAGAATCTGCATTTCCAGCGATGCAGGATTATGCAGCTATTTGCCAGTTCTGTGGCTTCATAGTTCGAATGAGAAGGGGGAATTCTCCTCGCCGGCTGATCCGCAAGAATCAAGCGGAAGAAGCAACATCTATCTCTTTGGTCCCAGAGGGCCTGCATCGCTCAGACCACGAGCAACGTGCTTGGAGAGCATGTCTCTCAGGAGGTGATCTGGAGGCCTCGGAACTGTGAGCATCAGGTTCCGGAAGTTAGGGGTTACGGCCACAAGTCTGATTCTGTGAGCAAAGCTCGGAGATTCAGGATGATTCAGGCAGCACGATCTTGTCAAATGCTACTGTACAATAGCCTGATGAAGTCATTAAACCACCATGCACTGCATCTGCTTTTGCACGGCCGAAGAGGCACGAGCCTGACGCCCAAGCAAAACCCCTGAGCGCCCTGGCATCACATCCAGCTGCCGAAGCTCATCCTCAAGGACTTCAATTCGCTCCTGAAGCAAGGCCAAAAACCATGGTCTTCGAGTCCAAAGGACCTTTAGAACCTTTAGAACCTGCTCGCCAAGCTCTACACTACACTCCCGAAGCGCGTGCAACTTGTGTAACTCCCACGGCCTAAATCTGCGCATGGCAGTTTGACGGATCCGCGGCTGGTAGCTGCTCTAGGTGTTGGGGGTATGGGTCCCCACGTCAGATTCAGATCCCTCTCGGAAGTCCTGCTGTCTCTCCACCTGGCTGCAAGGAATACGCCACGCTGGAAATCTGTGCCGTGGGTTTCTGTTCATGGCAGGTTCTGATCTGAAAGGGATGGGCAGTAAGCCCCACTTTACACGCCTCACCTGAAGCTGTTGGGACAGCCGTGCGCTATCCGCAGGAAAGGCTGTGCTTGTAGCAGCGCTGCAAACGAAGAGCGAGCATTCTCCGGCATGCCTGGGCTTAGTGCTGTCACATGCCTCCAGGATGCTGGAAAAGTCAGGCGAAAATCATCGGGAACAATGGAGCGCCCATCCAATTTGAACCCCAACCCCTGACTCCGCTGGACTCGACCTGCTCTCTCAGCGCCATCTTTTCGGCGACCAAAAGAGCGACCTGAAAAAGCTGCCAGGTCATCGGAAGTGATACAAGTATGCGCAATCCGCCTACGTGAGATGTGTCAAGGCCCTCAACGGCCTCCTCGGCCATGGTGGCCGCACTGGGTGCCGCGGAAGCGGTCTCCGCCTCACGCACGGCCTGTTGTCAATCCGCCGCGCTGTTTAAGACTCCCTGTTCATCCTGCACAGTGAAGCCCCCATCGCCTGCTCCACGCGACTCAGCAGCTCCGACCAGTCTGGATCGCCCATCTCCGCTGTGGGGTCCCCCGCGTCTGCAGTCGGCCTCGAAACAGCTGTCTATGCCAGCAGCCTCACTCTTTCCCTACGCAAGCCCGGAACCCAGGTCTCCGAAGCCGAATGTCAAGAAGAGGACCAGTCCCAGCATCCAACCGTAACAGTAACAGCTTGAGGCATGTCGGCATTCAACGTTCAGTATGGTGCATGCTGTTCGTCTGCTCGGGATTCGGGTGAGGCGCATGACAGTGGCCTTTTGTGGACCATGATGCTGTCAACCAGTTACTCCTTACTCTTCTTAGGTCTTAGGACACCTACACCTTGTGGTCAAGAGAGTTGGCCAGGCAAACCTTTTGGCCCGCGTGTGACTTTGCCACTCCCGATGTTCAAGCTCGGACTTCGTAGGGGCCATGCCGGGATGAGACCGACCTGGAATGCTGCAAGATCTGTTCCAAGATGTTTCGCGTTCAAATCTCTTATTAATGGCCAGCCGGTGCTTATAAGCAAGTTGTCGTAGTAGTTTCTACCCGTTCCGTCCTACACCTCTCTGCCTACGAGTAGATCATCGTCGTTGTTCTTTTTGCGGATGCATTGGGTTATCTCATTTAGCCGAACCGACAAGAACGGTAAAAAAAAAAGTGAGAACCGGGCCGGTAGGCAGTGAGCCGGGATCGAGGACGAAGACCTCATAGGTCTGCTTCACGTGCTTTGGATACACCCGGACCACCACGTGGCCCCCTGTCGACCGGAAATTTCCATCAAGCCCCATGGAACGGAGTTCTTGGGACCTCTCTGCAAAAAGGTCGGTGGCAAAGATCTCCCGCTCCATCCTGAGGCCCTCTTCGCTAAGGATTCGAATGCTTCGGCTGGGTGGCTGGTCCGAGCACCAAGCCTGGAGAATCGCCACCTTGGGATCGAGAAGCCGGGCAAACAGCTCGGTCACTCCATGCCCGTGATGGTTCAGAGTGGCCACATCCACTGACCCCACAGCTTCAGCTGTGGGATCCACCATGTCCAAGGCTCCGATTTTCGTGTCACCACCTTCGTAGTAGCGGAAGCTCCCATACTCGATGACGATGGCTGTGCTCAGCATATTCTCATCCCAGTTCCCATCCTTCATCAAAACAGTGCCTGGCACGGTTCTGTTTCCGATCAGGTTTCCATCACCATCGGTCTCAGCCACTTCGTTGTTTGCCTTGATATTCTTTATCACGAAATCTGCAGTCGCGCCCTCCTTCTTCACCATGTGCATCTGCTTGGAACTCGCCACCTCGAATCTTTCAAGGGAGGTGCCTCGCACCTGCATGGATTCCGCGAAACCGATGTAGAACGCACCGTCGGGAGTGTTGAAAAGATTCACAGGAAAGTTGTAGTCTGGATATGCTCTGTCTATCAGCTTCGCAAAATTGAAAGCTTCTGCCACCTCTGCAAGACCCGTGACAGGAACCTCCTCGTGTTCGTGCAAGCTCATGGTGCCTCGCTCAACAGCCGCCTCAACGTCGCCAATGTGGTCTTTACGGAAGTGTGTCACCAGCACGAAATCCAGGGTAGGTCTCCTTAGCGTCAGATCATGAGGCCAAAACGTTCGAACGTACTCACTGATCCAACCGGCCGTAGTTCTGGTCGAGTTCGGGATGGGATCCTTTGCAACACATTTTCCTGGCTTCTTCGTCGCTAGATCACCAGCATCGATCAGCATCGTCGACCCATCTGGCATCACGATAAATGTGCTCTGTGACGCTCCCACCTGCAGATGGTGGACATCTAAGAAGCCTTCCCGCCAGGGCGGCAAGTTGTCGTCCCGGTATTGCCCAGCAGCAGCCGTCATCGCAGCAGCGATCCGTGAAACGGAGGCCCAGAAGGCTGCAGCCGTCAGAAGGACCGCTGCCAACAATGCAACCGCCCGCCGCCGGGAGCAAGCAATCTTCTTGTTTTCCTTCATGTGCTCAGCAGAAGCCCTTCTAATCACGACCTGTTGCTGGGCGCCACATTCCAGCGGAAATCCGGGAAGGGAACTTCGGGTTGGGGGCCGCTGGCAGCAATTAGAGCTGGTCGGAGGCGCCGGGCCGGGCACATCACACGAAAGAGGCGGAGGTTTCCAGTTCGCGGGGCAGGCTTGTTGCTGTACAATCTGAAAACACACGTTTTGCTGGCTTGCAGTAAGAAGGCGATTAAGGCCTTGTAGTCAGGTTGCGACAACACCACCACAAACACGATGGATGGTGCAACTCGTCAAGCAGCCCTCTGTCTTTCTGTCTGCAAGCATTGGTGGTTCTGTGTGTGCTTCGTATACATACACATGTTGTGCATGGTTATATGATATGCATACACATTTAATGTTGGGCTTTTGTTCATAATCTCCCAAACCAGACCCAAAGTATGCACTCTCCAACATTTCTAAGGAGCATTAAGGAGCCTAGTATGCACTGACCAGAACCCTCATCACATACACAGACATGCAGGCGGTATACTCATGTCCATGCATACGGACATATTTGCATTTACTCTCTGTACATACGTAACACGATGTTCATGCAGATGCAGTGATCTTGCCAGCCGCTTGGTGGCCGACATGTTGCGCAAACGTATTGATTCTGCTTACTACCAGAAGCTCAAAGCAGCAATAGCATTGGTAACACATGAATCTAACGACTATGATTTGTCAGAACTTATCATGCTGATGGCTAGTATCGCTTCACTCCACTCCGAGGCGCCTTGAAAACCTGGCCAGCGAGCTCTGAACTTGGTCTCGGAGCTGGTCCATGATCTCGTCGAGGAGCCCTGAGCATCAAACATCCAAGGCATCTGAGTCTGAATCCCTTCAAAGTCTATAGCGACTTCCTTTCAAGACCCTCAGCTAGTGAAGTTTCTAGACAATGAAGATACACAGCTTTGACTTTAAGGGGTTCTGTTGCTTTTGTGGGCCCTGTTCCTCTGCCTAAGTCTTAATGTCCGAAATCCAAGACATTTTATGGTATGTTCAAAGGTCTCCCTGTGCATGCTGTCTCGACTGTCGCGCTACAAAGATTTGTGCATTCCACCTCGCGGTCCATGGAAAAGTTGAGGCAGCACGCATGTATTCAAAACGAGGCACCACGCATGTTTCCAATGCTCCGTGGGTTCGTGGTTTGGGGGAGCTTTGGCTTGATCTCAACATCTTGCACTCCACCTCAGTTTTTGCATGCTACTGAGGCAGCATGCAAGAAACGATGTAGCACACTGTGCGAGGCAGCATGCGTCGCGAGCCCTTGGGCAGCTTCTCAAACCGGCCGCCGCTCAGGCCCATAGATGTTGCGGCAAGGCGCCCTCGGTGTCGTCCGCTGCTGTCTTAGCAGCTTCCGCTTCCTCGACAAGGTTTGGCTGGGCTGCTTTCGGCTCCTCCGACGTGATTGTTTGAGCGCCTGTTTCGGGGTGTCAAGACGAGTTCACGCCACTCTCCTTCGGAGCCTGAGAACCTCAGAGCCTCATCCCTTCTCTCAAGGTCACTCTCTCTCAGAGCCGAGGCCTTGGGCAGGGCAGCCTCCGCCTCCGCCTCCAGGGCCTCCACCTCCTCCTGCAGCTTCTTCCTCAGCAGCGACGCTGGTCTGGCGCGGCTTGGGGAAGCTCCAAGATGGGCTGGGGGCCTCGTGTACCTGCTCTGCAAGATTTCACCGGAAGGATTGCAAAGGATGCAAGCCCCTCTCAATGGAGGCTGCTGTCGCAAGATCTTCGGGCACCTGACAAAAGCACGCCTCAAGGCCAACGCCTCACAACTCTCGAGCCTGTTGAAGCAAGGCTCAGCTCTACTTGCAGCTGGCTGTTCTCGCCTCAGTTTCGTCAGCTGGGCTTCTCCAAACAATCGCAGATGGAACTTGTGAAGTCGAAATAGAAAGGTTCGGCAACAACTCGTCATGAAAGCCAAGCAAAGCACCTTCGAGTCCGACAGCTTCATGACTTGCAAGGGCCGAGCCACTACACAGCTCGTCATTGGCAGCATTTTGCCTGGCATCAGCAGAAATGGCAACCCGAAGCCCCCCCTTTCATCCCAAAGCTTGCCTTTACCGTACCAACCTCAACAGCCGGAATCAACTACAAGTAGCAACTACTGTAGTGACCACAAGCAAAGCCAGTCTGCGCATCCCTCAAGGCCTCTTCAGCGCCCCTTCCCAGTCGATGGCTTCTTCGGCGCTGTCGGGAAGACGGACGGACAGCAAACTCTGCTGTAGCCCCGCAAAGCCTGCGAGGCAGGTCAGGGCTTACTGTGCGTGTCCGTCATCGTTCTCCGCGTCGCATTTGCTTGGCCCTCGCCAGCCAGGCTGAACATGCTGACCATTGCCACAAACAGAGCCGCCTCGTACTGCCTGTTCTGCTATCGGTTGGATGCTTTCAGAATCCCAGCTATCGCAATGATGCGGATGCCATGGTTCTGCCTTTCGAAGTTGCGTGTGTGGACGGTTGGCCTTGGCTGCCGGCGAAGCCATCCTGAAGGTTCTGGAAGAGCGCTCCGCCGGACCTCTGCAAACGCTGCTCTCGCTGTGTGAGAGCTCGAAGTCCGGTGCCATGCTAGGAAATCACTAGGCGGACCGAGGCATGTAGTTTTGCTGATGAGTTGGTGCCACAATGCTGCAGGTGCCCTTGTTGCTGCCCCAGCTGCGCACCGGCATTCGCCCAAGCCTCAGAAAGCGCCCAACTTCAGCGTCAACGAACAGACAGCGGCCTTCTTAGGCTTTCTCTCGCCTTCCGAAGACTCAAGCGTCCCCTGATGGGGTGGGCCTAGGCCAGCTTTTGAAATAGCCAGGTGGCAACCCAGCTGTTCAAGGTTGCTTCCAGCGGCGTGGATTCTCTGCCGGGAGGTTGGACCATGGCTTCGAGGCGTGAGCATCTTTGGCACCCAGAAGCGGCTTTTCGACTTTCAGGTGGGGCTCAAGGTGCTTGGGTGGGGCTGGGGCTAAGGCTAGGGCTGCTAGGGCCGTGGGGTGGCCTGGGCTGAAGGGCGGAAGAGCGAGGAGTGTCAGGGATGGCAGGCGGACCCGTGAGTCCTCTGGCCAAGAGTCCGTGTGCTCTGTCCCTCCCTTACAGGATATGGTACAGCGTTGCCTAGGCGGTCAACTTGTGATGCTTGATCCTGCGACATGGCTTACAACGCCGGAAGATACATGAAGAGCTTGGCTCTGTCACCTGTTTACTTGCCATGGATGGGGTTGCAACGAGGGGTCTTAGGGGTTGGACTTTGCTGATTCAACTTAGAAGCTTTTTTTTTAGCTCCGCGACTGGAGGTGGCCTGGCCCGTCACTGCTCATCAGGGAGCGCAGAGGTCACCTGTCCGACCAGCTCTTGAAGGCATTCCGACTTAGATCACCTAGATCTGCTTTTTTGTCTGCGCAACATGCAAAGGCCGAAGCCCTTCTCACTTTCAGAAGGGAAGTGTCTGCGGCAGAGGAGTCTGAGGGTGCCCTAGGCTCCTCGACTCGCGGGCTCCGGATAAAAGTTTGCGAGTTCTGGAACATGCTTCGCTCACGAAGGGCCCGACTCGAAACTCCACAGCCCTGAGGCCAAGGCCTCGGGCGGCGGCTCGAGACCGGCATGCAGCATCTGCGATCGAAGGAAGCTCTCCTCTTGACAGGAAAGTCGCCGATGAGATCGCAACAAAAGCTCCAGAATCCCAGACTCTGATCTGACCTACACCTTGCCAGTCCTCCATGCGCAGCGTCTCTTGGTCGACCTGCAGAAAAGGAACCAGAGCAGGCAAAAATGGGGCCCTTTTCGCATGGAAGCAAACGTGACGAGACATTCTGCGACGCTCTGCCGAAGCCTTCAGATTCACCAGTTCAGCTCGCAGCAGCTTGTTCTGCTCTCGGAGCTCCTCTCGCAAGCAAGGTGCTGAGAACCACAGCGCACAGCAAAGCGACAGCAAGCGCATCGCTTCGAACACTGAGGGGCCCTTTGTCTTTGCATGGGTTCTTTCGGGCATGGCCGAGGAGACGTCGGCCACTGAAAATGAAACACCATCAGCATATTCTGACTCTTCCCCGGGGGCCCTATGTTTACAAGCTCGCCTGTGATGCTGAAAACCCTTCTTCCAGCCAGGTTCCTGACGGAGTCGTGGACAGAGAAACCTTCTATGTCGAATGAAGATGAGTGCAATAGCTGTTCGTCGCATCATCCATATCCTCGACTGGGGTGGCTTGCCCTGCGAGCTGGTGTAGGCCAAGCAATTCACGCGCCCTTTGCAATTCCCCCTCCTACTCCTCCGCCACTTCCCCTCTCGTGACTTGATGTCAGTACTATGGTCGGAGTGGAGGGAGCCACATCTTCCCTCTGATGAAAAACGAACATCGGAAGACCGTCACCTCCACTTCAAAGCCCCTGGCCATCCCAGGAGTCCTTGTTCAGGGCCATGATGCCCACCTCATTTCATGCAAGCAAGCAGAGGTGCTTCGGAACTTCGGCCAACGCTAGAAACACCTTGCACGCAGAATTTTCTCGTCCCACAGCTGCGTCGGTCGCTCAAGCATCTATTGGCCAAAATCCCAGCTTGAAGCTCCTGCCCAAAGGGAAAGTGCCATGCTGAAGATCTAAGCCTTCACCCCGCGAAGCCTGCAACCTCACAGTCCCAAGGCACGGCACGTTCCGAGAGCAAGCCCTAAGCGGTTGTGGCAAAGGCCAGACAGATCCTGCAGGCCCCGAACCATACCACTACCTCACTACCACCACGGCGACTACGGCTGCGACCTACTATATCGGCAAGTACACATGCTTGCGGCATGCTCCCCACCCAAGTATATTGAAGGGCCCGAGCTGGGAAAAAAGGATCCTGGCCTTGGCCGGAGCCCAAAGGTTGATGCCCGCTTAGGTCTGCAACTGCGACCTCTGTACAGCTGCTGCGGGAAGTGAGGGCCCTGTCGAAGGCGACATCGCTCAGCTGGGCAGGCCGGACCCCTGCCAAAGAAGTGTCCACCGCATGGGCGGTGCCGTCGGGTCCCAGCTCCTCGCAACGGAAAGGACGAAGGCTTTGCCAGAGAAGCCTACTACAAGGCTTTCTCGGGTTGCGGTGCAGCTGAGGGTTGTTGGGATGGGTGCAGCTTCGGCTTCGGTACCATGCACTCCTGCCTGAACGTTGAATCAACCCATCATTTCACCCTTGCGGCTTGAAACGCTCCTGCATGAACAACTCAGTTGCATTAAATGATACTTTCCCAATTCAAAGGCTGAGAGGGCACTACCGAAAGTGTTTATCTTGTTAAGCCCCGGCCCATATCTTGCTTTCACCCGGGAGCCCAACCATGTCGAGCCCAGCAGGTCTACCTTGCGACACAGGAGATAAATCAAATGCAAAGCGTAGCCCTGAAGCTACTCCTTGTCTGCGGATGCAGGGCTGCGCCCGGGCTGGTCCATGTCGCCCGCCCCTTCCTTGGGCTTGGGGCTGTCAACGGCTTCCGTGCCCCAGCACTCCCAAGAGAAGACAGAAGCCTCCGCCAGAGCGTGCGGCCAAGGCGCATGACCTTGATGGAAGTCGCCTTCCAGCTGGACATGAAGCTGCTCCGATCTGCCAAGATCTCCTCAGATTCTCAAACTCATCCTGCATCTAAGGAGAGAGTCCACAAATCTACTGGAAAAAGGCTCCAAACCAGGGTGCAGAATCGATTTGTTTGTCTTTGTGTGCGCGCATGTGCGCACCGCGTGACTCATCTGTCAGTCTGTCCTTGCATCCGTCCACCTCTGCATGTCCGGAACTGGATGCAAAATAATGCAAGGCAGCTCATGGTATAGAGTCCGTCATGTATGTAGGTTAGGGCACTTCGCAAACAAAATCCAACAACATGGGACAACTTGATGAAGAGACGCGCAGCTTGGGCTTCAACACCATCTCCCGAACCTAAACACCGACAACACTGACAGACCAGCCCGAAGCACAAGCTATCGAGACCAGCTGCAATCCGCCAGCCCTCGCCCTCACTGCGCGTCTCCGCATCCAGGCGGCAGCGGTTCGTCTCGTAATTGCGGAGCGTGGAAGACTGCGCACGTGGCACGAGCTTTCTATTCTTGCGGTCCAGGTAGGTTCCACAGGTCACTGTTGAAGCTGGGTATTCCAGGCCACGCTGAGGGATTCCCTAGATCTCAACTCCTATATCCATGCATCCAGGCCTGGACGGCAGCCACAAGGTCTTCGGGCAGGTCTGGCTGCTCGGAGCTGAGCTGTGCCACCACACCCTCATGAACAGACAGGTATTGACAGCTGCAAAGGATGGTTTTCATACGTTTCCGTAGTACGGCATCGACAGCACCATCGGAGCCACGGTGATCTCGATTGTTAGGATCCGACAGCTCCAAAACTTTTGATTAACGAGCCCCACCACTTGGTCTTCCGATGTCTTGCAGCTTGTTGGCTTGGGGGGTGCGAGATTGGGACACTGATGACCTGAGGGGCACAAGAAACTCCTGAAGGGCTGTTCTCCAATAGGCGGGTCTCTGTCGCTACGGTTTTGGGATCGGAACCTGAAGACTCCGCAAATCTCTCGGTGGTCCGGCCTTCTTGAAGTTTTCCTCGAACCTGGATGGCCAGATTAGCAATACACACGAATCGCAGAACACCCACTCCCTAATCCCAGAAGACTGAATTGGGTCCTCACCCCTGGACTCTGAGTGCATGGACCCATCCGGAAAACCACAGACCTGACGCATCCTGACGCCCAATGCGAAGGGAATACCAGCAACATTCGAATCGACTTGCAACCGTATCCAAGCCGCCAAACACCAAGGAACACCTAGTCAACTAGCAACATCCCCAAACTCCAAACACTTCGAAGGTCAAAGAGCAGCTAGCAAAGAGCAATCACTGAACAGTACAATTTTACAAGCTTGCATTTGGGCCCAAACTGCCTGGATTCGTTGAGGTTGGAAGCCCACCAGCCAAGCCCGATCGTGGAAGGCACTGCAGCTATCAGGCGCCAGCCGCCAATCCTGGTCTGGGCGAGGGCTTCGTGAGAGTTTGTTCCACCAGGGTCAAGGCGGTGACAATTGCGTGCTCCGTTCAGAAAGCTGCTTCTAGAAATCTCCAGCCTTCTTACTGTCGAAATCGATGCGTCTAAACGCCGAGCACTTCTCAGGAAATCTTCTAGACTTGGGCTTCAGGTCCACCCCGGACTCAACTGAAATGCTGGCTCTGACGAAATCCGAGCAGCTCATAGACGGAAACTACTGCGCCCACCTCGGCTTCACTGCCCGTGTCTGTGCCCAAATTTCGCACATGCACAATCTGGATCCAAAACCTTGCTGCGTTCCATCAGCAGAGAGCATGCCCCCTTTCGCCGCAAATGCCATCCGCGACGTGTGCTGGGATGTCTAAATGCGCACGCGACCTCGCGTCGCACAACGCTTGGTGTTCGGGCTGGGCTGAGCAGGCTCCTTAGCCTGCAGAAGATAAGAACAGTGGGACTTTGGCTAAGTCTTTGGTCCCACGGAGAAAATTTCAAGCGCACGTTGAAAGGACGCTCAAACGATAACCTCGCGGTCAGTCTCGAGTTGACCGTTGAAAGGCGATTTGCAACCATGCTCCGCCTTGGGCGGGGTGGTCGTCACACCCTTCATGCCGCAGTCCTCTTTTGAGTCGATCGCATCAAGCCACTCCGGCTGAAGCTTGAAGTCCTCCTCCATGTACTGGTGCTTGAAGAAGAGCTGCTCATCGCCGAAGGTTGTGGTAGTCGGACCATGCTCGCCGATCCGAACCTTGCCGATCAACTCTTCAGTCGCCCCTGGCTTCTCCAGAGCGTAGACATCGAAAACGACCTGCCCTGGCTTCAGATCAGACTCGAGATTCTTGAGGCACTGGGCATAGTCCTGGCAAGGACACTCCACCTTCACTGCCGGGCGCAACACCAGCTCGAAGGGGAACTTGCCCTTCTGGCCATCTGCGAAGTCAGAGGTGCCCACCATCAACGGGCAGTAAGATGCCTGCCAGAACTTGGCAGCAACCAACTTGAGCGCGAAGTTGGTGCTTGCTTTGATGTGTGTGGTGAAGTCACGAGAGAAGAAGTTGCTCTCCTCACATGGCTGGCCATCCAGGCCAGGCATAGCAACGAAGTTGGAGCTCGTTCGCCCGTCGCGCAAGAGCTTCAGGCCAATGCCCGGGGTGAAGCCGGAGCTGCCTGGCTCCGCGGCTGAGGAGAAGCGAACGAAGCCATGCTCTGACCCAGAGGCGAAGAGACCGCCGTACTTCGAACTCAGAGACTCCCACTTGATGGGCGCCACAGCCCCGACGCTGTGGATGTACTTGACGCGGGAGCCCGGGAAGATGTCTGACTGCGATTCAAAAGACACCTGGACGCTCTCAGACATGATGCCGCTCAGGAGTGACAGGGCGGCGGGATACTGGCCGGACGTGGTGTTCTGGTTGATGCGCTGCCACAGCAGCTTCTGCTTCTGCTCCGCCGTTAGCTCTTCGTACGGCTTGTATGCTGGAAACGAACAGTAATCATATTTGCCAAGTGGAATGCTCCAGGACGCAGTTCCCTTAGCACAATTCTTGTCCTTCACCTTGCAGACGGGGGCTGCGAAGCAGCCAGCGAAAGGGCTTTCTTTGCATTCGGACACACACTCGCATCCAAGCACCGTGGCTGGTGCATACTCGTAGATTGGACTGTCTTGTCCAAGTGCCCAGCTGGCCAAGACCGGCAAGGTCGCCACAGCACGCTTCATGCTTCAGGAGGGCTGGAAGAAGCTTCAAGCAGGTGTCGGGCACGGCCTACTCTTGATCTGCAATACTACAAAGAAGGGCGGGCAGTTCAAGCTGCCGTGACAAGAAGCAAACTCCAGTACACTGCCAACGACCAGAGTGGATTCCAAGTCTTAGATGCATTCTACGACAGCAAACGGTGAAGGAGCACTTGGCGTTCCAGACACGAGTACGACCACTACTACGAGACTCCCACAACTCCAGGAGCACCCCCTGACGCTCCTGGAAAACTCCGCAGGCCTGGAGCATAAGCAAAGGCACCTAAACACACACAGATCACACATCACCCCAAGTGTGGCCACCTTACAAAGCAGGCCCAGCTGCTGCCACCGCCCCGGGCCCGGCGAAGCGAAGAGCCGGCGCGACGGCCGCCAGCCGCGGTGCCTCGAGCGATGGCGATCGTGCAGGCGGGACGGCCAGGGAACACCACAAGCTTCATTCATGCTGATTTGTCAGGCGGAAAAAGTTGATAGCGAACCAGACTCCAGCCACTTGGACTGGGACAAGGTCGGCTTGGATAGGCCAGATTGGAACAATATACTAACATGGCTACCCCTAAACGCACTCCCCACCTCTCCACTCGACTGCATCGTTTATGACACATTCAGCTGACGGCGCTAGCACTGTCCCTGCTCTGACCGCTCAGCTTCCGAGGCGCGAAGGCAGCACCTCGGAGGGCAGCGCCCAGCATGATGAAGCTCTGACCCCAACTGAGCGAATCCTGCCATGGCAGTACAACGACTGGGACACTGGCTGCCACAATCCAGAGAATTGACAACCAACTGTAAGTCGTGCGGTTGGACCGATAAGAAGATAGGAGGCAAACGAAGGTCGTGCCGAGCAATGAAGGAACTGTCTTGGCCGTTTTCAGCCTTCTTACCCTGCTGCTAAATAATCCTTTTCACCACGCTTCTTCACCCAACTCCGGAGCTTAATTGCACTTTCCGCGCTGCATCATTCTGCAAGGCAGTCCTGGGAAGCTTCCGCCTCGGGGGCCCTCTCCTGCTTCTTCTCCTCGTTGGCATCTTGCTAAGCTCACTGAAAATCGCCTCAACTTGCCTTGAATACTCGTACCTTCAAACACACCTGCATTGGTAGGGCCACTTCAGTTATGCGCGTGGCAAGCTCAGGGACTCAAGCCCAGGGTTACGTGCGTCCCTTCAAAACAGCATTCATCTCTACTCTTAACAGATCTCTCTCAAACCCAGCTTGCTTCAGCACTGCCACTATCTGCCAACCTTTCTGCAACGAGCTGTGGCTGCGTCCTTTTCTTCTCGTTCCGGCTTCTGGGGCTCGTTCGGGGCGGCTCCGTGCCTGCAACAGCTCTGCCGGGCAGCTGTAGGCTTCAGGACAGATATCCTCCTGGAATTCCTCCCCTTCGGATGACCCCTCTTTCCATTCAGGCCTCGTGTTCAGGCGAAGTGTACATGCGATGCTCTCGTTGAACACTGCATTGCTCACGCTACTCGCACTGAGTTCCGCTTCCAAGCTGCACTGACCCTTGGCACGTCGAATCTCGGCGATAGCCTGACGGCTTTGACTCCTTCAATCGGCGCAACCTCCTCGGCCCACCTCCGTGAGGCGAAGCCCCGCAGCGGAACCGCCAGGCGCCGAAGCGCCACGCAGGCTGCCGGCCGTCCCGAGGTCGGAAGGGGTGAGAGAGCCGCAAGCATCGCGCGGAGAAGGGATGTAATATATTGGAAACTCGCGTGTGTCGTGAGTTAATGCGTGAGGTGAAGCAGCATTCGGGATCTGTTTACAAGGCTAGCTGCTAGCTATTGTTCGGAACGATTTCCCAGGCTCCTGTCGTTCGTCGCTGCTTTGGTGTAGAGTGTAGAGGGTTTGCCTGTTTAGGTTGGTTCATGCTGTGCCGTGCCTGGTGCCGAGTGGGGTCCACCGGAACAGCAAGTGTGTGAGAGCTGATCCTGCGAGAGATGATCGACGATGATGGCTCGACGAGTGAAGTCCTTGCTGGCCGGCCTCGTTTCAAACTGATCGGGTAGACTAACTACCCAAATCTCATGTTGGGCGGGCACATCATGTGATCGATGCTCAGCCCCAGACGTACTCGGTGCTGGGGATGTAGCCCTGCATGAGCATCTCTTCAGCCTAGCAGTGGCGAGATTTCCGCCAGGGTCTAGGATAGATCCCTACCTGTAGGCATCAGAGCGGAGCCGAGCGATGACAGAGGTTCACAGCAGCAGCAACCGCAACAGGGTCGACAACATTCGAGTATCCTGTTAGCATGAGCAACGCTGCTTGCTGACGGCACAGCAACGTAATCGGAATGTACAAGATGGCAACAGTTCAACAGTAGCAAAGAAATAAGAGCTGGTATTGGTACACACCGTGGTTTCTATACTGTATACTATGCTATACCATGTTACATGACACCAGCTTGGTGCAAGACGGACAAAGAGGCGCCAGCCGAGCTTGGCCTCAGAAAAGGAAACGGGCCCAGGAGCATTCAGGAGCCAGGCTCAAGGTTCTTAAGGTTCAGAGTTTAGGGTTGGGCTTTTATGTTGAGGGGCATTCCCGGCTTAATCCAAGCACTTGATGAGGCTTCGGGTTCAGTGGTCAGCCCGGGTGTTTCCTGCTTGAGGGTCGCTTCGAGCTTGGGGGATTCGAGGCTCAGGGCTCGGGTTGTCTCAGGACAAGAGCGGCAGCCGGCAGGCCAGGGCTAGGGTTGGCACTTTGCTTCGCTGTCTTCTTGCAGCCCGAAACATCGCATGAAAGCCCCCATACAAGGAGAATCAGCTCAATGTCTTACGGAGCACTCCAGAAGCAATTACAAACTCTACACTTGCATTCCGGCCTTGTTGAGGCCGGAGTGCGTGCCTGACTAACGCCCGTGCCTGTCAAGGGCTTTCGGTTCAGGGCTTATGCAAGGGCCTGCTGCGCTGCAAACTTTCGGAATAAATGTCCTCCAACCAACAGCATCTGCATGGCACAGCTGCCCGATAACATGCTATTTTGTGGGCCAGGGCAGGCAGAGCGAGGCCAGTCGAACATCCTTGGATCTGCTGCCTTGTCACAAAATCAACATGGTGTTCCCATCCTGAAACATCTTAAGTGAAATCCCAAAGCTGCCTTGCCTGAGCTCCGGGCGGAGGACACCTGCAGCTGGAGAATGCACGGGTTTGCGGATATGCCTGGTGATTATGTCTGAACCCATATGATCTACGAAGGTATGTGTAGGGACACTCCAGATCCCAGAAACAACCGACGACCCCAAGCCACGGAATGTCTCCGCTGCCCAGCTCTCTCCGAACATCGAAGTCGAGCAACCCGAAGCTTAAATCCGCCCTCCGATGCTCTTAGGTCTCGCATCTCTGCATCCATGACATCTTGCGGATCCACTGTTTCTGCTCCGACACTGAATGCATCCAAAATCGCAACTGCGCAGTGTCGCTGCCTCTGAGGTACCAGGGCTCGGTCGCAGCCTAGTCATCGGGTTGGCTTGTGTGACTGCTGCCTGTGGGTTTCGCCCCGAGTTTGGTTTCAAGCTTCGACGGATGGAAGAAGTGAGGTTTCGGCCGCTTCTGATCACATATTGTGCGCGGACTGATGCGGCAGTAACACAGCTCCAACTGCCAGACTGCCAGTTCTTCATGTTCACGAGAGGAAGTAGGGTTCAGACGGTGATCTGAGCTCGGATGACCCACGACTGAAGGCGCGCGGAGTCAAGCTCAGAACTTGAGCCTGAAACCCTACAGCAGCCAACCCTGTCCGAGAAGAAAGCAGAAGCCCACATCAGACCAACCCCTGCCCCGCGGTCCGAGCCGAAAGATCAAAGCCCTGCCTTACCTTGGGACTCTCGGGCATTACTCCGATTCCCTTGCCAGTTCCATGCAAAGCCCACCTCCTTTGCAGCGGCGAGGGCGAGGCTCCGCGCGAAGAGGTCGGTGCTGGTGTGAGACGGAGATGTGTTTTTTCTTCCATGCGGCAACCTTACGGGAACCTCGGGAGATTTGCTACGTTTCGATGATGCAATTTGGACTGGAGCTGAAAGGCGGTGCTCCGAGGAACCTAGCTGACCTAGCTGTGGCGACACGGGATCCGTTGAGGAAGGGCTGTACGGTAGTTGCGCGCATCGTTGGTCGTTCATGACTGGAGTCCTTTGGCGACGGATCCAGTGCGGCTTGCCTTTCCGATGCTTAAGCTCTCCTCTGACTCTGCTTGCCTCTGCTACGGCGAGGAGGCCCGAGAACATACGACTTTCGAGCAAGGTTGAACATACCGCGCATCGCAAACATCGGAGGATGTGCGAACTGCAAACTGAGACGTGCATGGAATGACAGCATCCAAAGGTTTGGGGATCTCCGGATTCGAAACTCAAATGATTCGCTTCTCGCTCCGGAGCATTGCCTCGCGGCGGTGGCTCGGGCGAGCTTCGGACGGTACCTCAGCGCCCGGAGACTTCAAAGAGAGGCTCGAGGATTCTTGCTCGGCTCCTCCACCGCATGAGCTTGGCAAGAGTCTTTCGTCTGTGTCACAAATGCATGACCGTTCGGTGCGACATGCAGGGAGTATCCGAGTATCCTGAGAACTCGCCCCGAGTCCAGCTATGTGCGCTTTCGGAGCGCAGATCTGAGAATGACTGCAGTTTGTGGGCCCTTCTTTTGCTGAGCCAGGAGGCAAGCCCAGTCAAAATCTCGGGGATTTCAGGCTCTTTGACCAGGGCGGGATTGGATCTTTGGCTTTCCGACTCACGGCAGAGGGCTCCGAAGCTCTGAACGCAGGCTCTCTCCTCCCTGGGTGTCCAGGCTCTCTGCAGGCCCATCCTCACCGGGAGGCCTGCAGTTCGAATTTCGACAAAAAATCCCAAAATATAGACCACGTAGAGGGGTAGTAGAGTCAAGACCGTTACATTGTTGCATCGAGCCCAGACCCGCTGTTCTAGCAAGAGCATCAAAGCCATCCGACTGAACTAATGAACCGTCTTGCATTCAGATCCAAAGCCCAAACTGCAGGAAGCCACTCTGCAACCTCAACCACAAGCCACCTCAACATCAACTAAACTAACCTTGACGTCGTTGCCGACCCCAGGATGCAGCCTTGATCCAAACGCCACTAAAGTTCACTGCGTAGAACCCAGTTCTGCCCCTGCCTGGGCGGCCGTCCGGCAGAGACCGGCGAGGAGGCCTCGTCAAGGAGACGAAGGAGCCAAGACACTGGGAACAAAAGGTATTGTGGGAGACGCACACGGAAGATGCTGTAAAGAAGGATTACTGACATGAGGCATTCGGCAAGACTGACTGACTGACTGACTGACTGACTAGGCAAGATCTACTCGATCCTGTGGTAGCTCGAGGTTGAGAATCGGAGATGGTATCAAGACGAGCTGGGGTAATTTTTCGGTGCGACGGTTCGACCTGCGGAGGTGTTTCCATTCTTCTGGTGTGTTGCTGAGTGTTGATTTGCGTGCGGGTAAACTTCTACAGGCAATTCGTGGATGTGGTTCAGCTGACACATGAGTGTCTTTTGAGCGCCTCTTCCGCGGGCCCCTTCACGGTTGTAAGAATGGGCTAGAATTCCTGCTTAGCGGCATGCATAATCAGCTCCGTGTCTCTGCTTGTCAACACGAATCTTGCTGTTTGTGTGTAAATCTACCTGTCTACCGTTCGGTCCAGCTGCGCGTGCTTGTGCGCATGCATGCACACGTGTATGGATAGATGATGTATGGACCTGCAAATGGAAGCATGGATGGATGTAACAACGTATGGATGTATGGTGTAATGGATGTATGGATGGATGGCTGGTTGGTTGGATGGATCTGTGGGTTTGTGACGCATTGTGATGCTTGTGTGAGTCTGTCTGGGTGCGTCCCTCTGCATGCAATGCTCTATGCATGTATGTGCATGTAAGAAAGGCTGAGAGATGATGTAACATGTGCGTCATGTGAAATTGCTACATTTTGTGCCGCACTCCATCATGTTTTGGGCTTGGTTGATGTGGGCACGTTGCACACACCGCAAAGCCTTTGAAGTGGAATATCAGAGCTTTCACTACCCTTGGAACCTCGAGACTGTCTGCTCACAACACTCAACGAGCTCCGGACCAGGTCGTAAGCTGGACAAAGAAAGCCAGGCTTCGTGTCTCCCTTCCCCGAAAGTACGGCTGCTACGCAAGGGCTTCTGAAGGGTCACTGAATGTTGTTGTTAGTAAGCTTGAGGACGTTGCGTTTGCGATGCGGATGCACAGCTTCTGTCAGACAGCGCTGTCGGGACTGAGGCATGCCAGGAATCTTGGCCAACGACACTCACGATAATCAGTCGCTCCGGCTGTCGTGTGCCCTCGAGTCCGAAGATTTCACGACGCGTGATGGATGCGATTGCGTTCAACTGTTCAACAGCACTGGTTGAGCTTTACCCTGGCCGAGCACTTCCTCCAGCCACACTTGTATCTCACATGCACGAAAGTGTGAGACAGCCCAAGTGAGCCGAAGCTTCCAGGCCCCCACCCACGGGCCTTAGAAGCCATTGCACCTCCTGCCAGCCAGCTGTTGTGAGAAATTGTAAATGCGCGTACACATGCAAATTGCAGCCGAACTCAAACTAGGATGCTGGAGGCCGTGGACAGGACCTTACCACTTCTTGGGCTTGTCATTGTTCCAAACACGCCGCGAACATAAAACATCAAAGGCCAAAGACAATAACAGCTCAGTCACGGCACGTGCAGGAAGTCCTCAGAGCGTACAGGAAAGACAAGTCAGCTGCCGTCCTGGCAACGCACAGTGATGTCTGCACTCCCATGCGCCCAAACACGCCTCGAGAGGTTCCTTTGTGACGAGTCTCGCTGCAGATATCACCAAAACCAAGAACGGAGGCTGTTCCAGAATATCTGTCCATGTCTTTCCAAGCAGCCTTGGTCCGTTGCTAGGTATTGGCAGTCAATGCACAGAAATGAAGTGATCTGTAAGCTGTGCCGGGTCGATTTGGAGGACGGGGCCTTTACACGCAAAGACTCCGAGAGTCCGCCACAACAGCCTCAAACCGCGGACCTCGCGGCTCTGCTGAGGGGAGCCATGGCAGGCGTCTAGCTTTAGGGTCCGACAGGACCCAACTGCCGACTAGGGAAAGGCCCTGCTCTGGGGACGTGCCGAGCATATAGTCTCGTGAGTAGACTAGCAAGACAGGCGTGTCGCGCTCCGGGTTTGTCTCTGCGATTCGTGGCTTTACTTCTAGCAGCTTGCAGAAGGGAGTGCTCCTTTTTCTTTGAAGGCTCTTACGTCTCAGGGGAATCTTAGGGCTTGATTTCTGTGGATTTGTGTTTGGGATAAGCTTAAGGTTCGTCTCTACATGTTGATTGTTGGAGGCCAAGGGCTGGGTACAACCTGAGATGCCTACAGGTTTTAAAGCTGCAATCAGTGCAGACATCTTCAGACATGCACACACAAAACAGCAAGAAAGAGGGACTTCAGGCAAAGGCCTCAGGTATCTCTTTGGCAAGTTTTAAGGCTGCTCGCGGCGAGAACCCAGACTTTCACTACCACCAATCCAACAGGACGACCGCCATAACTGTAGCTTGAAATAACCTCGCGGGCAACTCGTTTTATCCATGATGTCGGGGCTGCAACTTTGGCGGAGGGACCGGATGCGAACACTGCGACCTCATCTTCTGATATTTGCGGTCTACTCAGTTCACGCGACGGTCTGGCGATCCGGGTAGTCCGGGCAAGGTCTAGGCACACTGCTCGCAGCTGGTCCCGGGCAGTTCGTTATTCAAGACCATCGGCAGTCCCAACAAAAACTCAACCCCGGCCCAGCCAATCAGATAAGGTCGCTAACTTCTCTCCCTTTTTTCCAGTGAGGAACCCTCTCCAACACAAGCGCGTGCGTGCGTGTGGAACGATGGGGGACGCCGCCCGGTCGAAACTGTCTGCTGACGGAAAGAGGCTCCGGACTCCAAGGGAGGCCCCTGGCCCTAAACGGTGCAGGGAGGCCCTAGAAACCTTATGCAAGCCTGGCATTCTAAGATTCTAGCACTCTAGCACTCAAGAAGGACCCCGACACGCCATCACAGCCTGCTTGCATACAAAACCACAACCCCAGCACTAGTTATCCGAGAATCCGACAAGGTCAGGGATGGAAGGCCGAGGCAGCTATGATGCGCGGCAACTCAGTTACAAGAGGTGCCTCCTCTTTGCGTCCTGATCGAATTTCCTACTGAGCTCGCCACGTCCAGCAATTCAAAGCAGCATTGGTTCTGCGCGCGGCAACTGCTCTCGGTCTTCGCTATGCTGTGCCAAAGGCACCGCAAGCCGGGTGTGGCATGCTCGCTGGTGAGGCTTGCTACAGGCCCGGAAGCATGCAGTGTCCGTGCTCATCGACTCATCGTCGTGTTTGGGACTCTGTCTGAACACCAGAGATTTTCAAGTCACTGAACTTCCCTGAACTTCTCTCAACCCCGCTCAACCTCCGACCTACTTAGATATCCCACTTGGACTGCAAGGGCCTCTATTGCGATCCATCTATGCACAGCATAGACGTCGGAGCTCCCAAACCCTCCTCCCTGCAGGCCCACGTGATTCGGTGCAACTCCTACGCAGCGCTATGCTTGCTTCCAAAATCCACTTGAGCCCAAGTGGCTTGGACAGGGTTTCTGCTGTAGCTTTCGGGCCTGCGACGGTGCGATGCACGCCGAATGTTCTAGAATTCTAGAGTTCAAGCTCGAAGATGCCCGAAAGGCGTAGTGTTGTTTTGGGGCTGTGGGCTGTTCAGTAACCCGCTGGGACAAAAAGGTGTACTTTTCCAGCTAGTCAAGTCGTACAAAAACAGGAACCCAGAGACCTAAAGCAAGAAGCGCGTCACTAAATCACTGGGCTTCTTCTCTGGTGTCGGGAAGTATGTCGAAGCTCAGTCACGGCCTGGTAGCAGCAACCTCACTTACATCTTCACAATCAAGCCCTCCCTGCTGAGCATGGTTTATGAAATAGGTCTCGAAGTTGGGAGTGGCCTATGTCAGATTTCGGGGTGGGCTTAGGGTGGGGTCTTCCGTCTGAGGCATCCTCGCAAGAGTTCCTTTGCTTGGCTCCTTTGGCCCTTCGAATTGCGCCCTCCGGCGGTGCAGAGATCCGGGTGGAGCTGGAAGCTTCTCAAGTCCACAGGAGACACCAAGACTCGGGCTCTCACGAACTGGTGAACTGTTACGACCTTCTTGAACTTACGACTTCAGGTGGACAACCCCCACCATCCGGCGAACGATCCAACTCAAAAACCTCGAGATGAACCAAAGCAGCCGCACAGCCTTCCTAAACCCTAAGCACGCCTCGTGTCGCCCTGTAGCAAGTCTTCTTGGACTCATCCCCCCTCAATCTGAGTTTGAGGGTAGTTCTTGATCTTTGCTTCAGAACTCTTTGAATTTGGAAGTACTTTAGATGCTTCCAGCGTCCCATCTGGCAAGAGGACATTGCCGCATAAACAGTTAGGTAGAAACATCTGACTCACACAAGCAAGTTGCACTTCGACAAACCTGCCAAGGCAGGTTGAAGCTGGAATAGGAAACTTCATTCTCGATGCCTTGCAGCCAGCTTGGAAGACCAGCGTGTCGAGGGTTGCATAGCTGTTGAACCCCCAATTAAGCATCAGAAATCGCTGTTCCTGTCGATCCCAATCCAAAGCCTGCTGCTGCGGGCTGTAACTTTCGCCCTTTAACGACGCCGTCATTCCATCTAAACCCGGAGCTGCAACTCCCAAGCAGCTTCCCAGAACCAAAGCTTGAAGCCGGCGCCTTCCGCACCTACTCGATGTCGACTCTTTGATGACCAATGGAACCGAGGGTTCTCTACACACCGAAACCTTGCATCAAACCCACCCCATGCAATATGCTAAGGGAGAGGGCAACACGACAGTTGCCTGCATCACTTCTTGACGAAAACGCGCATGACCTCGTCTCGCAGTACATCTCAACAAAGGCACGTGACTCGCACGACTGAGAGCGATATTCTTTCATGTTGGATACCCAGAGCCTCAGCCTGTCGCCTGACTTCGCGCCAGGACTCGAGGATGCAAGTAGCTAGCCGGGCAGGGCTTGGCTTGCATGTGCTGTGCAGGAGGCTTTCCTCTTTTTCAATAGCGAAAGCCGTGACAAGCCTCATGGAAGAAACGCAACCGGCACACGTGTACACACGTGTACAACATGACACGGAGTGATACTTCCAATTGGCATGAATTTGTACCCCACGCGAGTATCCTCTCGTGAGTTCTGGCGCATCGCTAATGCTGAAAGCTCTTGCTGACCAGCTCAAAGGGAAACATTCGATGATGCAGCTCCTTCTCCTTGCGGTCTGGATCCCAGTCGCCACTTGTGATTCATTTGGCTGCAGCCCTGATGAAATGCACGGTTCTCAGAGAGAATGTAGTAGGAGAAGGCACCACGAGGAAAGTCAGTATCGCGACAGGAGCGAAGTGGATTCAGCATCCCGGCCCCCAGATGCAACAAGCCCGCAAATACCACAGGAAAAAACAGCACGCAAATCACCTCTACAGCTGCAGTGACGTATGTCTGACGGCTCAGGGCCCGCGCAATGACCACGACAGAGGTAATTCCTTGCAGAACGTTGTGCATCGCAACCACAATGTAGAGGCCGTGCATATAGCGAAGAGGAACCTGGGTGTCGACATATGCCAATGTTGCACCCAAACCTCCTCGCGCCGCACAGCAAAGGCGTTGAAGCTCAGGCATCGTAGTGACGGGAAAGGGCAAGCAGCTGCCACCCTGGTCGACCGGGCCATGTGCCAAATGCGCGATGTAGGAGGTGGCCCAGGCCCAGACCACTTGGCCTTTGGAGGGCAAGGGAGCGAGGACCTTAGACTCGTCCTCCTCCAGGAGCCCACACTGCAACAAATCACTCAAATCCTCATCCTGCATGGCCTGCTTGTACATCAGCTCGTGTGACAAAACAGCCCATCGCAGCATCCGCTCACGGACAAGGGTGTCCTCAGGTGAGTCACTTGGAAAGTAGCTTGTCAGAAGCAAGGTGAGGTCGTTGATTGCACCCCAAAGTCTTCCGATGCAGTCGTTGCGCATGGCCCACCATCGATTGATGCAGGCGGCCAAGAAGAAACCCAAAAGGAACACCTTGCGTGCATTCCGAGGCCTCGCCCAAACCACTACTAGGCATTACCAAGACCGGCTACCCTTGTTTGGAACGAGCCGTGACCACCATGAAACCAGAACCCCAACACGAATCTGTTGTAACTCAGGCGCCGTCACGGTACGTACCGAATGCGTCATGTTCACCAAGAGGTCCCTGGTCGCCTCCGAGAAGGCGGGCCTCCCGGCCCCGGTGAAGTGATAGATCAGCAGCGCGAATGTACAGCTGGACACCGCGTACCACCACGTCCTGGCCACGAAGGTCACAATCAATCGAAAGAATCGCTGACTCTCTCTCGCGCTCTGGATGCAAAAGCTCAATGCCACGGTGTGGGCCTGGCCATCACCAACTGAGGCGCCCACCGACTGCGCCTTCTCAGAAAGGAGGCAGTGGTGCTCACTGCGGCAAGGATACCAGTCGTCATGAGGCTGTCGTCATCTCTGTACTTCAAGACTTGCGTGTCAAAGTAAGTGACCAGCTTGTTCGGTGTCAGCCTCTTTTGGAAGTCAGCCTCGGACATCGGCACTGAAGGGGCAGCGATCTGCCGATGTCGCGGAGGGACGCCGGAGGTGCCGAAAGCCAGAGGTCGAAAGAACGCACGGGAACCCACCATCGCCGGAGTCAGGGCCGAAACCATGGGCCACATTGCGTCTTCCGACCGGCACCACCTTGGGCCTTGGTGTTCTGATGGTTCTGCCGCTCAGGCAACAGCCAAAGCATCCCGAAAAGCTCGAGAAGCTGTCGGCTGAAACTCGGAAACCGTCAAGTTTCGATCTACACATCTGAGGAACAGTATCGGTTATAAGGACTCTACTTCTTCCACTGGATCACAATGCAGTTGAGGCTTTCTCGCTGGTGTGCATCCCAGCTTCGTTGAAGCGGGCTTTGCAGACTTGGGCTTCCGGGTGTCCAGCGTCAATTCAACCCCCTGGACCACGAATCCGAATCTACCTAGAAGAAGCTCGTTTCACGATCCGGATGCTCAACCTCTCTCCCCCAAATCACCATACACGGTCAAGAGGCCAGGACGCGAAACTACCTAAACGTGAAACTCAACTTCAGCAAACAATGAAGCTCAGCCTCCAAACCCACAGCTTTGAAGGTGACTCGTCATCTCCATCACATTCCATAACAATAATGCATGAACCCTCGCTTCAATCCTGCGCCCCGCAACACTTACCAAGAGCTCAAACTCCACAAGTCGCGTCTCACGAAACAATTCTGACCCTATTCTCGCGTCTCGTTAGACCACCCCCCGAGCCGTAAACGGTGCTCGAGACCCGCATGAGGCCCCGTCCGCCGCGGCGGCGCAGAGCGTGGCGGCGCCCGCGCCAAATGCCAGGGCAAGGACCTCCGCTGAGTTTCTGGGATGTTTCTGGTCATATTACCAAAGAGATGATGAGGGCAAGGATCATCATCATGAAGCATGCTGGTTGCCGGCACAATGATGACGGTGATGATGATGGTGATGATGATGAGGTAGCAGGTAAGTGTGATGATGGTGGTGAGGTAGAACCTATTTAATCGTGATGATTCTGATGACGATGAGGTAGGAGATACTTGTGATAATTGTGGTGATGGTGATGATGATGGGGAGGGGGAGGAAGAGGAGGAGGAGGACGACAACTCTGTAGAAACATCTCAAGGGAGCAAGTTGAAGTCTTCGATGTATTTCCTTCAGGATAATAACCAGACTCTGCAAATAAGACCGTACACAGTTTCTGTGCTGGGCATATTTCAGGTGAAGCTTGGGAGTCTGAATAGTCTATGCTCTGGGCCTACTGAGTCTACGGCTGCAAACACGTCGCAGCTGCTTCTAAGCCCGCACTAGTAACCTGATCAATGATCACGTGCTGCCATCGCTAAACAGTGACTAAGGGACTAAAGGTCCCCCAACTTGCTTCGGCGACCGTGCAGAGTGGTTGAGTCGGATGCAACATACCACTTGACTAAGAAACAAATGCTGATGGCTGTGCCATCCATCGCCAAAGCTGACCCGAGAACACCCTCGACGACACGTCACAACACCGAAGCGCACTCCTTTCTGGAATAGTTTCTCGAGCTTCAGCCCTGGCGGCCTGGACCTAAAGCCCGGAACCGACAATCCAACAGCTTCGGGCCTTGCTCCTGCCCTTCTCCATGCTCTGCGTTCTTAACTTCAGCTCCTGCCAGGGTCGCGAAGGCAAGGCGGGCGAGGTAAGAGGGGGACCGGGGAGTCTTGCGGTGCGGGGGCTCACGGCTACAAAGGTTCTGAAAGACCTCACGTGAGATGCTCGGCCTCGAACTTCTTCTCCAGCTCCGATCCATCTAAGAGATCAGCCTCACTGCAGAGGAGTGGGAGTGCTGGGGCAAAGCTTTGAACTGGAAGAGGCCTCCGATGAGTTCAAAGCCCAAAAGCGGAAACGCACTCTCTTGCGATGGCAGCACTGTGGCTTTGGGTCGCTGGATTGGCTCGAGTCCCGGAGCTTGAAAACAGCCCCAATGGCACTTGAAATGCTTAGAAGCCTGAAGCACCACACCGAAAGCTCTTCAGAGGCAAGCTCGAGGATTCTTGGCCGCCGGGCGTGCTCGAGCGGCAGCGAGGAGAAGCTATCCATGGACGAGTAGCCCTGATTCGCAGCACTGCCGAAGCAGGAGCTGATCAGGGTCTGCTTAGCAGTGTAAAGAGATCCAAAACATCCTGCACCCGAAGGCCCTGAACAGTGCACGAGGAGGGTTCGGGATACTTGGTAAGGTTTCGTGTCGTGGCGGTCGGGCGGTCCAAACAACGTGCGGGTCTCTCTCTCTCTCTCTCTCTTCTTCCGCCGGGCATGAGGGGTTGTTACTCTCTCTCTCTCTCTCTTCCTCCCTCTGTTTTGCTCTGCCCCTCATGCCGTCCTTCGTCGATCCATCCAGGTAGGACGTCCGGGCAGAGTCGGACGCTCCATCGGAGTAGGACACGCTGTCCGCGTCGGACACGCCGGCGACGTAGGGAGTTGCGTCCGCGTAGGACGCCCCGTCCACATAGGAAGAGCTATCCTGGGCGTGATGGCAGCAGGTGCCCACGAAGGCTTTACGAACTTTCCTCAATCTTGAGGAAGGGCTGGCCACGAGTTGTCAGAGGACGATCAAATGTGAACTCATCACAGACGAATAATGCAAACCTTGACCAGATCGCAAGCCCAAACAGCCCTGAAGCATCTAAAATTCGGGTGGCAATACCTGCATGAAGCTAAAATCTCACAGGCTCGGGTGTCACGGCTTTCGCCTTCGGAAGGTTTTGGGCTCTCGAAAAGTCGGCTTGGCAATGGTAAGGGCTTGTGGTTTCCAGTCCGAGCATCGTCGTAGGTTCCCAAGTCTACGGGAAGGTCGGAGACGTCGGAGTAAGACTCCGAACCTCGGGTTCAACCCCCCACTTGCCCCCCCTGGTCCCCCGCAAAGAGGATTCCCTGTGGTGGCAGTAGTACAACTGACAGCTTGATCACAAGAAGAAGCTCCAACATGCTTCACTAATGCCTTGCGAACTCTCAGAAAGGATCTTTGACCGAGCACCGGATTATCATGATGACATCAAAAAGCATGCACTCCTGACCCAGAGCTGCCCTAAGTCCAAGCGGCCCAGACCATCATCGGAGCCGGGTGCCTCCCGTGCAAAAACCAAAAAAAAGTGCATTCCAGGGTCCTAGAACAGTTCCGCTTCCCGAGAATTACAGCCAAGTGCGAGGGCGAAAGTTCGTCATCGTCAAAAGATCTATGGCTAGGGACTGTCTTCAGTACTTTGTGCCAGCCTAGTGCGCTGCATGGTGTATGCGTGTACGCATGTACACATTATGTGAGAAGGAGCCGAGAAGGAACAGGAATAAGTTTCGACAGCTTGGAGTTTGAAGATGTGATCTGCGCGAGAGGGGGCTGAAATGTTTGTGGCCGAGTAACGCCGGAAAACTTGAATCCTACTAACCTTTACTGACCCCCCATTTTCTCATCCTTACTGCCTTAAAGACCCCGAAATATTCGACGCACTTGCTCGAAACCTTGGCAAGCGGCCCCCAAAATCTTCTTTTCTGTGTTCAGTGCCCCGCCTGGGTGGTCGGATGTAACCGCCTCGTGCGGGACTGCTGGCCTGCGCCGCAGGTCGCCGTGCACCTGGGGCTTCGTTCGCTGTCTTGGGCAGGGACCTTCTCAGGAGGCTTCCTTTTTTGTTGAGCCCTCTTTTACATCTGCTATCTCTAGCTCAGGAACACGTAACACGAGGCTTCAGGGCAATTTTCTGGGCGTCTGTGATTGAGGCTTTGAATCCCGGCTTTCGCTGGAACAAACGGGCTGAGTTGCCGAGGTCCCTCATACCGCAACCCAAAACCTCCTGCAATAACACCATGCGCACGCTCAGCAAGCCAGGGCCTCTTGATACTGAAAGACTCGGGATTAAGTAGAGAGGGCCAAAGTTCCAGGGCCTGAACAAAGTTAACAGGCTTGCAAGGACACCTGCTCGAGCTGCTATCCATAGTTCTGCAGGACAGGGGATCATTCGCAAAGTACTGGCTCGAGGTGCTTGGACATGGGCGCACTGGCGCCCTTGGGATCTGAAAGGAAGTTCATCAGAGGCGAGGATAAGTGATCGCAAGCATGAGATGCAGTAGTGCCAAAAGCAAGAAAGATCTGCCGCGGTGTGATGACCCCAGCTGAAGGCCATCAGCCCTCGGCCTTGTGAGAGTCTTCAAACCGAAAGCAGGTAGGTCAGGTAGGTCGTCACCTCAGGCCCCTGTACGCTGGCCTGCAAAACCTATCCAACCCTATCCACCAACACACCTACAAAACCAAGACAACCGCATCACCGACCCTGCTGAGGCCCGCCACGGGCCGTATTCAGACCAGCTGTCCCAGATACAGTACGTCTTGTCCGTACCTCAGCGACACTTTGGGGGTTGTGATCCGGGATAGCAGGGGAACCAGAACTCCAAGCCGTTGCATCCGTAGGCCGTCCGGTTTTGAGGAGTTAAAGCAACTGGACTTGGCTCTGAAGGGCATACCCATGCTTTACTGACGATCCCAGTCCCAGTGGAGTCATTTAGTCGTAAGGCTTAAGTTCCAAACTCCGAACTAAGAGCAACGACTTGGGGCCCTGGTAAAGTCCAACTCCCTGCTGCTCCCAAGTCCCACAGACGCCACTGAAGAGTAATTACTGCCCGCCTGCAGAAGTTGCCAAGGGTTGGGATTGAATGCCAGGGACTCGAGCACTCCGTGTGAACCCTAAACCCCTAGCTGCCCTAGCTCTTCGGACTTCGCGAAGACAGCGCTTGTTCCACTCGGGCATCGGCAGGTCCGCGGGCATTTTGCCACTTCCACGGCGTTGCCGTGATGGCAAGGCTGGCCGTTGGGCAGGTCAGGCTCGCTTGGGTCCCCTTAAAGTTGAGGCTGCATTGCTAAAGTCCGGCTCCTGTGTGGAACGGAATCCTAAGCCTTCAGGACGGAAAGTTGCAAGTTGCAAGGTCGTGGTTTGAAGACCTTTCGGGCTGCGATGCTTGGGCTTGCGTCGTCATGGCGAAGGCAGAACAACCTACATTAATGTAGGTTTGAGGTTCCAGGTCCAGGATCCCGCAGACTGTCATAGACTGGCAGAGCCGAGTTCAAGAACGCCAGCGCTGATTCAAGCAATCTGAGAAGCTCAAGCCCCAGACCCTAGCGCTCTAGCTGAAGCAGTATAATCACGGGCACCAGACGAAGCGGAAGCGCCTGCCCACCACAGGCCGGATGCTGGGAGATATGCCGGACTCGCTGGCGCTCGCCGCCACACCTGCAAAAGGTCGACGTCGGAAACAATCGCCATCCCTGATCACCGGTCTTCGGGATGCGGATAGAGAAACACCAATGCAATCTCGGACCACCCGCCGCTGATCCACACTCACTCAACCCCGAAACTCGATGAAACCCCTGCCAAATGCTCTTGAAGTGCTTTGCGCATGCCTTACCCCATGATACCCGCCACCTCCTGAAGTATAGAGTAGTAGTATAGATCCCGTGCCAAAGCTCTGCCCATACATGCGCGTAATAAGCGTGCAGTTCTCAAACACTGAAGCACAACTCCTGCAAGTTGCCGCAAGCAAAATCCGAGTCGGCTGAGCGGCTGATTGCAAGCCCCCCACTCGCTCCAGTCCTGAGCAGATTCTTCTTTGCAGGGCCCCTGCATGGGTTCTTCGTTGGGGTCAGGTGTGCCAACGACCAGAGTGGATTCCAGTTCTTAGATGCCTTCTACGACAGCAAACGGTGAAGGAGCACTTGGCATTCCAGACACAAGTACTACGACTACTACGAGACTCCCACGACTCCAGCACCTAAACACACAGATCGCACATCACCCCAACTGTGGCCCCTTTCCCAAACAGCCGCAAATGCCATCTGTGCTGGGATGTGTCGGCCCAGAGCACGCAGTCCAAATGCGCACGCGACCTCGCGTCGCACAACGCTTGGTGTTCGGGCTGGGCTGAGCAGGCTCCTTAGCCTGCAGAAGATAAGAACAGTGGGACTTCGGCTAAGTCTTTGGTCCCACGGAGAGAAAATTTCAAGCGCACGTTGAAAGGACGCTCAAACGATAACCTCGCGGTCAGTCTCGAGTTGACCGTTGAAAGGCGATTTGCAACCATGCTCCGCCTTGGGCGGGGTGGTCGTCACACCCTTCATGCCGCAGTCCTGTTTTGAGTCGATCGCATCAAGCCACTCCGGCTGAAGCTTGAAGTCATCCTCCATGTACTGGTGCTTGAAGAAGAGCTGCTCATCGCCGAAGGTTGTGGTAGTCGGACCATGCTCGCCGATCCGAACCTTGCCGATCAACTCTTCAGTCGCCCCTGGCTTCTCCAGAGCGTAGACATCGAAAACGACCTGCCCTGGCTTCAGATCAGACTCGAGATTCTTCAGGCACTGGGCATAGTCCTGGCAAGGACACTCCACCTTCACTGCCGGGCGCAACACTAGCTCGAAGGGGAACTTGCCCTTCTGGCCATCTGCGAAGTCCGAGGTGCCCACCATCAACGGGCAGTAAGAGGCCTGCCAGAACTTGGCAGCAACCAACTTGAGCGCGAAGTTGGTGCTTGCTTTGATGTGTGTGGTGAAGTCACGAGAGAAGAAGTTGCTCTCCTCACATGGCTGGCCATCCAGGCCAGGCATAGCAACGAAGTTGGAGCTCGTTCGCCCGTCGCGCAAGAGCTTCAGGCCAATGCCCGGGGTGAAGCCGGAGCTGCCTGGCTCCGCGGCTGAGGAGAAGCGAACGAAGCCATGCTCTGACCCAGAGGCGAAGAGACCGCCATACTTCGAACTCAGAGACTCCCACTTGATGGGCGCCACAGCCCCGACGCTGTGGATGTACTTGACGCGGGAGCCCGGGAAGATGTCCGACTGCGATTCAAAAGACACCTGGACGCTCTCAGACATGATGCCGCTCAGGAGTGACAGGGCGGCGGGATACTGGCCGGACGTGGTGTTCTGGTTGACACGCTGCCACAGCAGCTTCTGCTTCTGCTCCGCCGTTAGCTCTTCGTACGGCTTGTATGCTGGAAACGAACAGTAATCATATTTGCCAAGTGGAATGCTCCAGGACGCAGTTCCCTTAGCACAATTCTTGTCCTTCACCTTGCAGATGGGGGCTGCGAAGCAACCAGCGAAAGGGCTTTCTTTGCATTCGGACACACACTCGCATCCAAGCACCGTGGCTGGTGCATACTCGTAAATTGGACTGTCTTGTCCAAGTGCCCAGCTGGCCAAGACCGGCAAGGTCGCCACAGCACGCTTCATGCTTCAGGAGGGATGGAAGAAGCTTCAAGCAGGTGTCGGGCACAGCCTACTCTTGATCTGTAATACTACAAAGAAGGGCGGGCAGCGGGCAGTTCAAGCTGCTCTGCATTCTAGCACGATCTCAATGTATCTTTTCAGTAGCCGTGACACAAGAAGCACACTCCAGTACACTGCCAATGGTCAGAGTGGATTCCAGTTCTTAGGTGCTTCGGAAGTTGCGTGCTCCAACCCTCAAGTCCCGGAGGCTCAGCCCCTTGCAAGGCCCTGTCCCAACTCTCCCAATTTCGATCACTTTCTACTTAAGCATTCTGTCACACTCCGGGGCCCTGACGGTCCAAAGGCAGTCCGTCGGAATGCATTCGTCGTGGCAGGGCTGAACGGCAAGCAGAAGTGGAATTGGGACTATGGCGATGAAGATAGGCACCGTGGTCACACACTTCCACGATGCTGATGTTGATGTTGCGTCTGCTGGTGCTGATGGTGCTGGTGCTGGTAATGATGAGACGATGACGAGTGGGAGAACAACATGAGAATACGGAGGTGCAGAATGAGGATGGCGATGGCAATGAGCGGCCAAGCCTGGTTGGCGCACTGCCGTGTGATTGACCTTTGCTGCAGGTTGAGAGGCTGCAATCATGCGAAACACGATGCCGAGAAGCCAACAACCCTTCCGCTCTCAGCTGTCGCAGAGAGACCCACATTATCTCAAATCCCTCATAAGCAAGCAGACCTCCACGAGCTACACTCTAGACTTGCCTGCTAATTGCTAACTTCCAAAACATAGAAAATGTGTGGGATGTCTTGGCAACCGGCAGCGCTGCAGAGCAACCAAAGCCGCCCTTCGACGGTGGCCTGGAGGACATTTCAGGGAAAGGGAGCGAAGATCGAAGGGTCTCCATAAACCGGGGCTTGATCCGCTCCTAAACTCTGAGGCTCATGGTGAAAGATGACACCCATCGCGAGCTCTTGCCTTATCTGCTTGAGCCTCAAATCCCAAAGGCCTTCGCCCTCAATCGCGAAACCCATCATAGACGAGGCACTGAATGATCGTCCGCTCCTTCACCTGCTGACCAGTGCCACACCTGGACTGCGTAAAGGGCCCCATTGGTTCCAGCCTTGTGTGCTTACATGTTGTTTCAATGGAGCGTAGTCGAGCTGGACTAAGGCGATGTCACTACCTGCTAGGCAGTTCGGGGATGGAAGCCAGGACCAAATTCACTATAAACCTTCAACTTCAGACAAGGGTGCAGAACATAGCATGACAGAGCACAACATTCTACTTTTATACATACGACTCATATGACCATGCAATCATTCGGCATCTGGACATATAGGATCATTCTCGGCTCACCGTTCCAAGTGCAACCCGTGCACGCAGCGTCGCACTCGCCCCACTCGCTCCAGTCAGAGAGGATGCAATCCACCGCGGGCTTGTTGTAGAGGTGGCACGGATCCACCTGAATGGGTTGGTCCGCACCATTCGATGACGCAAAAAGCTGAAGGGGCTTCCAAATAGCAGGACTCACAAAGGCTGAAGGACCAGGGCTCTCGGAGGCCTACGGTATGCAGATGCCTGAGCATTCCAGCTGCACACCGAAACTCACCGGATATCGTGGGCCAACACATCGGCAGCTCTATTCGGGCCTCGCAGCAGCTGCCTGTACCGAAGCAGCCCTGGCTGCCATTTCAGTTCCGGGCTGTGGATTAAGCTGGTGGTCCGAGGAGTGGTGGGCTTCCTTGTAACTCACAGGCTTTCTGATGTCGTTCCAGCAGCGGCGAGCGCCTGAAGAGCTTGAGCCCTGAATCTGTAGCTTCCTGGAAACGAAGCCCAAGCTTTGGGCGTAGGAGGAACCAGGCCTTCATGGAGAAGAGGAAGCGCCGGCAGGTCTCTCCTCCCGACTCTTCGACCTGGCCGCTTTTCTCCCAGAGCCCCAAGGATGGCCACGACATGCGCGGCGAACGACCTGGCCTTGAGTCGAACTTCCACCGAGGACGCCTGGTCGCTACTTGGGTATCCGATGGGGTCGCCTTGGCCTTTGGCCCTTCGTCGTTGTTGAAGCATTTTGCAGTGATTTCTGGTAGTTGCAGACAGGCAGGGCTTTCATCTGCCCAGGAGTTTAGTGAGTTTAGTGTCCTTTGGGCCTCGGGACAAAAACATTTGCAACCCGCGAAAATTCAGCAAGGCTCAACAGGAGGGACGGGCTGAGTGAGCTCCGCTAGTGCGACGGGGCTCTCGCCTCCATGACTGCTCTTCGTTTGTGGTTCGGGACTTTGGTGGCACATCGCAGAGAATGTACTCTGCACATACAGCGAATCCCGAAATTGTGCACGTGTGGCTCACTACCCTCTCGTCCATTCGCGTGCCTGCTGCCTGTGGAGTCCCTGCATGACCAAGCAAACGGTAGACACCAGCACAATGCTGTTCATCTGTTGTGCCTGTTGTGCAAAGCGGAGAGTTCGGACCAACATCCCGCACATCCTGAACTTCGCAACCTGATTTGTGAGGCAAACATGAACACCAATCCGGCCTCGATAAAGAGAAGCGACACCGCCCTGTCCAGACAGGGTGTTTTGGGCTGGACTTCGCCCGGGCTTCCAGGCCGATTCACATTCAACATACTTTCCGGAAGCGTTTTCGCCCTTGAACTATGTGGAAATCGTAGTTGGCTCCATCTTTGTGAAGATATATAGTGCGGTTGCCTCCGTGATCCACCGATCACCAGGAAGCGCTTTGAGTGCCGAAACCCCTTGCCATAGCACAAACCTTTTTGGAAATATCATTCGATCAAAAACCGAACCTGCTATCATCGTCGTCGTCGGCGGTGGTCGGCGACTGGCAGTTCAAGCATGCAAGTGTTTTGACTGGACACCAGTGAACGCGGCATCGAGCACAATGTTGACATGAGGTCAAGCGAGCTGCAAGCTTGCAGGATCAGCATGGCTAATAAAGAAACGAGACAGAGTTGAGTAGTAAGGGTCGTCTTGCTCGACAAGCACTCCCCATGCTCTGAGGGCAGCGGATGTTGATCGAACCCAGCGGAAACTGCAAGCCCAGACTGGAGATGAAAGCCGGCGTGACTTCCGGCAGCTTCATGGAATCGGGTCCTTGCACAGGCTCTCTCTGAAGCAATCCCTAGATCGCCGCCGCCTTGCAAACCTCTGGCTCTCAGCAACAGAACTCAAAAGCAATAGGTCCAATAGGTCCAAAGTGCGAAGGTTACAAACGAGTGAACCCACGACTAAGCCTGAGCGCTCGCAGACTCCGAACACGCAAACACAACAACACATCAGAAGTACCGACAAGCGGAAAGCAGAGAGATTTCTGTCGGGTTGCCAGAATCGCCGGCCGCGAAGGTTCCGCCACCCTCACCGGCGGCTACCTTTGAGAAGGTGCCACAGATGCGCGGCGCTCTTGGAAAGAACAACTGGCACTTGGAAGAAGATCGCATCACGTACATACTGCTGTTGCTGTAAACCTCAGAAACTCTGGGCGTTCGCTATCGTTGTTGTGGCACAGAGGGGGCCAACCCTCCAAGCTCTTGACGGCGATCGTGGAATGCTGGCTCAAGAAGTAGTCCTGCAGTGGGATGCTGTTGGTGGTGATATTCTCATCAAGCCATTTCGGAATCAGAGCCGAAGTAGTAGGCTTCAGAAGCAACTCCTGCCACGCAGGCAGGCTTACTATTGGCTTATCTTGTGGGCGTTGTGGGTCATGCATCATTAATGTTTAGGGGCCGTGGACTGCCATGAAATGGAGTGTGGACATCCTGTCGACCCAACATCGACCTCTGAATGTTAGCCGTTAGCCCTGCGTTCTGAAGGACAGCTTCCTCGTAGCCGGTGGCGAAGATTGACATGCCTGCTTCGCTAGCGGCACCCACAGTAAGGCCTCGGTCACGGGGCTTGGAACGCGAGAGCAATGGAGGTCTCCAAGTGCTGTTCCCTGCAATCAAACCGCCGAAGCCCCACTGCAAGCACGCCTGTGCACTGGGAGTCTTGGCTGAGGGCTCTTGGGGCATTTCAACACTGCGAAATTTGGACTGGGCTCACGGCCGTAGAATTTCAGCATGAGCTTGGGGGCATGCACCTGGACAGCTTGATGAAAAGCCCACCAGACGAGCTGGGTCCTCCGTGCCCGGCATCCTACAACCTGACCAAAGCTTAACTAAATGTAATCCTAAACCTAGAAAAGCCACACCAGTTGTATTGGGAGTCCTCTTTTGCTCCGTGCGAAATGTCCCTGACAACCCAACAAACAGCATAGGCATAGTGTGGCCATGATGCACCAATGCTTTCCGTGAGCGCACACAGGGCAGGAACAAAAAGCAATTCATCCGAGGCCCCTCAGCCGCTGACGCGCACCATTGGCTACATTAAACTGAGGGCTTGGCCAGCTCATGCGTCACCGGATCCACCAGGGAGAACTTGAAGATCACTGCCGAGCCCTGGGTCAGCAGTTCTGCCTACTTCCGTCTTTCGTCCCTTCTCCGTCCTCGACTTCCGCCGTTCCCGAGGGCCGATGTGGTGCCCTTCGGTATTCAACCTCCTGTTGCCTGTTGCTGTCTATCGCTGTCGAAGCGAACGGCCTTTATCCTAAGTGAATTCAACTTCCCGACTTGTCCCTACAACCGCAACGTCATGCCAAACGCAATGGAGCACTGATCCAGGTCCCTGGCTCCGGCGATGCTGATTTCGCCGAAGCCGCTGCCGTCATAGCTTTTGTCGTCGGTAATGCAGGTCTGTCGACAGCAGGATGCATGTGTGGAACCGTCTGCCACCAGATGAGATGTACAAGCTTGGATTGAAAACAACCTCGCCAGCATGTGCCTGCACAGTAACACGTCTTGGCAGGGGCTTCATCAATACAAAGGTGTCACAGCCCATTCCCTGCAACTACCGTGCTGCGGGCTGACGAGATTTCGTTCGTACCACAATGCGGCAGTCATAGACGAAGGACGCAGGCCAGATCTCGACTAAGCCCCCCATGTCGGAAAGCCCAAACACGGTTCTAAACTCCCGAAGCCCTCAGAACCGTCATCTCGCCTGGTACGGGGAGCCGGGCGACACTTCCAAATCGACCCACCTGAGCGCCGCATCGCTTCGGGCCGGGGGTCGGCTCTGAGGCTTGGTCCTGCAGACCTCGATTCCTTGATTGCTTTGGCTCGGAATCAGGAAGCTCCAGGCCACACGGAGTAGGAGATTTTGGGAGCAGATGAACGACCCTCTGGGTAGATGGTGCGGAACTGATCGTTAAAAGGATGGCGGTCTGGAGTCTGAAGACCTGGGACGCATGAAGGAATCTGCTGCCGCTGCATCACCGCCCGGGACCTAGGACCCCAGATCCTGTGTGTCCTTTTTTGTGAACACTCCTCTGGTCTGCGGCTTGGGTGAGGGTGGGTGCCCGGATCCCCGTGAAACCAAGAGAAACTCGGAGCCATCACCTCGCATCCTCGGGCCCCCACTTCCCGGGGCAGCTGTCGGACGGGAACGGGCAGCTTGCCGTGGGCAACTGACACGAGGCGAGGCTGAGTGCACTGGGTGCAAGGCTGCGGGCACTGGCAGTCCTATCGGCACTTGTCATCAGACATAAGAACTCCTGGCTTTCTCTCCTGTTTTATCTTCTTCTCTGCAAGTGGAGCTCTTCTGGCATCAGGCTTCGCCAATTTCCGGCGAGTCTGTTGGTTAAGGCATGGCTGCCCTCAAAAGGTGTCAACCAAACACACAATGAATTAGCCTAGGCTTCTGGTGACCTCCATGTTGAATGCTTGTCTTCATACTAGACAGCAGCCTTCGCATGCCTTCGCTAGTGGCAAATGCAGGACTTGTCGATTTCTGACATTCACTGACCTAGCGCAAGGCAGGGTTGAAGTCTCCGCGGATCTGGTGCTCGATGCTGCAGTGATAAGCCTAGGCAGCTCGAGCGCAAAGGCTCACAAAGGCTTTGCTTGAAAAACAACTCCCATCCTCCTTTAATGAAATCGCCAGGAGGCCAGCTCGATGATGGTACCAGATCCACCGCAAGCGCCAGGCCATGCAATCACGCTGGCATGTGTGAGGCCGCCTGCTCCGAAGAATTGGAGGAAGCGGTGATAGGAAAGCAGTGCCTACACGATTCGACACCTCAGACACTTGCCCCAAGGCGGCTGGTAGATACGGAAGCTACAGTTACGCCCGTTCCATGCCTCCTCCCATCGCCACAGAGAACACACGGGGCCAGCCACTCACGAAGATGGCCTTGCCGTGGCATGGAAGACCTGCGTCGACAAGTCAGCGAGTCAAGAGTTTGAGCCCTGCGAAGAGGCAACACAACCAGGGACGGAGGCGGATCTCGAAACAACATCTCCAAGATGTTCAACTTGCACAGTTGCTGACTGGTGTCATGGAAGATTTGGTCTGGAAGTTGGTAACCTTAGAATGGGCCTTTTGCTCTTCGCGGTTCCGTCCAAAGCCCCCGAAGCCTCCTCCGTGCCAGCCACCGCTGCCGCAGACCCTCTTCTCCAGGCGGTGCTTCAGGTTTGCGCCGTATCCCTTGCACAGGCTGGATCTAGGCTTTCAACATCATCTAACGATACAGGGTCTAGTATCCAGCGTGGTTTGGGGGGGTTTTGAGCCTTTTGAGCTTTGAAGCTTCGAAGCAGCTTTTTCGAAGCAGCTGTGATGAAGTGCACCTAGACGAACTTCCAGTGATCGTGCGCAACCGGACCGACAAACTAAGTGAATGCAAAGAAGTCTGATTTTCAAGCGAGCTCTTGTCAAGCAAACAGACTTGAAAGGTGAATGTCTATTGCGGCCCGTCAATATTGTCAGAGAGGTTCACAACAGGCGGAACGGCTTTAGTGATTAGCACACCTTGGACTGAAGTGCAAACTCTTACTTGTCCAGGATGATTACGACACTTCTCGAGGCTCAAGCATCGCTCTTGCCCTGATCGGATGTGCATGCGGCCAGACTCAAGTCTCAAGACCAGGATCTTAATTGAACATCCTGAAAGTACAGCTAGAGATGTCTACGACTGCACCTTGGTATACCATATGCCAAGGTACACCGCCATAGTGAACGAAGTGAATGTGGAACTGCTCGATGCTGCCTGACTCTTTCTAGAAGCTTTAGTCTTCAGCCTCCGGGTGATCTCCCTGCTTCATAACCGAAAAGAAAGAGGGGACTCATAAGAGCAAGCTGCGATGGTGCATTGGGTTCACAATCAGCGCGCAGCCGCTGCCCCCACAGCGCCCATGTGCGGCGTCCATGCCGGCATTGTAGTAGCCCACCTTAGCAGTAGTGCAGGCCTGAGGGCCACAGAAAGATGCATTGCCCAAACTGGCCAAGAACTGCAGACCGTGCGGCGTTGCCGCCATTGATATCTTCGACTCCTCGGCCACGGCCCCACATCTTGTCGCCACCTCTCAGGCACGACAAGCCCCGCCCCGGAGCCTCGAAGGGTGTTGCAACCCATGCAGCAGATACAGTCCGTGGAAACAATTGCAAGAATAAGCTTGTATTCGGCAGGCATATGGACGGACTCGCAAAAAGCAGACCGAGAAAAGACGCGGAGTCCCTGCCTAACAGTAGTAAAAGGGCAATGATGGACATATCAGCAAATCATAAGAAGAAGAGCACCAGCAATAACAATAACACGATACTACCAATGAGCTCGCCTTGGGCCCATCCACCCCAAGCGCTTTGCGCACCGAGCTGATCCCCTTCGGGATCCAGCTCGGCGGTCGTTTCGTTGAGCTCGGAGTCCTTTGCAGTTGAGAACATGCCGCAACCCAGAACACGATGCAGCCATTGCGGCTTTGATCGGCTTTGCCAGGACAGGGTGCAAATGTTCGGGTAGAATCATGGCTCGAGGGCTTGTTGGGTGGCCAAAGCCGCGCAGGAGGGAAGGGTTCGCATTCTGGGCATCCAGCTTGGTCGGCAGACTCAGCGTTGCCTGTCGACGGTTGCATGATGGGCAAGGATTCGATCTTGCGCCAGGAACCCTACTGCCTACTGCCCCCATTACGCGATGCAATGATGACATTCGTCGGTTCAAGGACTGGTGTTGGGGTGCCGAAACGTGATCGTTCAGGGGCCTAGGCTTTCCAGTCGAAGAACTGCTTTGCTGCACTGGTCTTCGTTCCCCGCACCATGACTGGGGGATTGAAAAGCGAAAGCATGCTGGGCCGCTGGGTGAGTCTGGCCTTGCAGCTGCAGAGCATTGAGGGCGCAGTGTCCATCTGCACACTCCTGGGTCGGCGCACCAAAAATCCAAACTGTTTTTCCGCGCAAACTCAAAGATCCCATCTTGACTTCCCTGATGCCGGTGGAGAGTGCACGATGCACTTGCATGTCGTTATACATATGCACAGCGGCATAAGACAGAGGGACAGGGACGAAGAGAAGGAGAAAGAGAAAAGATTAGTGATGCGAAGAGACAGAGGTATGGAGATGGAGATGTGACAGGCGAATCGGGAGGTTTGGACTGTTTCGGTGCCAAAGCTCATCGTCCATGGCCACAGCTGTCGTCACCTCGACAGTGCGGAGCGCGCAACCAAGATAAGGGCCCAGTCGTGGTCTCTTGAAGGTTTTATTGAGATTTGACACTGTTGAAGACCTGTTGCAGGAGGTGGTGGTTTGCTTGTGCATGACACAGGCAATCGTCATTAGAGGCACAAGCATTAATAATACTATCTCAGGATTTGCATGGGTTTGGTGTAGTCTCTTTGTTGGGTGCTGTTTCAGATGATCACTGCGACCGTCAACGTACGTCAGTCAGGAGTGCACTGATGTCAATGCTATGGGACTGATACTGCTCAATTGGCTCAGCACATGAAGCCGAGGGTTCCCGGTACGTTGTTTCCGCAGCTCGATGCCCCCCTGCATGCCTCCTCTGAGGTGGCCGTGACCATGAAAACTCCCATCGCCAGAAGCTTGGTCAAAATCGCCATGGCGCTAAAACCGCTTGATCGCATGAACGAAGAGACAAGGGCTACGTGATCTCGGGCCAGAAATTCGTAGACACATTCCTGAATAGAAACAGCAGCATTTTTATCACCTGGCCGTCGTCGCCAGCTCAAGCATCTCAAGCACAGCTGTCGCTCAAATCCGGATTTAATCCAGGCCTCTGCCACACTGCGGAAGCGCATCGTCTGCGACATGCCTGCAGGTTCTCAATGAGACAGAACAAGTTCATCGAAAGACGGATCCCGAGCAGCTCATGAACTCTCAATCCACGAATCGCCATGGCAAAATTTGGCCATGGGGGTTCAGCCGCCTTGAAATGGAACCCGAGGCGCAACTCATGTCCCCGAACTCCTTTAAACCACAAGGTGTAACAACCCGCTTTCTCCAGCCTCACCAATCATAACACAAACGGTCCAGGAGCACTTACTAGTAGAAGCTATGAGCGCAATCCCCACTAGTCGGATGACATCGGCTTTGGTGGTTAAAAATACTGTGTCGAGTGTCTCGTTCTTTTTGCGGTGATGCCCTAAACCGCTGAACCAACGGCCCTGAGCACTCTGGAAACACCCGGGCCTGGGTCCGCAAGACCTTTGGGAGAACTGAGTCTTTCCGGAGAGACAGCGGACAGGACAAGTGGAAAAGGCTGAGGCTCTGGCCTCGAAGATGGGTCATGTCGAGGTAGCAGGTCGGATCCGTTGTGTCGAGGAGGCCGCCCTGGCCAGCACACGCACATGCAACGCAGGACCTAAGACCCAAGGCATATCATCTGTGTAGTTCAGCTCTACATGCGAAGGCGACTTACCAGCCACCAGCTGTTTTTCAACGATGCCCTGCACGCGACTGCTGCGCGCGCTTTGGCGCCTCTCCGCGTAACTGAAATGGCCCTGAAAATGGAAATATAACCAGCCATCCTCTAAAGCGCAAAAAAACAAAGGTATGCTGCCGGCGTACTGCTCTCTTTATTCAGAGCTCGCCATGTTCAGCAGCTAGACACCACAACTTGCAGCAGTTACTGCAGCAACCGTTGTCCCATCTCGGTGAATGCCTGAAACATCAAGGCAAACAACTCGTTCACTGCCTCATTCCACTCTTGGCCTAGCTCATTTCGGTCGGCGCAGTGAAACGGAAAAACAATAAAGGTAGGACCGGTTCCACTACATCGCTTGAGGGGAACAGCAAGACAATTCGGACCCAAGAACAAGCAAAGCAGCAAGGTATACGGCCAAACAGCCTGGTAGCCAGGGGGGAAGCAAGGTTGCTATCCAAGGCCACCTCAAACAGGCCAAGCAGCACCGGTACAAACTCTCGGCGGTTCGAAAGTTCTGGTCCACTACTGCAAATGGGTCAACAACGTACGTCCATTGTTCACCCAGCTGCAGTAGTGGACCAGAACTTGAAGTGGGTCAGCAACACCAGCAGCCCTTGGAAAAGCCCCGATGTTGTGCTTGCTGTGTTTGGGCGGATCTTCATCGGCGTGCAGTAGCTCCCCTCTGTTTGTCGCAGCACCACGACTTCAGCTTTCCAGAGGCACCTGGAAGTATATTCGTTTTGGGGTTGGCTGTAAGATATCTGCCAGCAGCAGGAACCCATCAAGCCAACAAAGGAAAGAAGTAGCCAGGAGGAGCCATCCAAGGCAAGCCCAACGAGGCTAATCCAGAAGGCCGAGCAGCATCAGCGGCTCAATAACGCGATCACGTACTTTGGAGAACTATTTTATTGATCTTCATCCACCAGGATCTGCAAAGGAGCAGCACCCTCATCAAAACCAGGGTGGCGAGACTTAGGCCATTTCCAGCACCAAAGGTGGAGGAGAGGTCCAGTGCGTACGGCAAGGTGGACTGAACGGAGCAGAGGCCGTCAAATGCCGGCCGAACAAAAAAGAAGACGCCTCGACAGAGTCGTGCTCGGTGGACAACGTCATTGGCGACATGGAAGCCAGCAGCATTGCTGTGTGCAGACTGCAGAACATGAGGCTTGGAAAGGCGAAACCACTTGCAAGGAAGTACTCTCAAGACTCTCAAGTAGCGGATCATCAGACGCGGCAGCTGTGTGGTATTGCAGAGTCTGCTGCTGAGGCGCTTGTCTTGTTTTCTGCATCTGACTGCTTCTGATCCACCCCACAGACCCTGAAACCTGTTCGGACTGGAGGCCTTCGGTCGCAGCTCGGGCACCATTCTATGCAAGGCTTCGAACTCTGCAAGCGCTCGCAAATGCCGCGACACTGTAGCACAATGCCAGACGTCGAACAGAATCGGAAAGCTGATTGTAAAACCTCACCCTCACAAGAAGAACCCGGGAGATCCCCAAGTCGGGGCGCACCCCATTGTGGCACGGCGCCGTCTGCTTCATTGGCCCGGCGCCTGATGTGAAAAACTGGTATTTCTCCAGCAGTGGTGTTCAGGCAGTCAAAGGTCAGCATCCTTTTGCATGCCAATGTGTCCATCCATCCCTCCCGTTCCCATGCTCTGCTGTGCATGGTTGCTCTCTCTCCCGTCCTGTTCTTGTTGCTTCCTCAATGCTCCTCTCATTCGATCGAACCTTTGGTGCTTTGCTGTATCGACGTGATCCACTTCTGTCGTGTTGTTACACAGTACTTCTACTTGCAAGGAACAGCACCATACTCATGATCATCATCATCATCATCATCATCATCATCATCATCATCATATCATCAACGTCGTCGTCTTCGTTCGCCATCGTCATCATCATCGCCGTCAACACCATCATTGGCATACCCATCATCACCATCATCATGGCCGTCGTCGTCATCATCGTCATCGTCATCGTCATCAACACCATCATCATCATGGCAATCGTCATGGTAATCGTCAACAAAATCATTGTCAGCATCATCATCATCATCATCGTCATCATTATCATCATGGACCCTTTCGCAGGACAACTTCCGAACCTCCTGACCCAACACTCCACACATCACCATTCCGGCAGGTCGCAATAAAGGCCGGCTCCCTTGCCCGGAACCTCAGTCGGGGTGCGGAATGAAGTCTCAGTCTCAGGTTCTTGGCTCTGGATGTATGGCTCGGTCTTGCTTCATGGCTTCAGGGAACCCAATTGACCACCACGGTATCTGCGAAGAGACTGCGCAATATCAATGCTAGCTTCAAGAGTAAGCCATGTGCGGCAATCGTCCGCTCGCGCTCGCGCACGCCTCGCAGGATTGCTTGGCTGGCGGCAGGCCGTTAGCTTGCGCCAGGGCTGGCTGTCGTTAAGCCTACGAGCGGTCAAAATGGCCACAAGCCCAACCAGGCACCTAAACACAACTAGTTGAAATGTTAAAACATGTCCTAAACACCTGAAGGGCCGGCTTCAAGCGAATCAGGCATCCTTTGCCGCACAAAACCATCCACACCACATGCCTCGATGCTGCGACACAAACCTCACCCGTGCAAAATCTACACAAGGCGAGCGAGACACTGGACAAATCAGCGTCAGGACCATCATGCGCATCAGCTGCCCTGCACTACACAAAATGAAACTGCTGCCCCTTGCGGGCTCGCCATGTGGCAGTAGAACGGTCGCTCGGCATCATGAGCATCAGCGATTACTTGTTTCGCATACCAGAGACGAATTGCACCAAAGGCCTAAAATGCCCGCCTCCGCTGACAGAGTGTCTCAACAGTACTCAACAGCACATGGGACAGACTGTTTTAGCGAATACCCAGAAGATCGCATCCTGTACCTCAGCCGCACCTCTTTTCATGCAAAGTCTTCCACTGTAGCCGAGACAATCCAGCTCGTTTCGGCATGGGGCATCTATGCCCTTGCTCCCAACAGCCAGAATCACGCAAATCAGCTGCCGGCTGTTTGAGAAAGAAGGCCTCAATTGCCCTTGCCGACCCGCGTCATGTGCATCAGCAGTCCCTCCGTATACAGTACAGAATTCGCCACGGCCACGAACGAGAGCCCACTGCTTCAACAAGATGGCGACGCAGAGCGAACCGACAAGCCTTCCACGGCCTGAAGCCTTTGCGATGGAAGAAACCCACGAGACGCAATGCAACTCAGGGAAGCAAGCACTGGCCGTTGGAAGGAGCCTTCACATTGGCCGCTACAATCACTCCAGGATCTCCAAGACGAAAACCTGAGTCAGCTCGCAGAATCGAGGTTTCATGGCGGAAGTCGGGACAGGAATTGAGCTATTGGTCTTGGCCGCATTTCTTTGCCCTGATGTGCATCTGATCTTTGCGCCCTCCCTTGCACATCCGTTCGCACACTTGAACTGTAGGCCTCTGTTGTTAGTAATCAGTACTTAGTCAAGAGCCGAGTGTTTAGAAGTTTCCATCCCCGAGTCCTCAGAATTCAATCAAAGCCTCCAAACTCTCAACCTCCCAAAATATGCTAGCAGGCCACTTAGAAGTTGCCGCGCAACACAAGCCACTGTGCCAAAGCCAGCTGCGCTGCTGCACTTCTACACTACACGAGTCACGAGTTCGACGACTCACACCTATTGTGCCAACCTGCGAAACAGTAATTAGCACATGAACGACGCTGTGCACTTCCCTCCGAGACTAAGCGACCCTTTCCAGCACTTCAAGCAGACATCTGAAAGGCAAGGATCCCGAAGCCCCACGGCCCAGGCCCCCTTTTGAACCCCCCGCTGCGGGCAGCTCCTAGGCCCCCGAGCACGCAGTCGACGCTGGGGATGCAGTGCACATGCTCATTGCAGAGCTTGGCTTCCTGTCGAATCGGGGCCAGGGCTCAAGGATGAGATGTTGGTCGTCGGGCCGTCGGGCTCACAAGCTTGGGCTCCGTTCCTGCACCGCAGGTAAGGCCAGAAGACATCAACAAACCCTTCGCAAAACTCAAACGACAAAAGCTCCTATAGCGTCCCAAAGCCGCGCCTGGTAAACCCTAATTACAAATTTGCAACCAAAGTCTGGCTCAAGATACATGCCATGCACATGTGAGCAAGATGCGATATGAGCTCCGTGTCGTTCATCCGCCAATCGCGCATGCGCACACACGCACACACAAACACAAACCAGCACAAGCATGACACGTTAGAGCGGCAATGCACAGCTTGTTGAAATGCAGGCAATCGGAGTGGTTCATCTGACAGTTCTACCAAGCTCAACAAGAAGCAGAACTTTGCGATCGGGCCAACACTCCTTCCTACCTTGGGCCTTGGGTTGAGGATGACGAGGCTGACAGCAGAGGACACCCTACCACTACCGCACAGGGCACTTTCCAGTCCGCCCAAGTCCGGGACCGAGCCATAGCCGGTAGCTGGAAGGCCACAGTCGTTCGCCTTCAGCTCTGAGACTCTAAGTCAAGAAGCCCATGATCCTACGAAGACACAGAAAAGCGCAAAGCCGCCAATCCGGAGGACAGACCCCAGATTCCAAGTCGAGTATGATACCAGAAGCAACAACACCTGCCGCCTGTTGCCCTGCGAAGGAATATGCCGATTTCAGATTCCCGCAGGCGCCTCCACAGCGATGTGCCGATGCCTCCATGTCTCCCCGCCCTCGCAGGTCGCTGAGCAAACCTGAGAGGAGTTGCCTTGAACTTCGACTTGAAACTATGACTTTTCGCAACAAAGCTGGATTACATCCTCATTTTCGCACTGTCACATCTTCGACTTCATCGATCGGATCGTCCGATCAGTTGTTGCCAGATCTTTGCTATTGCGATGCTAGCCTGATGACCGTCGATGACCGCGAAGAAATTTGGGAGCTGAAGAGCGACTTCCATACCGCGGCGCGGCCGGCATGACAGTGTTGGAGAGAAGTCTTACAGTAATTGTAGAGGGGAGCGCAATTAACAAAAGCACCATTGATGACATCTGTCCCTTGCCCCTCTTCTTCTGCTGGTTCCTCTTTCTCCTGTCTCCTTCTGCCATTCCTCCTTCTTGTGACTGGCTGGGAACCCCGCCAAACAAACCTAGGCTTTCTCAGAGGCACGCTCAGCCCCCGAGCATCCCAAGCAAAGCTAAACAGAAGAACAGCCCAAAGCTGAAGCAGAAGCGCAAGGGCCTTCCGGCCGATCCTCGCAATGGTGAGCACTACCAAAAGTACCTCCCCACCTTTCCGACGTTGATCCTACATAGCCGTCATCTTGGTGTGGTGCACTCCATTCGCTCCAGTCGCCCCACCTGGATGGACGTGGGACTGTTTTGTTGACAGCTTGCCGTGCCGGGCGGGGAACTGGTCCAAAATTCGTCAAGGGCATACAGTACCTCGACACTTGCGGAGATTATCGAGGCACGGATACTGTGAGGGCGCGGGGCCCCTGCCGGCCATCGATGCAAACATGATGGCTGCAGGACCTGGCGCAGGTGGATTGCAGGAGCTGTCGACAGTGGGCATCAGCACAGGGACCCGTAGTTTCTGTCACAGCACGCTCTAGTCACCCTGCGTATGTCCAGCTGCAGTTGCAGTTCCACCACTTCATGTACCTCTTACCGACAAGTATCCACCCGGAACCCGACCATTCATGCTTCATACTTTGACAATGCCAGGCGGCTGCGTGTTGCAAGGCTTCACCTGGGAGCTCGGGAGCCTTGGCGAAAGGCACGGCAGTAGAAACTCTCAGACTTCGACTTCGTGGCTCCCGCCGTTGAACGCGATGCTTGGAGCCGTTTACCGGGGAAGGCAGCTGCAGCTCAGAAGTTCTACTGATTAGGGACTCTCAGCAGCCCCCGACCCTTTCAGGTAGCTGTGCTGAAGCCCAGCGCGAACTGCACCATTTGCAAGACATCTCCTGAAGCCCATCGTTCCCAACCCTTGAATCGGCCGAGCCCGGGCCACCCGGCGCATCGCAGGACTTGCATCCCGGCTTCGGCTTCTGCAGGATCTTCCTGGAGCGGCTCCTGAGTTGCGCATGCCACTTGAGCTGAGCCAGCTGGGCCCTGAGCCTGAACTGAAGATTTCGTTTGGGCACGGCATAAGCACGGAAGGGACTGAAGCCCTACCGCATCTCAGGCCCCGCAGCGGCAGGCTCAGTCGCGCACGTTTGCCCTCCGTCGCAGGACTTGTCACAGATCGTCCACTCTGACCTGGGCATTTCGAGTTACACGTGTTCTCCTGAGATCTCGGGCGGCACTTTGGACTTCGTTGCACCGGACACCTTGCTTGGTGGCCCGGCCAGTGGTCCCAAAGGCAGTCTGTGCAGTCGCAGTCCGGCGAATAGCAGGGCTCCACCTGGTTGAGGGCTCAAGGTCTCGTCGATGTACTTAGGGTCTGGGGGCGTGCTGGTCTGGAAGCGCAGACTGCGGAGTGCAGGAAATTCGGCAGGGTTGACATGCCGCCCTCAAGCCCTCAAGGCTTAAGACACAGACTATTGCAACAGCCTCCTCCTGCAGGATACTTAAGTCAGAGGACAAGGACACGTTGCATCTTTGGTACTGGGGACTGCCCAAGGCTAGCTGCGACTGCGCGTCAGACCTCCCCGTGGCTGCAATGGTTCTGGTACGAGACAGATCTGCTTCGCTATCCTCGTCAATGATCGGACCCTGCAAACCTAATCTCCCTTCCATCACGGATGAAGACTCAACAGGGCTCGCGATGAGACTTCCGCAATCCTCCCCTACGATCCTCAAGCCTCCAAATTCCTGCCGAGATCCTAAGCCTTAAAGCCTAAATCTCTAAATCAAAGTCCTCACCCCTTTATTTGGGCCCCCGGCCATGGAGAGATCCAAATCACAGCCACGCCCGCCCTCGCAGGGTCGCTGACTAAAGTCCCGCTCCCGCGTCCTGAACGGCTTTGCACTTTTTGGGGTTGACGTATGTATAGCGCAGGGCTGAGGACTGTAGGACTCTAAGGTTTATGTTTGGGTATTGTCGGGCGGTGGTCATCTTTCCCTGGGCGGTTCAGGGTGCGCAGGCACCAGAACCTCTCGGGACGAGCGCATGTTTGCCGTGTTCTCTGTCACTGAAGACGGCTGTGTCAGGTGGATAGACCTCTGCCAAAGCCCTAAAACCTACCCGGACACCAGTTGAAGACCGGCGAACAATCACCCAGCTAGTCTCGATCGGGCGACCTGCGATATCATGCCTCTAAAATGACCTACCTGCCTTGAGGCATGTAGCCAAACAGAAAAAACCCAGAACAAGCACCAGTCCGGTAACCAACGCCGCAGGAGGAACCTGGCAATGACCAGGCGAGGTCTCCGCAGACTTAGAGACTTCCGAAAGTCGAATTCGTGAGAGGCCTTCGGATGTCACTGTCACGACATGCTCTGCCTAGCACAGCACCCGTCCAAATGCCGATTCCCGAGCGACCATCTTTCAAGACTCCTTCCGAAGGCTCTGAGAGATCTCCATCTACTAATTCTTCTGCTACCGAAACTCGACTCCCGTCAGCAAAGATCGCGACTTTGGACGGGTCTCTCAATAAAGTCCCCGAGCTTAACACGAAGCTCTGGCCATTCCAAGCATCGATCCGGCAGGCTGAAGGCTCCTCCCAGTCCTAACCTTCTGAATCTGCTGAGGCACTGCAGCCGGACCATTCGCTCCACTCATAGACCTCACTCGGTACGGCTTCGGACAGACACTTCCCTACGAGCCTGCGCACAGCACAAGGGCCGACAGCAATCATCAGTGTTGTTGTACGCCGACGCACTGCTACCATCTGCTACCTGCACATTCTCCACAAATCTTTGACAGCGTCTCAGGAGGCGGCCGTGCAATCCCGCTTTCGGCACGGTGCCAAGGCACAGCCTGGAATTCGTTGGACATCATCTCCCCATGATGAAAGAACTAGGAGCAACTGAACGACTTGGAGTAGATCCTTTGATGCACGACCTGACATTCCTCAGGTGGAGACTCCCCTGTCCGACGCATTATCACATGCTTACGCTCGTACTTAGGGCCTCCGAAACACTTTCAACTTCAGGAACCGCGACTCGCCTTGCGTCTCGATGAGGGTCATGGGGCACGGCTTGCCGCCGTTTGTCGGATTCTTCGTGACCTCCCGAACCGTTCGATGCTTTCGGCGTCTCTCTGTCTGTGATAACCGGCACTCATATCTCTCAAATGCTTGCACCTGAAACAAGAGCAGTGTCACAGTCGGGGGATTCTGATTCTAACCGATCGCCTGATCCTTCGGCTTTCAAGCCCCAGAGTTATCGCGACCCTGCTGCAGCTTCTCAACTTCGCCTGACGGTGGCGCATCTGCTGACCGCCGCCGCAAGTCTTGTCACACTGGTCCCACTCCGTCCACGAGGAGACCTGGCAATTGGGTATCGGCTTCTGCAATACAACACTCCCAGGCTAGAGGCTATCACAGCGGGGGTGTTCCGAGCTTTGCGATTGAAAGTGCCATGTAAGCCCTTCACATGAAGTACTCAAGCTCGGAGCTCCAAAGCCTCATGAAAGCAAAGCCATGAGATTCAGAGGAGCACGACCTCGCAATCCACCCGGGCCATGCAGCTGACAACCTTGCGAGCTCTTTCATCGGAGATGCATAGGGCTTGTGTGAGATTTGCACTGGCTGACAATCATATGACACAATGGTTCTTGTGCACCCACCCTGCATGTACCATCAACCAAAAATTGGCAACACAACGGCTACAAAGCGAGAGCCACCGGAAAGCGCCACCGGGCTTCAGGTTGCCTTCCAAACCAAACCCCGATTTAACTTCGCCAAGTGCATCATGTTGCCGCGACAAGGGGGCATGTAACGCTCCGTCCAACTCTCTGCGAGACGACTCAAGGCGGCGTGCCGCTGTCACGCTCCAGGAGCTGTCACGGTTGTGGCCAAACTCGTCAAGTGTACGTTGCTTCTTGTGGGAATCTTTGAGACCAACCGGGCTACACATGGCTACGCACTACCCACAGCTGAGTAGCTCAGCAGTCCGAACTGCAAGTCTTCTCATCCAGAACCGTTACAACAGTTGAACGAACGCATTAACTGAATTGGATCAGCAGCTGCTGGAGAAGATGAGTTGGATCGTGTAGGGATGACGACACGAATCAGGTTTAAGGCAAGGGATGCAGGAAGTTGAATGAGATATGAGAGCTGGGCAAGAGCGGCAGATGTGGGTTGGTGTGTGTGCGGGCCACTGTAGACACGAGGAGATGTACTTGTATACCTGAACCACTCACAACCGCAGCAATCCCCAAGTCTTTCAACAGCTCGGCGTGGCCTCGCGCAGGGATCCCACACAAGGCAGACCCGTGTTGGCCTCGCTACCGATGGCTCCGGGTTTTGACGACTTCAGCCCGCATTTTTCAACCGTTCATTCAGATTCGGCAGAAGCGGGGCTGCTCCGAGCTCGGCATCGGGGGCTTCAAGTCTGGGCACTGATTTCAGAGTCGTGCTTGCCGAAGATTCGGGGTGCATGACCTTGTGAGTTTAAGAAGCTCATATCATTTCTCCGTAGTTGAGTCAAGTCTTCAAGCTCGATGTAAGGAATTGGGACTACAATCCGCAGAGCGGCACAAGACCTAACTTCGAAACGCAAGATCCCCAAGTTCAGCTCCGAAAATCCCGATCTCTACAGCTCCAAGACAAAAACCCGATCCTCACTGCCTCAGAATGTATGCGGGGCCCAGCTGAGTTTCAGGACCGGTTGTTGCGTGATGCGCCGGTAGCGGAACTTCATCGGACCATCTTGACAGGATGTCCAAGCATTCCACCTTAACTGAGCTTCTTCAGCTCTGATGCTCATGGAGTTGAGGGTCTAAAGAAGGAAACTCAGACAATCCACCTTGGAACCCTTCCTTCACTCTTTAGCCTAGGGAAGTCATAGACAGCCGGGTGCACCTGAGGCACCCGCTGCCCCAGAATGCAGTCTCGCGCCCCACTATGACAGGGGTGCGTCTGGCGAAGTGAGGATGACTTTGAGCTTTTGAGTTGCTCTTGGGGACGCAACTGCAGGCCTCCAGTAATAAGACTCTTGCGAGTACCGGGCTCGATTTAACGTGAGGGCAAGGGGATCATTCTTCGTTGAACGCAGGCTGAAGAATGCCAAAAACGAGCTTCGAGACTGCGTGCTTGAGTTCTCAACAAGCATCACTGGACAATACGACAGCTTCGTGCGCTTCCCCCCACCCACTACAGCAGATAGAGAGTCCGTTGAGGGTCGCCCCTTTTGCTTGTCAGAACTCCGGCGCATCAGTGCCAGGACGCCTGTACTCAGTATGCTGAAACCACTTCGCCCGCTCACTGCTTCCAGCCAGCACTCGCGGATGCCAGTCCGCCGGAAGCTTGTTCACGTAGCACGAGTACAAGAGGAGCATGTACCTGGGCTAAAGCAGTGCAAATGCCCAGCTTTCGTCTCGAGCCCTCTATCTCAAAACCAACATCATTGTACGCCCGATCGGAAGACGAAAGCAACCTAACTATCAACATCCCAAAAAACTTCTCATTTTCGGACACCTTTCCTGGAGTCATGAGCCGCATACATCAGGATCACGTCCTTGCTTGCCAACAAAAACTAAAACGGATCGCAGTTGAATTGAGGGTGAGCTACCATGTTTCCCAGAGCCTGAACAACCCGGGTCTCTTGAAGTCCCACGGAAAGCAAGCGTCTCGCAAGGGCCGCTCTTGGAAGGTCTCGTATCGGCCACCGAACCTGAAAATTCGGAAGTTGGCAAGCCAGGGTCTCAGTGGCAACCAAATCCAAGACCGATTAATGTAGCAGTGATTCGAGTAGAGATCAGCCGGGGTCTGGAGCTTCTCAGAAACTTGGGATCTGTGAGCCAAGGAGCAAAAACAACGATGATGGCATTATCATAGAGACGATGATGCAATCATGATGGCAGTCATTGTAACTAGCGGCATCAATGCCTGCTGGCGATTATCAGGCCGTCGTGCGAATGGTGGCAATACTGATAACCATGTCAACAGCGAAAACCACGATGGAAATCTAAAGAGCCCCGCAGTCGCGATAAGCACGATAACGATTTTGACTGAGCACTCTGATATGCAAATCGCAATGACACCAAGAGTAGCAACCGAGTACATGCCAGCTGTTAGCCTCATGATGCTTCTCCCATGCTGCCAACAAGAATGCTTGCATCATTGACGGGTCCAATATACTTATACGTGGTGTCGGCAGGGTCCAGAAGGCATGCAACTTGGAGCTTGAGTCGAGGCGAAAGCCCTTGCCGGCATTTGGCACGGAAACTGTGCTTATTCTATGTTCTGCAAGTTTGCGTCAGTTTTTGAAAAGACGGCTGGCCCAGAATCATTACTTATTACTTGCTGGACGGGCTTAAGCACCTGGACGAAGTCCGAAGCCTCCTGTGTTTTCGCAGATTGTGACAAGCAGCTTCGGCTCGAAGAGGCTCTTCGCGCGATTGTCGATGTCCGCCGCACAGTTCACCTGCTCCTGGGTAAGCTGGTCCGACTGCTGTAGGCACCTCAGCCGAAGCTTGGCGTCAGCCGCTCAGGCTCCCTCAATGCAATGTCACCTTTTGTTTCTTGTTTTTTTTCGCTGGGGCGCTTCTGAAGTCCGGTCACGAACTTGACGACGTGGCCCTGACTCCTGCGTTGCAATCGGCTTTTTAAGCTTGGTGCAGTCTAGGGCTGGTTTCCGAAACAAAGTTCGGACATTCGGACGAACCACACCCCACAGATTTTAGGCTACGTCATGAGCAACCCGAACACTCTGTCATGTACATCCTGAGCCACAAACTGTCCCGAGACGACCCAAAGCCATGTCCGTGATGAATGCATACTGCCGGGGTCACGATTCCGAACTTGATTGCCCCTGTAATGCGACTACGACTCCGAACGCTGCTGAAGCTGCCATGGTTCCTTGGTTGATACCTGCACGCCTCTCCATCCGACATGCTGTCGAAGAGGAGGAGGAGAAGGGGGAGGAGGAGGAGGAGGAGGAGGGGGCTGGGGATGGGTATGAAGATGAGGATGATGCGGGTGCATTGTGGTGGCGGCGGCGGTGCTGTCAATAATGTCGGTGCGACAGGGCTAGCACTTGGAGCATCCGCTTCTGTGCTAATATCGTTGAGATTGTCCAGTGGCGAGTTTCGTGTTCATACAGTTGCTGCCATGATCAGCGTAACTGTGGTCCTCAACATGTTCATTATCGGATTCTTATTAATAGAAGCGAAATCGCTGTTGCTCTCCGTCTCCCCATGACTCCACGGAAAGCATCACTAATTTAAGCGCTCAGCGCCAGTTCTCCTCCGGATTGCGACCTCGAAGAGCTGCAGGTCCACGACGTTTCTCGGAGTGATTCCGAACCTGAGCTTCGACTAAAAGCACTTCGTTGGAGGGGGCTGGAATTGGACAAATCCTCGCAAGGCCTGGACTCTGGACTCTTTGCCCACGTTCACTGCGAGAAGGTGCGCTGAACACAAGTTTCATATGTCCGAACAGTAAGTGGGAGAAACCGCTACTTCGGATGACCTCATGCCGATGCCAGGAAGTTGGGTGCACGCCAAGTGGGACGAAGCCCCGCGAGCCGTGACTGCTGAACCCAGGAGCTGATGGTACAGGGCGTCGACATCATTGCGGGGGTCGAACCAAAGCTTCACGACTCTCCTCGGATGCGCGACGGAGACTCGCGAGAACAATAATGGCAATACACGAGACAAGCGGAATTGGCCCGTGGCCCTGTAGGCTCGGACAATGTATACAAGCCTACGCACTGAACGCAGAAGCGGAGCCGTAATTTCAAGGAGAGCCTCTGGTTGTCTTCCAGCAAGGACTTCATGGACATCCCATTTGGCGTGGCAAGGTGGAAGGCCTTTGCACCCAAGACGTGCACGTCCAGGACATACCTGAATTCGGCGCTTTCGCAGAGATGTGCAGAACTCCGTACTTCCGTGCAGGGCAAGTCCTACCTACCTACTCGAAACACTATGATTGCACTCATTCAGGGAGGACCTCCCAAACAAGACCCCGACATGTGCGTCCCCTTACACCTGGACACTGTCTTGAGGTTTGTTTGAAGAATTAGGCAAGGCAAAGAGATTCTGATTTACTAGGTATCCGTGGGCTCTACTCAAACCCTGCTAGTCGCGGCACACTAGGCTTGGATCGTCATTGCATGTCATCTGGACGAGGCATAGCTCACCTGTACGACACAAGTCCACGCCCTCAAAATCCACGGCCACTGTGAGGCTCTCGGTGCTGTTATAAACTTGCTCGATGTGCTGGAGCATGCTCCTTGCAGGGCAAGCATGGGAACAGTCCTGGGCCTGTGCAACCACCTTCCAAGAAGAGCTGAGGCGCATCAGGCTTCCACAGGAATCAATGAGCTGGATGCGGAAATCGGAGGTTTGGAAGGCTTCATCCACATTCTCGTGAGCCTGGAGCCGGAACTGAACCATCTGGCTCTGCTGAGAGAACGTCATGATGACCGTGAAGTAATGGCAGAACTGCATCAAAAGGCTTCCAGCAAGTTCCTTAGCTGCACAACTGCCCGAATACGATACAAAGACAAGTCGCATAGGCTTGAGAGAATTGAGAATAGCCCCTGGGAGCACCGAGCTTCACTCGGTGTCAGCTCCTGTGCAACCTTCAAGACTTTCGCCTGGACCTCTTCCAGGTACCTGACCATGTCAGACCTCGGCTTCTTGGTCCTCTAACTTCTAAGGGTCAGTGAAGTGAAAAGGTGCCTCGGAGCCAAGAGACAGGACCAGGGCCGGGTACTCAGAGAGGGCGGAGATGGTGCCATCCCCACGCTGAGCAGAGAACCCCCCTTGAGCGAAGAATCCACCCAAGGCGTTGCCGAAGCAGGCAGCATCCGGCCCGAGCAATCGGATCGCAACATGGTAAATAAACTCGCTGATAGCGCTATCTGCGACTCCGCCGTGCTCTTGGTTCACATAATTGTTCAAGGAGGTGCTGCAGTGGAGATTCGGTATGTTGTTCTGTAAAGCCACATGGCCGTCCAACTCGTGCGCTTTGGAGGCGGTCCACTGCGCAAAGGCCAGCAGCATCCTGTGCCGGAAAAGGTCCTGGACGGGTTCAAACTGTCAGCCCAACAACGCAACAGGTTCCGTATAGAGATGCCAGCTGAAGTCGCTAGAAGGGCTTCCAAGACTCTCCCAGAACCTAGGACCTAGCTGCAAAGGCCGATTTAGGGCTCCGCCTGAGTGTCCGTCCAGGAGCTGAGACTGGTCCCGTCCGGCAGCGCGTTCCGCAAAGCGAAGCTGCAAAAGCCCTGCACCGAGTCCGAAGACGAGTTTTCCAGGAAGACCTCTCCATCTCAGCTTGGGATCAACAGTTCAACGAGAGACACGTTTTGGGTCTCGAGCTTGAGTGCGAGCTGTTTGGCTGTGCAAGATCTGACACGCGCCTGGAGCACTTGGACTGCAGTTTCCCTCCATGCTTCAACCTGCTGATCCATGGCGGCTTGTCCCTGGAAGTTCCGAGATGATTGCCGACTGCAATTGTCACGGCTGGTGCTTGTGGACTCCACATGTTGCAAGAGCCATCCTGAACATGATGAAGCACTTTTCTTCTTTGGAGCCAAATCAGCGAAGAGATGCGAATGGCGGCTGGCTTTCCCTCGCTCTTGGCTCTTGGTTGCTGCTATCGTTGTCCGAGCACCACTCCGCCCTAGAGGAAAGTAACAACCTTACATACAGCATATCCTCAGAATCCCACATTCGTCGGACCCTGAGCTCCAACAGCGTCAGGCCCAAATGCTCTAAACTTACCCAAAACTGGCGAGCTCGGGAATCCATCCAATTTGAAGCCCTAAACCCATGAGCTCGTCCTGCAGGAAGCTATGAAGATGCTAAGAAGCATCGACGCAGGGCCTGGGACTTCCGGCTCCCGCCTGTGGCCTGGCGCCTTGCAAAATTCCGGTCAAGACATGCAAAGGCCACGTTGCACTCCACTGCTTCGGAGAGCCAGTCGTGGCAGGGAGTGCCACCCCCTGGCGTGGAGCGGAAAGGCTGTGTGCTTGAACATGAAAAAGGTAAGGAACCGAACCGCGAACCGGAACCGACTCCTCATGAACCGCTGGAACCGCAATGTGGGTTCATGAACCGCGAACCTGCCGAACCGAACCGTCAAGTCGGTTCCCAGCCTGCCTGTCAAAAACAGGCCAGAAACGTGTTTGGATCTGGCTAAAATTTTGTGATGTGGCACAGAAGTTTGGGGCCTGAAACTTGCACAAAGGGTGCTCCCACACGTGATGCTGGGGAGAGGCCCGCCACGCAGGGGAGTACACAATGAGTTAGGGGCGCGGCAGAATATCAATTTTAGCGTTTTCAGGGTTAGAAACGCTGAAATTGGTACTTCCGCGCGTCTCTGCTCCTGGGCCATTGAGACAAGGCGTGAGGGGGGAAAGGACGCAGGGGAGTATCAATGTTAGCTTATTTTTCAGGGCCCGAAATGCTGAAATTGCTACTCCCGCACGTCTCTGCTCGGGTATATGAAATTTAGGAACCGCCAGGAACCGCGAACCGCACTGCAGGAACCGCCGGAGAAACCGATTCGCATGAACCTGAACTGTGCACTGCTGCATCGCGATTTCTGGCTGTGGCGTTGCTACCAGACATGTTCTATTCGGTGATGCGTATGTACTATGAGTAGAAATGCCATCTGCATGACAACTAAGGTCATGCCGATGGCAACGATGACAACGGCTCTGACCATCATCATGAAGATGACGATGACGATGATGATGATGATGATGAAGAAAGGAGGATTTGGTGATGGTGATGATGTCGATGGTGATGACGGCGATAGTGATGATGTCGATGGTGATGGCGATGGCCATGGTGATGGTGACGTTGATGGTCAAGGTCGTCATCAGCCGCCTTCAACATCATACCGAAGACGGCGACGACGACGCCGACGACGAGGCAAGCAGGAGGTGGAACAGGTGGAGGAGGTGGAGGAGGTAGAGGTGGAGGTGGAGGAGAACCATGACTCCATGACAGTTGCGAAGGTTCTTTACGCGAATGATAAAGAAAACTTATGCTAGTATCTTTTTGGTCATTGTGTGATATAGTGTTGGCACGTCTGCGTTCATGGCTAGAACCACTCACGCAACTACAAATGCGATTGCTTGCACTGTTGCTAACCTGCTACCTCTTCGGCGCACCCCGCAGCCACGCAACGCCGTCCCAGGTAGCTAACAAAGCCTACAGCAAAAGATCCTGACTTGAAGTCCGAAGTCCTGAATTCCCAAATCACATCAGCTTGATTCATGGTGTGCTCTAAACACAAAAGACAAAGAGCGTGCACACACACACACACAGAATATCTTGAATGTCGGGGCGCACCTCGGGCCGGCTTGTCAATCTCCCGGGACCTGCGCAGCAAAAAGGACTGTTGCAGAGTGTTGCAGACAAGCCCATCTCCGGAGAGTCTTCAATGTATCAGATGTTAAATGGCCATCATCGACACCATCAGAATCTCACAGCATCACTGGTTCAGGAGGATAGACTAGGACCCGTCACGATAACAGTGATAGCGCCTTCGGGGACAGACAACAAGTGTCTTCAATCCTGCCTACGTGCCGGAGTGCGTGGCCCCTTCAGACCCCAAACCACACTTGACTGCAAGCAACCCTAAAAGGCCCCAAAGCGTCAGAAGGAAAGGTGGCTAACACCTGAACTTGAGAAACGCTGTGGCTATGGGCCTCGTCATGACGCCGCCGTCACAGGAGGCCGTGCATGTTGACCATGCTGCCCAAACGCCGATCTCGGAGCGTGGACAGGGAATTCGTGCGCTCTGTTCGTCTGTCTTACAGCAAGACAAGTTACTGGTCATGGTTGTATATGGGTGCATGCTGGGTGAGGGATCAAAAAAAATAAATAAGGATCAATAATTTAAAGCACCAGGATCAAAAAAATTAAGATAAGGATCAACAAAATTGAATCACTTAAAATACAGCAATTCCTGGGGCAGAGGCATCAAAAAAATAAAATAAGGATCAAAAGAAATTAGACCACTCAAAATACAGCAATTCCTGAATTTTTTTCAAGGGAAAACACTGTTTTCCTACGGATTCTCTTTCATTTCCTGAGGATTTGCTTGGTTTTTCCTCGGGAAAACACGCATTTCCTGCGGATTCCGTGGTATTTCCTTAAATTTTCCTTGGTTTTTCCTAGGAAAAACACTATTTTCTATTACCTATGGCGTTCGTTTCATTTCTTCAGGTCTTCAGAAGGAAAACATACGTTATCTTTGGTCGTTCCTCGGGAAAATCAGATTTTCGTTACAATTTCGCATTTAGCACGGATTTCGTGTTGTAGCTGTTGCTGGTATTCCGCTTCATCACCTATCTTAAACACGCCCCCTCATTTGGCGATTCTGGTTCAGCGAGGGGGTTGGGGGGGCAGCCCCCCCGCCCCATTTGCAGACACAACGCTCACATGATGGGCTTCGAAAACACTCTTTGAATCAAGCTTGCACGGCTCGAAAAGCGCGGCGGTGGGTCTTTCGTTCTTCCGTGCCTGTTCGTGTCTCTTCTTCCGTTAGCACTCTAACATAATATAACGTAATAAACCATAAGATCGACATAAGATGGTTCGACATGACAAAAATAGTGTGACATTTTCTGACATAACAGAACCTTGCTTCTTATAGCATATAGTAACATAATAAAAGACGACAATACAATATAACAGAAGATAACATAGAACAAAACAACATCTTAGTTTATAGTGTAGTACATTGCAACATAGTACAATATAGTTTGTATGTATGTATATATATACAACATAATATTTTGTATATTGTATAACATCAGGTTACATTATGCTATATTATGTTATGGTACATTACGATATTATGGCATATTCGATTGGACTATGTAGTACCCTATTGCTTGTATCTTTGTTTCTGTGATTCTTTCATGTTCTTTCTCTTTCTTCTTTTCCAACTTTGCTTGTTTATTCTGGATTTCTTTCTTTCTTTCGCTCGTTCATTTCTTTTATTTCTTTGTGTTGTTCTTTCTTTATTCATTTCATACTCCCTTCCTTGCTTTCTTTCCTGCATTCTTTTTTCATGTCTTTCGTTCTTTCTTTCGTTCGTTCTTTCTTTAGTTCTTTCTTGCGTTGTTGCTTTCGTCCTTTCGTTCTCTCTCTCTCTCGTTCTTTCCTTCTTTCTTTCGTTCTGTCTTCCTTTCTTTCGTTCTTCCTTTCTTTCTTTCGTTCTTTCTTTCTCTCTCTCTCTGTCTTTCTTTCTTTATTTCTTTCTTTCTGTCTGTCTGTCTGTCTTTCTGTCTTTCTTTCGCGCTTTCCTCCGTTACCCCCCCTCCTTTCATGGATACCTGTTTAATTTTTTTTGATGCTGAATTATTTTTTGATCCTTATTTAAATTGTTTAACCCCTATCCCGTGCATGCTGCATTCTGTCTGCAGTCTTGACTCTGCTTATATGCTCCCGTCGTCTCAGGGAGATGTCTGGTCTGCATGCTGCAAGGTTCGGTCGAATTTGTCTGTGTTCGCAAGTACTCCTCTGCTCTGTGGAGCGGTGCCCTGCTCTCCAGGTGATACATCAGCACAAGCTAAGTTCTCTTCCTCAGAAGGCGCCCTTTTAAACACCAGGCTGTTAGGCAGTTGCTGTAGCAACCAGTGTCCTAAAGAATTCATCTACGATCCCTCAAAGAACCAATGGCCATGTGTTCCTGAAGAAATCATCTGCGATCCCTCAAAGAACCAATGCCATGTGTTCCTGGAGGAATCGTAGATGATTGCCTTCTCGCCAATTCCATTCGAAAGCAAGCTCATTCTCCAAGCAACCCCCAAGTTGAGGCGGAAGAGCTGGACTGCGACGGGAAGTGTCACGCAGTAAACAAGGTGGAACACCACCACGATTTCCATTTCCAGAGCTGTTCCAGACTGGACAACTTGATCACCATTGCTGAGACCTGTCAGTAAGTGCCACTGGGTTTCAACCAAAAACACACTGCCCGAAGTCGTTCACAAGAACCAATCCCAAGGTTGGACACCATCTAAGAACGGCCCTTGCGCTATGCCGCTGTGCTACTGAAACCCTCAACCTCCTCCCATTGCTGCGCCTTGCAATTCCGGTGGTCACCACCACAAGGCGAGGTCTTTTTTGTGGCCTCAGTCGGGGGGCGTTTGGGCTCAAAGTGGGACCTGGACAGGTGTGTTGTGGCGAGGTCTCCGGAACTCGGACGAATTCAGCCTTGGAGTTTCCAAGCGTTGGGTGCCTGGTGTTTCCCGGAGGGGCAAAGTTGATGGTTGACGAGTTCGCGGGTCCGTACAGCATAGAACGATTCGTGGACTCGGGCATCTGCCCCCCCTCGGCCCCAGGCTCCCTCGCACTGTGCACCACCATTGACTGCCGGCTGCTCGATGGCTCGGAGCATGTATCTCAGGGAAGCCAGTGCGCTTGCAGATTGACAGTATTTCAACGGATGCAGGCATTGCATTCTCAGAGCGAATCAATCCGAAAGCACCCTACTGCTGGCCTTTGGTCCTGTGCTCCGAGACAATCGCCCCTCCAGTCACCTGAATAGCACGGAGTTGACGCGTCTTCATGTTTTGCAGACTGTTAGGCCTAGGCTGCAGGTGTGGCAGATTTCACCGCAGTCCGCAAAGTTCGTTCATTCGATGCTCAGACCGCAGTCGAAAGCTGTGTGCACAGAAACCTGCGTTCGCGGGGGAATGGACTCAAGGTTGCCCCATGTTACAATAAGATCCTACCACAGCTCTCCTACTTTTCCGGCAAGCGATTTGATGATTCAGTCGCGACAGAGCGTAGATCCCCAAGTTCGAGCACCCCATGTTCAGCTCGAGCGCCGAAACACACACTTCGCTGCCACGCGACTCCAGTCTCCGAAGACGCAGTCTACGGGCTTGTTGCAGTGGTGTGGGCACCTGGCTTCGAGGAAGTTTCACCAAAGTGTTGAAACCAGTGTGACCGGCGACAGCAAAGCTTCTCTGCTATCTGCGCTCCACACTGATTACACACCTGACAACATGCTTCCAACGGCAATTCAATGCTGAGGCTGAATGTCTTCGGATTTTGCGCTTCCCATCTACTAGGCAGTCACAAGGCTCAGAGTGGCAAGTGCCCCGTAGCGATGCCTCTTGGTCTCCATAAGTGGTCCCTGGCACAACTTGCCGCCACAGCTGCTCTCCTCGGGAGGCAGGAAGCCCTCAGCCTAGCCTCCCGTCAAAAAGCATCGCAGGCCCCTAGACGCAAACTCGAAGAACATTCCAATCCGTCAACTGAGGCTTTCACACCCCATCACTAGTCTTCAGTGTCTAAGAAACTCAATGAATCTATCGCAGCATGCACAATCTCACTAAATTACATGCCTCCGTGCTTAGCGAGGAGTATGTGCTTTACGACGATGACACCTGACCCAGAGGCCTTACTCCCCCAACAAAGGCTAAATCCCCAGGAGAAGACTTGCACTCTGAACCGAGTCCTGGTTGACGGTGCGGTGCCGCTCGCAGAGCTGGGTGCACCTACCACAGCAGGCGCCCCGGCCCGGTCTGAGCTAGCGGCACTTAATAGTCGATGTCCTGCTCTTGCAGTCAGGCTTGCCGCTCCGCGGCTGTGATGCACGGTCTACTGATCTGCTGGCGATCTGCACAAGATAGGTGTTTCTTGGCAACACGGGAGCAAGGCCAAACCCCTCAACCGGAGTCTTGAACGCACAATCGTCGGACAATCACGGGCCAGATACTGCAGTGGCCAGAAAACCAGGGTGGAAAGTAGATGACTTCACACATTACACACTTCCTTTCTGACTGCGTGTCGGAGAAAATCGACCATGTCGGAGACAACGGCCAAAAGCGGTGTCAGAAACCGAGGCCAGTGCGTAGGTCCAGACCAGTCGGACCATTCGTTGAAGATGCAATCCTGAGACAGGTCAAAGAGGCTCACATTACCATGCATGAATCGCATATGGCATTCACGAGTCATATGCCTCATGACACCAGCTGTACCCAGAAAGTCTCCATCCCCACCTTCACTTCTCTGATAGAATGCAATGCTTCGTCGACAACACTCAAAACCAGCGTGCAACAGTACAGCAAACCTGTTGCGATAGGAGTTTATCTTTCGAATCGCCAGTCGAGTGGCGGAAAGTGCTTTGTATTCCGTGATTTGGGCATTTGAGTACAGACAGACCTCTCCCGTGGACTATCGAAGTATGAAAATGATTTCTTGGTCCACAGTCTGATTAGCAGCGTGAGGGACGATGGGATGACTTAAACACATTAGGCATCATACTATCAACATGGAGCAAAGATCACAGAACCGATGCTACAACCCCGCCTTCTGCGCAGGTTCCCGAACTAGGGTCAGAAACCATTCTCGGGAACGGCTTGCTGATCATTGTCAGTCCTATTGTCCAGAGCCTACCTCTGACCCTCGTCGAAGACCCTGGCTGCAAACATAGACGAAAGCCTCAACAGTTCTGCATCGGACGCGCCTCCGGGATGCAGGCTTCGCAGCTCGGCAGCTCACAGGTCTGCGGCCGTGGCTTTAGTCAGGGTTTGGAGACCTGCGGCTACGGGAGCCTGGGGTGTATCAACATTTTGTGGACGCCGCGCTGTTTTTTGTTCCACTTCGAAGACTGAGGGCCCTTCAGGAGGGTTCTCTGAGGCTGACTTAAGTCTGCGGCCTCCGTGAAAATCTGCGAGCCACTGCAGGAGCTGTCTACGGTCGTCTCGAAGAACAGGCGGTCCTGGTTGGGCGCAGGGAAACGTTGTGGAGGCTTTCGGGGACCCTGATGGGATTGGGCCCAAGACCGGTTTTCCCTTGCCTCGTCTCACAAACACGCAATTCGCGACATGTTAGACTCCATAAGTAGGCGCACTTCCAATTATCGCACCCGGCACTGGCACGATGATGGCAGGGCGCTGGCATGGCTGGTGACAGCACCTGGGGGAGGGGCTACGAACAACATCGAGAGTCTCGCTGAATGGCCTGTGACACTAGGAGCTTGGAGCCTTCTTAATCTTGCACTCTACGTATGTAACCGGAGCCAAGTACTGACAGCTGCGAGGGCTCTGGCTTATGTTCTGTCGCGAAGACTTCCTGCTAATTGCGATACAACAAATATGAATATATATATATATATATATATATCTATCTATCGATCGAGACCTGAATGAGAAGTTGCTTTGGGGAGAGCCACCCCAGCAGACAGGGTCCTCAAAGGGCTTGTCAGGCTCCAGTGTGAGCTGTCGCTGGCGCATGCGAGTGCCCGACCTCTACGCAAGTCTCGGGCCGTGAGGATTATCCTTGTGGAACTTGAAGAGCGCTACTTGTCGATAGTGTTAGATTGCATGGGGGATGGCCGAAGTCACATCTCAAACGCTTCCACTTCGCTGCTTCGCTGTCACTTCGGGAGGCCGAGGCTCCCTTTGCGAGGCCCTGGCCCACAAGTCCGAGAGCAGCTGCCCATGGGCTCCCATTCCGACCTCGACTTGCAGAGAAGTGAAGCCTTCGCTTGGAGTCGGCTGAGGTCTCGTCTTAAAGGCTTCAAGCCTCAAGCTTTGGGCTTCTGGAGGCGTGCAGGCTCTGGAAGGGCCACGAGCCGTAGCAAATCCTCAAGCATGCTTAGCAAATCTTCCGCGAAACGAGACAAGCTTTGCCGCTTAGAACTCCCCTACTACAAGGTCCCAAACCCAATGGTTGAGGGGCCCGGCCACACGCAGTAGTACTTCTTGTCGCAATGGCCTGGCGGGTCCGCATTCTGGAGACGGCCGGGTTGAAGCCTTTGAGAGACGGGTTTGGGTGCCAAGGTCCAAAGCCACGCTGAGTTAGAAGATTTCGATGTTGCGCCTCAAGCCAGACAAGCTTGAACAGGGATACCCGACTGATCTGCACAAACTCGGACATCCGAAACCAACCGACCCTGGGCCTAATGAGGCCGCAAGCGTCATAGGACACAAGCGCCAGCAATCGTCCAAACCATCCCCAACACACGAACTTCACTAGCCCAGACTCCCAGTGTGAGTGCTTCAGCACCCGCCAAAAGCTCCGAAGCCAAACATCCGATCAAAGAGAAGCTTCCGAGGATCCCAAGCCCCGGGCTCTCGCACTCGCCCAACTCCTTTGCAGCCTTGGCATCACACGGCCTCGGACGGAGACAGCACTCGCAGCGCCGCAACGCAACTCCAACAGGCTTGGGATCTCCCAGAGAGCTAATGCAGGGAGACTCGGCTCGATCCACAGACGAGATGGAGCGAACTCACAGCCTTGTTGTTGCTCCCTGGCCTCTAGCTATGAGCTATGCTTCTTAGTCCTGCTGGGTGGGCAACTCAATACGAAGCTCCGAAAACCTATAAGACGGCCTTGAGCCTAAATCCAAGTCTTGAATCCAAGTGCTCCATCTCCCCTCCCGCCACTAGATCTGTCATCCAACAAACTGGGGCTATCGCTTGCCACAGTGGTTGGGAACCCGAGCGATATTGCCTTGATGCGACGCTGGTCCCAGTCGAAAGCCATAGTGTCGGAAACAATACCAGGTCCCAAACCCCACGCCAAGAACGAGAACTGATCGAAGTGTGAGAGTCACAAGGAAGAGAGCCCTTCAAGCTCGCAAACTTTGAAGCGGCGACTCCAACGATCATCCATGAATTGGGCCTGGGGGAGGTCAGAAAATCCCGAATGCATTTTCATACGTCCCTGATTGGATTTCTGGCATCACTCCAACGTGTGACTGATGCAAGACGTTTTCGGGAATTATGTGTTGAGGAACGTTGGGGAGCTATCTGCTCAGTTTCAACCAAGCAATCAAGTAGGCGCCGAAACTTGCGCAGAAGAAGCAAAAGCTCTGAAATTTTTCTGGGTGCCCATCGCTTTCTAACTGTGACAGTTGTGTTGGGTTGTGGAGTCCATAGTAATTAGCTCATATTTGACTTTCTGTTTGGAAACCGCTGGTGAGCTAAGCGTCGATGCTTGTTTGCGTAATTAAATTTTCCATTTTCACACAAACACAGGACAGACATGGAAAAAAATGGCGTCTCGCTGCTAAAGCAAGAACGTTCTATTTTCAAGGTTGAAGACGCAAAGGACACGACTGTCAACACCAATCAAAGAATGGAAAACAATTTGAAATCCAAGATAGTGGAATCTTGAAAAGAAAAGTTGAACGACCGCAGCTCGAGCAAAATATGCAGGTGAGGCAGTGCCAAACGTTGTTGAAACGTGCAGTGCTGCCTGAACCAACCTAGTCCACATTACCACAAACCTGAAAATCCGAGTTCGAAAAACTAATTAGGAACCAAAGCTGAAACAGTTTCCACACTGATTGGAGGGAGGATGCAGTCAGTGGTCGCTTTGCCTGAACATTGCCTTTGTAAGATGTTTTACACATGTTTACAAACATTTAAAAACGAAATTCCTCGCGTTTATAAAAGGATACGAGCACCAGGAAATCCCGGAACCGTCCCCCGACGTGCACCGACACGCGAAGAAAGCCATGTGACAGCCGACCTCCGGGAAGACTGTCGGGAATTCCCTTGGATATACCCTGGCTCGCGATAGCTGTGGTGTAAGTTCAATTCCCGGAACCGTCCCTCGACGTGCCCCTCCACTGTAGAAAACCCAAGCGAAAGTCGACCTCCCGGAAGCCTTTCGGGAATTACTGGCTTTTTCTACTTTGGCTGCAAAACTAGCACTAGCAGTACCAGTCTCGTGGTAGTAGCATAGTAGCCGTAGTAATAGTAGAGGTTGTTATTAGAGGAGTAACAGTAATAGTACCCAACTAGCACAAGTACCAGTACTAATACTAGTACTGGTATTAGTGTCTGCGTGGGGATTTGATCCTGGTAATGTTCTGTATCGCTCACCCCACAAAGAGCTGTATTGACTGTTGGCGTGGTTGCCTTCTACAAGCTGGATCACCGTTACTTCCACTTCCACACACGCACTCCTATGCAGGCAGATCCAACGTTCGCTCGTTTTGCACACTCGCGGCCGGCGGTGGATCGTCTGTGCACGGGATAGCTCTGTCTACTCGGAGGATCACAAAGATTATAGCACTTTAGCTATGGGCAATGCTTTCTAGAGCTTGTGCTCATTCTTGAGCCAAACGTTGCATGGGCGGTCATACTGAAAGGATGGATAGGCATTGCGGTGTGCGTAGCACTACCACAAGCCTACTCCTAGAGACGAGGGACGCGTGGCGTGCCCCCTTCCCTTGCACTTTACACGGTCTTGCTCACAGCTCTTATAGTGACACCTTAGAACTTGACAAGGCATCGCAGTCCGTTCGCACCCCCCATGAGTTGCGTCTCCGACGCTGCTCACCCGGAAGATGGCACGATAGGAATATCAGAAAATTTGTTCCGCCGCAACTTTGACGCATAGATCAGAGCTTTTGCATCCCAATTAGAAACGTTGTGACACTCATCTACGTCGGTAACGATCCCCTGAAATGGCAAACGAATCAGGCGTCACCGAAGAAAGAAGCATTCGCGATGGAATACCACGTGCGAAGCACAGAGGTCACATGCTGGAAGATGATGTAGATCATGCGTTGTCTCGCCACCATCTTCGCGTTGACGTAGGATCGCGTTCCCAGGGCCGGAGGTTCTCCTCTGGATACTGGTTCCTCTGCTTTCCTTTGTCCTTGCCTTTGTTTCGGCCTTTGCCGGCGATGTAGTCGTGGTAGGAATTAGTGTTCCATCCACCATGTTGCTCATCTCCGGTTCTCTCACGTCCTTTTGAAGGTCCCTTTGCCGAGGAAGCGCTTGCACGTTCCTCCGTAGTGACTGGCGTGTCCATGATGGAAGTACCACCCGGAGGGAGATACTCTTCAGCCGAAATGTGATGTAATGCTTCAGGACGTCGAGTATTCGGATTTTGCTGTCTTTCAACTCTAGACTTGACCAATCTGTCCATGAAGTGCGCTGGCATTTGCACGTTGTGGTCCACCAGCAATCCAACGGTCTGGACGGAATAATCTGCATGAGTCAAGAGGATGCCGACCGGGTCGATGTACAGAAAGTCCACTGGTCCAGTTGGCGTGTTTCGTAGTACCGAAAATTGTTGATGTCCTGTCACCATCGGGATAACCTCACATAAGACGTTGAGGCAACAAAAGTGCATTGCCTTCACGTCTTCATCCTTGTTACTCTTCAAGTACGTGGTTGGATTGAAGTTATCTCTGCCGATTCCCATCATGTTGGCTCCCCGTGTCAATAGCGAAAGCATCTGGTTCGTCCGGAAGCGCTTCAAAGTGTAAGTCCCGTTGGGATCATACGACTTGAGGTTTTCAGGCTCCTTAGCAAAGCGAAGGATCTCCTCATCAGTCACGTCCCTGCTCACACCTGTTTCTTTGTCCACTCCAGCCAAAGTTCCCCACTTTCCGAGCACATCATAGCGTTGGCCATGTGCGAAATTCTCTCTCATCTGAAACAACGGCATAGTCGCCCATTTCGCGAATCCTGACCAAGCTTTGTAGATGGTTCTGCATACAACGAACGCCATGTACGAAAGAGCGGCCATGTTGGCGTCGATGCAATGGGCGTTCCGTTTGCCGTGGTAGTAGGGCGGCTGCATGGCAGTGCGGGCGATTTGCAGTTCAGGGTCGATGTTCAGAGACTGACCGGCGATGAGGACGGGACGTCGTTCCTGTGCCACTGCATCTGGTACTTGGTCGTCAAAGTCCTCTCCCGGTTCCGTGTCCATTTCTTCATCAGGTTCCTGTTCTGGATCGTCATCACCAGCAACGGACGGTTCTGGAATTGCTTCGGGTTCCGCAACCGATTCCGCTTCCATGGCTTCCTGTTCCTCGACGGTTGCTTCAGGTACTGCTGCTGCCGCAGCTTCCATCGTCTGAGCAATGAAGTCACTTGGGATCTCCGTTGGAGTATCCCGTTGTGGAGTACCTTGGTAGTATCCGCAAGAAACGAATTGTGACCAGCAGGATGTGCATCGAGAAAAGCATGCTGGAACAATGTTGTAGCACGCTGGGCATACCCTCATTCTCCTGCCATCCTCATCTCTTCGTAGATCTTCGGGTCGCCAGTTCTTGATGACAAACTTGATGCCCTTGTCCATGTAGTGATGTCGAACTGTGTTCTCCCTGTGGGCCTCCAAAACAGTGGTAAGGTCTCGCATTATCTGCTCCTTGCTTGTGTCATGGGGTCCAGGAGGCATCTCGCAAAGCAATTCCATGATCTTGCTTGGTGTTCGATATCTCTCGAATTCAGGAAGCAATGGAGATCCATTGTAGTCCAACACCATCTCTTTCTCCAATCGTTCATCATAAATCTTTTCCACCAGAGCGAACGAATGTGTATCCTGAGGATTCGGGACGCAAAACCATACCTCCTTCACGAACTGGAACGATATCGTTCGACCAAGGATGATGACACCGCTGTCAGTGATACGTCCACCTTCTCGGGCAAGATCTGTCGAAGCGACATGGAGGACCACAAGGGGCATGTGCTTGGCTTGCGGCCCGTGTACCCGAGCTTTGGTCGTTGCGTTCCGGTCATCGAACGGCGCGAATACCCCCCAGTAACTGTGGAGTCTGCCACCTCGGTTGTCCTGAAATCGACGCCGCTGGTCGAAGTCCCCGTCAGGATCCTCCGAACCAGGCATGACGCCCTGCAGAACGATAGAATCCAAGTTGCGGCATGCCGTAGCGTGGAACGCGCCCCCGAGACGTGTCAAGAGGGTCATAGATGGAGATATTGCGAACCGGTCCTTGTCCAACTGAAGCAAATTGTTCTGGGGATCGGAGTGCGTGGAGTGACCACTTGTGGCCCTGACAGCCCATGGCTTCACCCAGCCGTTGCAAACGTTCAGGTACCTCTGATTATGTCGGCAACGGTCGTTGTTCTGGATCTCTGTGATCTGATCGGGAACCGACACCAACATGTTCGAGTTCGCAGATCCAAGAGTCTCTGTGCCGGGGTTCTTCACTCTCACACCCAAGAATTGTAGCCGGATCTTGGCCTTGTGGCGTTTCGTGGCTGCAAGCATATTCCCCTGGAACAGTAACTGCAGTCTCTCATTGTACACTCTCTTCCTTTGGTACTCGTCGGTCCTTGATACCGCTTCGGTAATGCGTCTACTTTCGTGGGTCCATAGTTGCTCATGCCTCACCAAGTCCTCTATCAGCACCCACCCTCCTTCATCACATCGAATAACGCTGCTGAATGCCACTTGGCACCGGTTGTCAAGCCATTCCGAACCTGGGCGCCTGGCAATTCTGTGGCGTAAGTCAGATTGAATGCAGGATAGCGCCCATTCTGCGTTCATTCTGCGATGACGGTTGATGTTGCGAAGGACAACTTCATTCACGATGTCCCATCGATTGTTGATGAAGCTTGCACCCTTGGTTGGGATCAGATCAAGAATTCCGCATCGGATAGGCCTTCCGCCGCCGATGGATTCGTAGCCTGAATTTGCCCATTGTTGAGTATTCTCATCATACTCGAAGCTTGGACGATCTCCTCGTTGAGGCAGTCGTCGGTCACGATGGTCCGAAAGCTGCTCAATGAGATCCACCACCCGCTGACTGTTCTCGGGTCCCATTTCCCGCAGCGGTACACCACAAGCGTCATGTAAGCCTCGACGGTTCTCCACTTCCGTGCATAGGTTGTGCTTGTTCTCGTAACGAATCAAGACCACATCACCCCGAACGGCTTCGCCTCCGCGTCGCGGTCGGGCTTTGGCCTTGGGTCGTCGGTCCGAGGAAGCAACACTCACATGGTCTGTGGTATCAACGTCCATTGGCTCAGCTTGTTGCGTAGGTGGTCGACGTGGATAACGAAGAAGGCTGTCCCTGATGACCTGAATGCTTCGAAGTATCAGATCTCGGGTTGCAGCATTTTCGGTGCAATCGGACAGATGATGTGATTCACTGCCACAAGCAATGCAGAACATGAAGTTATTGCTCCCGACCGACATTTCGCCCTGAGCAAGTATTCCCACATAGTCCTGAAGCTGTGTGACGAGCACCTCACGAACTCTCTGCCTGGGATCGGGCTCTTCAGCACCCTGTTCCTCTTCAGGTTGCGCATCCACGTTAACGTCCTGTGTCGGTATTGGTGGTGCAACTGAAACCCCTGGATCGCCCGTGACGTTGTCAACGGCCTGTGTCTCGTCGTTCCTTGCAATTTCTACGGGGTAGACATCACCGTCGACGATCACAGTGAAATCAATCACGAGGTCAGCGGACAAGTTGTTGACGATCTCAGCGACTTGTTCATTCTTCTTGGGTGGTGTCCTCTTGCGTGGGGAGTCAACCGTGATGAGCTCGATAGCCTCGGCCGACGCATAGCGGAAGAATGATCTTTCGATTCCTCTCACGCACGCATTTGCCCCTTCAAGACCACCCCAATTTGGGAAATGATTTGGATACCTCATCGCTATTGTAAGAAGCCCGAGTGCCAGCTCCAATGTGTCGCCCAAGAGTTCCTCCTTAGGCAAAGCTGACCCTCTGTAGCATTCTTGGCGCTCTTCCGGAGTCAAAAGCATTCTCATGAAACCAGCATAAGCGCAGTTCCCGGCATCGTAGTAGCAGATGTAGCAGGTCTTCCCTTCGGAATCGCATCCTCTGTCCCATGCCAACTGTTTGGCTTTTCCCCATGCCGCGTACTCGATGGCCTGACTGGCTGTAATCCGGAGACCACCGTAGTGAGAAACCGTTTTGCCAATGTCTTCGTAGGTCACTTCCGCACATGCTTTGAGGAACTCCTTGATGTCCTGACGAGGGTCCACAAATTGAAGCCTCAGGTCATAGAGGTGCTTTGCGCACGCCAAGGTGTATTTCTGGGACGCGACTAAGTCGTTGAAGGAGTTGATGAGATGCTGCACCTTCAAAGCTGAAGTGTGTGCGCATCCAATGCAGTGTCCAGGGTACCCGTTTCCCGTTGGCTTGAAGAAGGCTTGTGCGTAGCACTCAGCCAATTTCATAGCGTCACAGCCTGGGCAATAGAACGCTCTCCCTTTGACATAGCCAGTGTTTGCGGTCGCGTAGGTGTCGATCCTGAACCAATAGTGCCTGTTGTCATAGTAGGCTTCGGGAACAGTCATGGCGATGTCAAAGTCCTGCCAAGTGACCGTGGACGACTCAGCAACTGTATCGCCCTGGGCACCGGACCTGATTTGTTGTTGCTGTTCTCCCGTGAACCATGTCTGCGAAATCTTTGTGGACGTGGTGACTTCACTCTTGTCCTCCCAGATCTCGACGAGCGACGGGTGCGCAACTGTATCGACGCGGACACTTTCGTCCCATGAGCGGATTCTCGATGCCTCGACAAAACACGCGGATACCATCTTCTCGCTGAACAGCTGCTTCTCATAGATAGCGTAGCCCAATTTGAACCTGACTCGAGAGTCCGGTGCCGGCAGCTTTTCGGCTGACAGCGAATGTACGCTCGACGACGAATGTTTCATCTGGCTGTACATTCTCGACCAAAACGAAGATCCATGAATCACCACGCATGCTCGGGCCCGCAACTCCAGTTCAATGTACATTCCCAGCGCGTGGAAACCGTTGAACATAGAAGCCTTCTTGAGAAGGTAGTTGCTAGCTGCTCCAACGAACCGTAGGTCGTGGTTGATGTTGACAATTGGAGGGCGCGTGGTACGCTTCCCTGCTGCGATGATAGGGTCAACGTACGTTTCCTTGAGCTGTTGCTGCAACCTGACACGAATTGCCGCTCCGTCACCAACGTCACTCATCGGAAAGGACATGTTTTCGATGAGGATTGCTTGGAGAGACAGATGGTAGTGCAACGTGACGGTTGCGATTTGCTCTTCAGACAAACCGTCCAATGTGGCATTCACCGATTCCAATGACCCTTTCGTAACTTGAAAGTTGTAATTTGCTCCTGTAGTGATCGACGGGCTCACAATGTGAGTCTCGCTCCATCCATGCATGCTGAGGTTCTCTCTCAGCGTGTGCGTTGATCCTCTAGTTCTTGCGATGATGTCAAAGTCCTGGACGAGGATCGTGCACTGAGAGCGCATAGTCGCGGCGTCGGGTTTGCCACCCATACCCAAACTGTTGCGAAATCCATTCAGCGTGTTCATGGTGTTGACCTTCGCCTCTTCCGGAACGGAATCGCTCTCGACAAGGTCGCGATCTGCCTCGATCATTACTGCCGAGGTAAGCATTGGAGGAGAAGGAAGATGCACGCATGACACCAACGCCAGTGCGTGGTATAGTCGTGAGTACATCCGAAGCCACGCCTTTGTGTTCAGCTTCACGTAGACCTTCACGTTGAGACCTTTGTCATCACTTTGGGAAACGGAACGAACCCTTGCCAAATAGGTCACCAGTCTTCTGACGTAATGCTGAATAGGCGTGGTCCCCACGTCGTGGTTGGCCACAAACTTTGGCGTCTCGTCAATGGTAGCCGGGTACTCGTCGCGATCACGGATAGTCGCCAGCAAAGCAGAGCGACAGCCCTTCTCAATGATGTTGACATAATGATACCAGCTTTCCTGAGCGCCAGCAGGGATTGGAGCTTCCTCCCATGCCGGTTGCGTTGGTTCCTCTTCCGGTTGTGGAGGCTGTTGTTGTGGAGGAGGTGCTGCAGAAGATGACGATGCCGATGCCGTTGCCTCGTCCGTCCTTGCCCTCTTTGGTCCGTGGCTTGGAGTGGCACGAGGTTCTGTGGCGGAGTCCCGCGCTTGCCCCGGCGTCCTTCCATGTTCAGGGTGCACGATTCCTTCCGGTTCGAGATTGCTTGCCGTAGGCATCGCAACTCTCCCCGACGCGTATACCCAGTTAGGATGCCGTTGAAGATTGGGCGGAAATAGGCCATCATCTTGCATCAGCGGACTCGGTGCTCTCATCTGTTGGAATTCAGCTTCCCATATGCCCAAGGTGTCACGTTTGGTAGCGCAGTCAGCCACGTATCCAGATTCGACTCCGCATTGGTTCCAGGCGTAGCCACGGAACGTCTCCGGCAACTGGAATCCGTTCTTGTCTTGAGCTGCACATACTGCTTCCACATGGTGCTTGAGAAAGGCATACGTGGTATAGTCGGAATCGGGGAGCACCTCAGTAGTCCATCGGTAATGCGGGAGCCCACTGTGTGGATCTACCCACGACACATAGGAATGAAGCACGTAGAGACATATGCTGAATGCCTGGAGCGAGTTCATCGCAAAGGCGAGCGGATGTCCCATGCCCTGGGGCATTGTGCGCATCATCAAAGCCAGCTGGTGGACATTGATCGGCGAAGCGCCGTCGCTGCTCGCTGCACATTCTTGGTTGTAGGTTCGAAGCCCATATCCAGTATGCTTTGCGAACATGTACATCAGCTTGCACACCCTACGTAACGTAGGCTCTCCCAACAAGTCGGATTGGTCGGGTGCCCTGCCTGACATAGGCAACTTGTGGTAGTAGTCCTGGTTCACCGTATACCACTGCTGAATTCTTGTATCTGTCACGGCCTGGTAAGGCGTCTCCACGGAGTTGATGAGGACGGCGAGATTGTAGTAAACATCCGCGTTGACAATGTTCCTGGTCGCGGTGTTCAAATCGAACCGAACTTGTTGCCTTTCTTGTTCCAGTTCAACCACAGCCAGCTTTGCATCATCACGGATCACTTCCTCATCCACCATAAACCTTGTGATGGCATGGAACTTCCCTCCGTAATCAGCAACAACGTGCTTGAGGCCTCCACCAAATTTGATGACCATGGCGAGGATCTCCCCATAGGGTTTGTTCATGTACTCCTCCGGGGCGGCAAATAAGCAAGCCTTGAGGATCTCTCGAACTCGAATGGACAGGTCCCCTCCTGACGACAGATTTGCGCAAGTGAATAGCAAGACCAGCGGTGGTGCTTTGAATGCTGCCCACGTGCGGATGAGATCATTGTCGACCACTTTGTCTTTCGTAATCTTTGGCGGGAGCGGTACGCTCTGCGACGAATCCTCAGAGTACATCTGCAGAAACGTGTGGAACTTCATGAACGTCCGCATCATCCCACCAGGTGGGAAAACTTCTTCATGGGCCACTCCTTCGAAGGACAGTTCATAGGCATTGTAGCTTTCTTCCATGGCTCGGGACCCGGTCCTTCCTCCGTGGGAGAGAAGTACCTACCCCTATATGACTTCACGGTTCCAGGTACTCTGTAAGAGACACCCTTCCCCGATCAGTCAGGTCAGACCTTAGTTGTTCCTTAGTCGGGGCTGTCTAGTAGCCCCTCCATCAGCGTTTACACACTGACGTTGCTGCCATGCAGTGTCCTCAGATTCATGTGCGTCACGACTGAGACTAGCATGAGCTCGAACAAGGCTGCGAACATTCTTCGCAATTGACCGCCATGACGCCTCAATGCACTGCGACAAGCTGTTCCCCGTTTCATGGTCCAAGCAACCAGATGATTTCACCAGCAAACGATCCGCCTCGGGCATGTTAGAGAACATGATCCTGCGTCCACCACCATCGCCATCAGCACCAACATGATCATCAACCTTAACCTTTGTCACCTTGCCACTTGAAACAAGAGCATGCAACTCTGGCCAAGACCAACATGAACATGAAGAAGGCATGTCAAGCGAAAAATAGACGTCGGAAAATTCCGCACACTTCTTCAGCAGGCGTTTGAGAGATTTCAAGACACTTCTGAAAACTTTGTACTTCCCACCGGAACGCTTCTCACCCCCCACGCAAGCCCCTTCGCTACCTCCAGGACTGGCACCTGATCGCAAAAGCGATGCCACGAACAGCACAGGTGTGCGCAGGTCATTCCGGCACGACTTCTTCATTGCACCGACAAGGCTATCCTCGTCGGCACTGGAGCCAATCAGCTCTTTACACGTAATGCGAGCGCATCCCTTAGTGGACTTGGACACGGCGTAGCCATTGCCCATGCCACAAAGGTCAACAATTATGCGGTCAGGCTTTCGTCCTTCAGCCTTTGACGGCATTGCAACCAATTTCCCGTCGCCCGTTGCCTGAAATTTCAAGGTCTTAAGCAATCTCCTGGAAATTTGACTGGTTAACTCGCAATTATCAGATCGATCCTTAGCGTCCGCATCAGTCATGTGCATATGTTTGGCTGAGCACATGTCAGACGACTTAGGATGCAACGCGACGTTTGCGGCAAAGTACTCCCATTCATCCTTGCAGTAGCCGAGCTCAACGGCGGTTCCGGGAGATACAGGATCTCGGAAGATATAACGTTGCCCGTGAGTACACCCTTGGATCTTGATGCTCTTCCACACGGCGTCTTCCTGAAGTCCCTTGTACTGCTTGGTTTCTTGAACTTGTACGCGAGGAGGCACCTCAATGATGACTTGGTTTCCCCACGATGCCGCTCTGCGCGCAATTCTTTGGACGACCTCCCCCCATGGATAGTCCGTCCGCAATCTGGCCCTTTCCGGGTTGTTGGCGATTTTCCGACTCAGCCACGAATTCTTGCCTAACACCCCCGCACCGACGAAGATCACGGAGTTAGGGTTGCTTTTCCTTGCTTCCACCACATCGAAGAGGTAGGCACACATGGCGTCGTCAACTTCTCGCCCCATACTCAGAACATTCACTTGCATCCCAGGGTCGTAGTGAGAATCGGGAGCATGCTGCGCAATGCAGTCCTTGCCAGGAGCATACTCATTCCACCAGTTCTCCTCATCGACTCCTACCAATGTCCACACCGTCACTGCCTTTGGAGCATCTTTGATAGTGATACGGTATTTCCAACGGCTGTAAGGATTTTTGTAAGTATGGACCAACCCTCCATCGTGGTCGAGGAATTGGATCACCAGGCCCTCCTTGGGTTTGTTTTCGGCGAAATCAACCACGTGAGGCACAATTGCTCCATCATACCCTTGATATTCCCTTTTCTGTTCGGCCGCATCATGCCATACATCCTCGTACACTGACGACCATTGGTCATAGCCGAATTGGGAGGCTTGACTTTTGGACAGGCCGTTGAAACAAAGAGGTAATGTAAAGCCCTGGTACCCCCCATGGATGGCACGCGCCAGTGTGACAACCACCGCACGCCATTTGGCGGGCAGGGCGCGCACATAAGACTGGCCCAACGGCGGGGCAGGAGGAGGCAGAAACGGCGGCGCAAGGACGTCCGCAATAGCGGCCGGGCGCAAATGTCCCCGTACCGGATGGTACTGAAACACAGCACGCTCCACATAGCGGTCGAACTTGCCCGGTTGATCAAGGATAGCAGCACGGTCCTCCATTTGGTGCCACTGCCCTTCACGAAGAATCCAAGTCGACCGAAGGTAGCGACCAGGCGGCAACGCGGAAGGCGGCCCCCGCAGCATGCGCGGGAACTTGACAACCAGGATGGGGTCCACACTGTCATGTTCTTGCAAGCCTTCCTTACTCGACAAGCCAGCGCGATACAACACCTGAGGGAGGATCGGCGTCTGCGTGTAAGGAAAACAGGGCACTTCGCTCTTGAACGAGTAGTGCTGTTGACCCTTCTCATCCGTGCTCTGGGTATGAGTAGGGCGCATCAGATCCATAATCTCTTGGGAGCCGATGAGGGCCGGCGGAAAAATGTTGATAAGTTGACACGCATGTGTCCAGGATACGGAATCCTTGAACGATTTGGTGTGTATGTCCGCCGACATCTTGGCAGTGACCTCATAAGCAAGAGAAACGTAACCCTCCTGAAAGATAGAGTGCATCCAGCCAATGCAGATGCCGTGGGTACGCTCCAAATGACGCATGTCGGATTCTTGCCCGTGCGAATCACCCCGATCATGGTCTGGTTGTCGTCGTAGAAGACGAAGTTGGGGTCTTGACCCCCAAGCTGCTGCCACAACGTGATAGCAGGCAATCCAAGACGTGACATGGCAAAGTCGGCCGCGACAATCTCGGCCTCAGGTGTGGAGTGACTCAAGCACCCCTGCCTTTTGCTAAGTCCCGCCAAGGGAAATCTTGTGTGAGAACCTTGAATGTGCAAGTGAGCACCGGAGGTAGATTTCAAACTTTCTCCACAACCTGCATAGTCCGCATCTGCAAACAGCCCGATGGACGAGTCCTCCAAGGAGTTCCCGACCCATCCAATCATCATGTGATGTTTGGACTGGTGCACATAGGCCATGAGATGATGAAGAAGAGCATCCTCCTTCTTGGTCCATTTCGTGATCTTGCGTGCGAGATTGTTGATACTGCGCAGAAGATCAAAGCGGCAAATGCGCGCGGCATAAAGCAATTTCATGAGAATGCTCGCTGCCTGCGGGGCAAGTGCACCGCGATTAGCCTCGTTGACTTCCTCTTCCTCTGGCGCCTTGGGAATAGGTGGAGGCGGAACAAGCCGACCATCCTTATCAACAGGCATGGTGTGTCCACACCACGTGCATCGATGGCTTTTACCTGACTGTGCCGGAGCACGAGCTGGGTGATTCTTAGTCTCCTCAGCCGGACTCGGCGATGGTACCGTCTTGAATTTTGTCGGATCGAACCCAGTCACGTCGCAGTACTTCTTGACTGTCATGTCTAGGTACGTCTCCATGTCGTAGGTAACGGTCTGCACCTTCGTTTTGTCATGCAACGTTGCCTCGCCCTTGGAGATGCGACAACCTAGATACAAACCTAGTGGCGTTTCTTCTTCTAATCGAAGTTCTCGGCGCAGCATGTCCCAACCCTTAGGCAGATTCTCTTTGGGCCCTGCCATCTTGAGATCATCCACGTAGATGACAAGTAAGAGCTTCATCTGAGGGTGGAAATACAATGATGGCCATTCGTCGCCAATCGGCTTGAATCCTACTTTCTGTACCGCGGTATGGCAATGTTGTTCCCACATGGTTCCTGCATCAGGATGTCCATATAGAGCTTTGATCAAGCGACATACAGGTCTACGGAATTTATGCCGTTTCGCAGATGGATGCCAGGCTTCATCAGGCAGTTCAACCCAACATGGAGTGCCCGATAACCTCGCCTGAATGTAGGCTTGGATAGCATCCGCCATCTGGACATCGTTGCCAGGGAGGCATCCGTAGTAATCTGCCCACCGTGAGGCGTCAAACGTTGCCGGGGAATTCCCCAAATCCTGAAACAACGCGGCTTCCATATTTTGATCCTTGACCTGATCACCGAGTAGTACGCCTCGCCCTTTGAACTTCCTGGCAGGATCGTCCTCTTTGAGCTGATAGTTCTTCTCATATATCAGTCCATGTACTCGCGCCATATGTACTTTCTCACCTTTCTTCTTTGCCTCGGCAACGACATCGTCATATTCACGCGTAGTTGAGAAATCAAACACCTCTTGGTCCCACAATCCCTTCCACTCTTTCATGAAAGCTTCCATGGCCTTGGGGTTATTGACCATCTCTTTGCGTGTGACGGGTCGAGTGACCATGGCATTGAAGCATGATCCTCCTGCATGATTCTTTTCCCGATGTACGTTTCTGTGAGAAGTCGTACACGGCATAGACGGAATCCAGTTATCATCCATGACCATATGCGCCGGAACGGCCGGCACGACATCTGCCAAGAATTGTTCTTGTGTGTATTGATCCACATAGGGCTGTGCCCAGGACCACCCATCGTCGTCGTCAATGGACACGTTAAGTTGCAGATCAATTTCTTCACATGGAACAATCTTGGGAAAGATCATGTTGTCCAAAACCTTGGTGACTATCTTCTTTCCTATCGCGGCCTTCTTCCGGTCCTTCTTGGCAACTCGAGCTTTGTCTCGCTTTTCTTTCTTGTACGCTGCCTTCTTCTCTGCTTCACTCATTTTCTTCCATGCTTCCGGAGAATAGGAATGGATAGGTCGCCGTGTAGGGAGAGTTCGTCGACCGTCGCTTCGGATCTTGTATGGGACTCCCCTTTTATCGATCTTGCAGGCTTCACCATCATCGGTGAGATATACAATGCCGTCCCCTTTCTTCCCTGTACTCCAATGTTCGATCTCCTCAGGAGCCAACTTCTTTTCTTTCAAGATCTTGATGATCTCTCCAGGTTCTTCGATGTCTCCTTCGGGGATGAGTCTACCGGTTGGACCGACTTCGCGGAGCGATCGCCGATCTTTCCCAGTGACCTTTGGTTCAGAAGGAGGCGGTGCTGCACGTAGACCTAGCTCTTCGTCTAGTTCGTCGAGTCTTTTGTCTCCTATGGCATCAATGGCTTCATGTTCTGCTGACTTGAAGACTTCGCCAGACGGCTCCGTCTCTATGTCAGATGGATCTATGTCCTGCAAATCAGGGTCTTCTCCGGGATCCGGTGGAGGAAGTAGACCGTCTTGATCATCATCATCCCCGTTGCCACCATTTCCTCCAGGCGGACCGTCATCCCCGTCATCGACGTCTTTTATCTCCTTGCCAGCGAGGTCAACATTGTCCCTGAGTCCCTCAATGGTTGAGTTCATCCTTTCGTACTCAGCTTTCAGGGGAAATGTTATCTCCTCTGGGAAGTAGATAACCTCTGTCTCGTACGGTCTCATCAACTTCCTGGGAACAGATGCGTCCATCGACAAGTTCGCATTGGCAAACTCCTTCATATCCCATACGCGATACTTCTTGGACCATCCTTGACCAGCAGTGATGATGTATCCGGCAAAAATGCCTGGGATCCCCTTTGGATCGAACTTGTTGCCATATGTCTTCGGCCTTGTATCCGTCGGCTTGAAGAAGACTTTGGCCCCAAATGGTATGGCTTTTCCCTCGAAGTCCTTTCCAGTCATTCGTTTCCATGCTGAATCACCATCGCCCTCCACGTCTTCAATGTTGAGGTTCTGCATCACGCAATTCAGCGCAAAGGACCAGTATTGGGCGGGTAATCCGGCGTGTAGCATGGATGCGGCGACCGTGTTGATCACTTCTTGATTTGATCGTTCTGCGAGTGAATTGTTACTGGGTTTCCCTGGAAGGGAATGATCTATCACGATCTTCAACTGCGCCATGGCTGAATCGAACTCTGGTGCTTCATCACTGTACGCCATATGAATCTTGCGTCTCCCCATTAGGCGTCTGATGGCCATGACGACCTCGTCAGTATTCCTTGAGGCCGTGGGAATCGCTGCGATCATTTTGGTGGCGATGTCTCTGATGACTAGAACTTCACGTGCTCCGTCATCGAGTCCGATGCCTGCTTCGGCGGCTTTGCGCATATCGAGGAAGTCGAACGTTACGAGATCCCCCCAGTGTTTGATCACACGTTGAAACGCACCTCGTTGTGTCCGCAAGTGCTTCATCTTCGCGCGTATGCACGATTCGCAATATGGATTGCGGTAGCGATGAGTACACAGATGTGCCAACGTCTTTGCTTCGGCTTTCAGTGTTCCGACTCTGGCCTTGCGGCTCGGCGCACCGTCGCCTTCCACATCAATGATCACCTCATCGTCACCGTCCAATAGAACTTCACCCACTCCTGCTCCTTCGTCGTCCGGCGGTCGTCCGGCCTCGGACTCTGGTACTTCTTCTATAGGAGGTTCCTGGGGTTCAGGGTCAGGAGGTCGTTCATGAGCGTCACCTTCTTCTTCTGCTTCAATTTCGCTCGGTGCAGCTTCGGCGGCAGCTGCGACATTGACGTCAACATCACCCGCGGTTAGCACACCCTTGAAGATTTCGGTGATTGCTTTGGCCTCCGGATCATCATGAACCAGTGACTTGGAACTCCCAGCACGAATGTACGGAATGTCACCGTTCACGAACAGAGATATTCTCTTGCCCTGCGGGTTGATCATGAATGGTTCCCTTCCGGGTGGCCACACAAACCCGTAACTGAAGTTCATGCATCTCTTACCTATGGAAAGCACCGACGGTGTGTCATCCAACACATAAGCGTTGATCGGTTCCTCGAACGACTCAGTCTGGAAGTTCGACACAAGATCGGTATCGGTGATTCCATTTGCTGTCTGAAATGATATGGGCTCTGGAGTCACGAGTGTCTCGAGACTGTGCTTCTCGATCTTCTTCTGAGATATGAGGTCATGGCCACATCCAGTGTCCATGAGAAACTTGATCTTCTTCTTGAGGATGACTGGTTGAACCATGCATTTGAACACGCCTTGATTGATGATCCGCTTGCTGTGCGCAGCGTCGAGTTCACGTTCCACGATGGAATCCTCACCGTCGTAGAAGGAAACCTCTTCCACCCGAGACGTTCCTGGGATCCGTACGAATGAAACTCGATCTCCGCATTGATCATCATCGTCGTCAACCATGTCTCTCATGATCTGTGCCCTCAATCTCGCTTTGTGCTTAGCGAATTCCAAAGTCACGGCGCGATCCTCATCGTTGACAAGTGCTTCCATGTCGACGTACTTCACCTTCCGTTCTTTGTCCTTCTTCGATTTTCTAGGACGCGAAGAAGCGAACTTCACGTCGCCATCGAATGTCACGTTGCGCTTGATCTCTTTTCGGGTCGACGTAGTCGGTCCCGAGGATTCGTCGTCGGTTGAACAATCCGAGCGCCTAATGCAGCTCCATCCGCAAAGGTCAAAGCTTCGCCTACCAAGCCGGATAAAGCAACACCTGTACTACCTCAGAGCAAAGCGAAGAGTCATGCGAAGACCAAGCCAAAGCCCAAGAAGAAGACGAGGAGTGAGTCGGCGGACAACAGAGGCGACAAGAGCAAGAAGCAAATCCGCTGCAAGTTCCATTTCACAGATGCAGGGTGTCGAAATGGTGACAAGTGCCCATTCAGTCACTCGAAGAAGACTCCAGAGCGACCCTTTACGCCGAGGACGAGAACTCCAAGTCCATCTGGAGGAGGAGGAAATAGGATATGCTACTCTTTCAAGAACACAGGCTCGTGCTCAAGAGAGAATTGTCCTTTCAAGCATGAGGCCGCAGCTACCCCAGCTCCGGAACCAAAGGCGAAAGCCAAAGCCAAATCCGAAGCAAAGGCAGCTCCAGCGAAACCGAATGCTAAGGCCAAGGCACTCCCTGCGGCACCCGCCATTAGATTGTGCCGAAGGTGGAATCCATCAGCCCCGGCTATATGGAAGCGATCTTCAAGACAAGATGAGGAAGAGTCAGATTTGGTTTCTCAGGTACCTTGGCCGGCGCAGCGAGCAAATCCTTGCCCTCAAGCATCTGGCGCAAACCAATTTGGGTCTGAGTGAGATTTGATTGTTCTCGTCTCCGCATGATGGTACGATCGATGATCTTCATCAGATTGTCGTACGATCGGTCTTCATGATTGTAGGGCAAGTGGTCGTAGTGCATGCCCAAATCCATCTTCATTGCGGGCGAGTCCTTGATCTTGCTGTGCAAGCAATCACGGAGAGCTGTTTTGGATGGTATGTCTTCTGGTCTCATCCGTCCAAGAACTTCCAACCACGTCTGCTTGAACGTATGAAGTTTGTTGTCGCCTTGGTACTGGAGCTTCACCAGATACTCGAGAGTGATGATCATGTCGAGACGGTCATGCGTTCGAAAACTTTCATACATCATCGCAATGATTTGTCGTCCTTTGATGATCTTCCCTTCGGGCCTGCTGATGTAATCGTTGGCCTTCCGGTTCACCTCCAGGTACAGATCAGCGGATTTGTCACCACCAGCGCGTAGCATTGCGACCATGGAGACCCCCAATTTGACGTCTATGCTCTTGAACTTCTTGTGTCCTGAATCGTTCAGTGCTTCGACATCAGGGAATGGATTGAACGCTGGTGCCAGCCATAACATCCAGTCCTCATGATTTGGGTCGGCTGATTCTTCTAGGACATTCGCCGTTTATACGGACCGCCAGTTGTTCAGGTGAGTGAGGTTAGGCCATGGAGGGACTGTCACTTTATCGGCCTCTCTCCTGGAAATTCTCACCTCCGTGACCTCAGGATCTGCTTCTCCGTCAGGATCACGCGCATGAGGGTCAGGATCCGGTTCAGGTTTGCCTCCACCGTTCCTCTTCTTATCATCATCGTCATCATTAGGCGGATCTGGAGGGTCATACCCCGTGCCGGCCCCTTCATCTTGCTCTCCCTCTTCGTTCTCGTCGCCAGCTTCATCACCGTCATCGTCTCCATTGTCTTCCTGAATCGTTTCAGCGAATAATTTCCACTCATCACGATCAGCTCTGAGACGTTGTTCGGCTTTCTGGGCCTTGAGTACTTCGCTTCGCAGATCAGCGATCTTCTCTTCGTACTGTTCCGCGACCTCTTTCTCGATCTGACGTCTCCTTGCCTCATGGATGGAAGCATCGTAGGTGACAGGGGCACCATTGGGGTCGTTGCCCCTCATAGATGCGATAATGCCGTCGATACCAACAGGTCTTGAGGAGCTGGCAGATGCTGTGGACTTCGATCCCAACATCCCGGGATCCTCCAAGAGTTCACGTAGCTGTCGGTCACGCACGGCTGCCGCATCACTTTGCCCATGAAATCCGCTTGGTATGCCAAACAGAGTGGCTGCACTGGGCGTGGAACGCGCATGTGCTGGACTGCTAATGCCTGGCACGTAGTGCTCGGGCATTGCATCCGCCACGATTGGCGTCGCGTAGGATTTATTTACCTCACCTTTGATGTTGCCAGTGAAGAAGTTTCCACCGGTAAATGGGATGCCATCCATCGCAAGGTTCTTGTCCTTGTCCGATTCTGAGAATGCGAACTTCTCTTTGGCGACTGGACTAATTTGACTTGGGGACCGTATTTCAGGGGATCGCACCTCACCTCCTACGGAAAATGCAGGCACTACTTCCTTTCCTACGTGCTCCCAGCCAGACTCAGTAGTCCTCGAAGACATGGGCATGCTCGAAGGCCGTGTCACTCCGCCATGGTAGTTGGAGTTCCGTGCTGCCTCCAATTCGCTGCGTGTCCTCGCTTGAAGATCTTCTTGTGCTTTGAGCGTTTTCCTGAGTTCGCTCAGCTCGTCGTGCAAGGTGGGCAATGCGCGCCTTGCATGATCCTCATTCTGATGAAGTCGGTCCTCTGCATCTTGCATCCTCCTCACAGCCATTTTGCGGTACTCTTCCTCCTCACCAAACGTTCGCGAAGCCGAAGTCGTTCTTGATCAATGGCTGCGCTGTTTCCAGCTAGCCCTTGAATCTCGTTTACGGCCCGCAACTCCTGATTCCTGACCAGGTGGAATCGTTCCTGCATCGCTTGTAAGGCTTGTTCTGAACTTGCTGTGTTCGACCGGAGGAACAAGTTCTCTCTGGCTTGTTCATGAAGTTCATGAGTCAGATGCTCATACTCACGTGCCATAAGCTCACCATCGCCTTGCGCTCTTGCCTCCAACTGCACAAAGTTAGTGGCTGCTTCCGTGCGGAACACATGTAGCTGCTGAGCCAATTCCTCGGCAACGGCGTGTGCTTGACGTTGTTGAGCAGAGTTCTGTTCATCCATGCGAAACAAAGCTGTTTCATAGTCTCGCTTCATCTCCTGATTGACATTGTTGATGTGCCTCATGGCTAAGCATGCATGGTCACGTTGTCGTTCCAATTCTTCGATGCGAATCCCAGATCCTTCATCTTCTTGCTGCATCTCCTTGATCTTCTCCATCAGGGTCTGGACAACACCTTCGTACTCCTGCACCTGACTTCGATAGTACATCTGCTGTGCAAGATTCGATGCTTCAAATTGTTGCGGAATTGTCAATCCCTGGTAGGCATTCGGACCATCGGCTATGGCTGGTGTAGTCACTGACGAAGCGTCACCCCGTGCAGGGATTGTGTCCAGAGTCATATCCAGATCGTCATCTTCGCGTGGTTGATTGGTAACCATTCGATTCCACGTCATGGACTTGTCACGTCCACGAGTGGCCGAAGTCCTTGATCGTGCTGAAGAGCTTCTTGAAGATGATGGTCGCGGCTTCTTTTCCAAAGTCTTCACTCCCTTGTCCTTTGCCCTCGACGGGGACCGAGGTGCCTGAAAACCAGACGCTTCGGATCGTCGTTCTGGAGCCTTGCTCGTCCTCGAACCTGTGGATGTTGGACGCGAAGGCGTGGATGCTCTTGGTAGACTCTTTGCTTTCGCTTTGGGAACTGCCTTTGCAATGGCAAGCGCAGAAGATTGACCTTTGTCATCTTCCGTGGAGCTATCAACGGATTGCACCACTGTGTCATCAGCTGTTGACTCACCAACGGCTGGCGCTGCCACATCGGCACCGAAAGTCATTGTCGTATCTTGGCTTGATCCCGAGTTCATTGTGGTCGTAGTAGATCAAGTAGTCTTTGCTGCAGAAAGGCAGAGCCGCGTACGGCTGATAACCTGCGTGGGGATTTGATCCTGGTAATGTTCTGTATCGCTCACCCCACAAAGAGCTGTATTGACTGTTGGCGTGGTTGCCTTCTACAAGCTGGATCACCGTTACTTCCACTTCCACACACGCACTCCTATGCAGGCAGATCCAACGTTCGCTCGTTTTGCACACTCACGGCCGGCGGTGGATCGTCTGTGCACGGGATAGCTCTGTCTACTCGGAGGATCACAAAGATTATAGCACTTTAGCTATGGGCAATGCTTTCTAGAGCTTGTGCTCATTCTTGAGCCAAACGTTGCATGGGCGGTCATACTGAAAGGATGGATAGGCATTGCGGTGTGCGTAGCACTACCACAAGCCTACTCCCAGAGACGAGGGACGCGTGGCGTGCCCCCTTCCCTTGCACTTTACACGGTCTTGCTCACAGCTCTTATAGTGACACCTTAGAACTTGACAAGGCATCGCAGTCCGTTCGCAGTGTCAGTACCAGTACTAGTACCAGTACCAGTGAGAGCACCGGGTAAATCCCGGAATCGTCCCCTGACGTGCACCGCCATGCGAACAAAGTCATGTGACAGCCGACCTCCGGGAAGACTTTCGGGAATTCCCTGAATTCCCTTGGATGTACCCTGTCTCGCGATAGCTGTGGTGTAAGTTCAATTCCCGGAACCGTCCCTCGACGTGCCCCTCCACTGTAGAAAACCCAAGCGAAAGTCGACCTCCCGGAAGCCTTTCGGGAATTAGTGGCTTTTTCTACTTTGGCTGCAAAACTAGCACTAGCAGTACCAGTCTCGTGGTAGTAGCATAGTAGCCGTAGTAATAGTAGAGGTTGTTATTGGAGGATTAACAGTAATAGTACCCAACTAGTACAAGTACCAGTACTAATACTAGTACTGGTATTAGTGTCAGTACCAGTACTAGTACCAGTACCAGTGAGAGCACCGGGTAAATCCCGGAATCGTCCCCTGACGTGCACCGCCATGCGAACAAAGTCATGTGACAGCCGACCTCCGGGAAGACTTTCGGGAATTCCCTGAATTCCCTTGGATGTACCCTGTCTCGCGATAGCTGTGGTGTAAGTTCAATTCCCGGAACCGTCCCTCGACGTGCCCCTCCACTGTAGAAAACCCAAGCGAAAGTCGACCTCACGGAAGCCTTTCGGGAATTACTGGCTTTTTCTACTTTTGCTACAGAACTAGTGGTAGTAATAATAATCCGGTGGCATTAGTAATAGTTGTCGTCGCAGTAGTGGTAGTAGCAATACTACTACTACTACTACTACTACTACTACTACTACTACTACTACTACTACTCCTACTCCTACTCCTACTCCTACTCCTACTCCTACTCCTACTCCTACGCCTACGCCTACTCCTACTCCTACTGCGACTGCGACTGCGACTGCGACTGCGACTGCGACTGCGACTACGACTACGACTACGACTACGACTACGACTGCTACTACTACTGCTACTACTACTGCTACTACTACTGTGTCTACTGCTGCTACAGCAATTATGCCAGTACTAGTATTAATTCTGGTAGTAGTAGTTGTAGAAGTACTAGTAGCAGTAGCATTAGTAGCATTAGTAGGGATACTACCATTAGTAGCATTGATACCATTAGTAGCATTATAGCCGTAGTAGTAGTAGTAGCCGTAGTAGTAGTAGTAGTAGTAGTAGAACAACAACAACGATACTGACCCTGCTTATGCCTCCCTGCCGAGCCACCGCTGATCGATGCTGTACGAGGTTTTAAGCTGGGCCTGTGTTTGCCCCGATGTGTGTCGCACAATCACAGATCCATCATGTCGAGCCCTTTAGGTAACCCTTTGGTCCCGACACACATGACCGTCGCAAGGCAAAATGCCTGCGCAGGAAAACCAAGGACAGCAAAAAAGCCACAGAACATGCATTGCCCCTCCGACCACTTCTCCCTGCTTGCTGCAGGATCCTCCCTCGTAGTTTATCTACCATCAAGATATGCTAGGAACATGGCAACTAATATTCCCGGAAACCTTCCCTTACGTCGTTTCCGGGATTTTCAAGATAGCTCCCAGACCCCATCCGACCAAGACTTAATTCCCGGAAATATAATTCCCGGAATACCCGTACGTCCCCATCTGCCGGGATTTAATAGTGGAGGGTGATCTCCAACGGACATCCTCGAGAAAGTGCCAGACTGGTTTCGGCCGGGCGCACTGAGCCCTGCTCTTGCACGCATAGCTGTGATTGTCTTAAATCACATCATTTGCATTTTGGGTGTGACTCGTAGAATTGCGACTGCGGACTCTTCCATATTGTCACATCTGCTGCCTTTGCAGCCGCTACGCTGTCTACTTTCTCATCGTCGGGCTTCCGATTCAAGTAACGAGGAACGACATACCACAGGTCCAGCATGACTCTTCAATGCCAGGATCGTAGTCACACCGCCATGCAAAGGATATCTCATCGGCACGGAAGTCCATTCAAGTGGCTCGCATGGCTGTGCTACTCCTAGTGTTGTGACCAACGCTGCAAGGATCACCAGCAGCACTACTGCCAACACTACATTCGAGCTACATTCACTACTCATTGAAACGATTCTGCGACCATGATCAATGACAATAGCTGTAACAAGAACACCTAGGTACAGAAGACTAAGACTAAAGCAGCACTGATGCTAACTCCAATATAAATACCTACAAAGACGACTATGCCAATGCTGATGCTCCCATTTTCACGAGCACGACCACGGCCACGACCACTGCTTTTCTGCCCCACCACCACGACGGCTACTGCTCCTGCTCCTGCTACTAGCACTGCTACGACTCCTACGACTGCTGCAAGCCGCTGGCACTGCCTCTGCTGTTAGCATCACCACTACGACATTCACAGCGGTTGTAGATACTACAACTACCTTGTTGTTCCGATGATGACTAGTCTTGCTGTTGGCATCAACACGGCTAAAGCTCATAACACAAAAAAACTTTGATAACAAAACAAACTGTTTGCAGTTGATGTTGCACAACGTTGCCACTGCTGATATTGTTATTGGTATTGCCACTAGTAGCAGTTACGGTTGCTGTCATCGCTGTTGTGAACATGGTTCACGGTTCTCGTCATCGTGCTGCAGCTAGACAAACAAGTGTATGCAAATTGCAATGCTTGTCATATGTACTGTAGTGAGTATGGTGGGTCGCTACTGGAAGTGCAGCTATTGCAACTACTGTTCTCAGCAGAGCGGCTTCGACTATGACCCTGATGACAGCCATGCTTCAAGCATGCTGCTATTGTGTTTGTGCCCTTCACGGCGTTCGTTGTCATATCATCACCATCATCATCGTCAACAACATCATCACCACAACCCCCACCACCAAGTCTCGCCTTCACCCCAACCTGATCCAGCCCATGACTGCGTTCAATGTAATGACACACGGCATCCATCGAACTCGAAGCCTAAACCTCCATCACACAGAAACCTCGGTTCAAGCCGGCAGAAAAATAACCCCTTCCTCGACCTGCCAGGGTGCGATGTCTGAAGCGTTGGTTTCCGCACCTGGGTGGCCCCTCTAGGCTCAGGCTGCAGGCCTAGTGGCACAGTACGCTGAGGTTGCTGAAAGCCAGAAGGCGGGAGCAGAGATGGAGCGAAGGAGGAGCCAGGAGAGAGGCGAAGGAGAAAGAGGCGCAAGCGAAGAGGGGAGAGATGTAGAGAGCGGGCTCAAGTCCTGCTGGTGCTGCGGCTCTACGCTTTTGGTCTGAGGCCCTTGCTGTGTGCAGGCGCCCCACTCGGACCACGCCTGTGGCGTGAACATGCTCCGCCTGCCGCCTTCTGGAGGGAAAGCCTGACTCGATTGAAACAACCCTGCGCAGGCCTCCCAGAGGCAGTCGATACAGACTTCGTGGCCGCACCTCAGAGAGCTCTTTGGGGAGGGTCGCTGTGGGCTTTCGCAAGTTTGCTGCAAGCTGCAGTCTGGGGCCCTGGGGTGTTGCGATGGAGAGTGGCAGGTAACTGCCCATTTTCAAGCAATCACCATGGAAACGGGAAGTCGACGATGTTGCCGTAGCAACCGCAGGAGCAATAGATTCGCATCCGAAAGCCATCCCACACCACACCGGAAATATTCAAGTTGAAGGACCTTGCACTCGACCTGGCCCCGACATGGCGCCGAAGTAGGCGTCAGAACTTGCAAGCAAGTTTGATCTTGCATGCCTAAAGCCGAGGTCGATGGCCTCACAAACCTCCGAAAGCTCCAGCCCGAGATGTCAGATACTGGCAAGGCACGGCTCCTCCGCGCAAGGCTCCATCATGGCCAGGGAGTCGTTGCAAGCCCTTGGCTTCTGGTGGCTGTTCAAACTGCATGAAAGGCTCAATTCCCTACACTCCTCCTGCGAGCGACACGCGAACCAGGAGATGGCAAACTTGCTTTGGTTCTTGGTTCTTCCCCAACATGATCCGCTGGTTCTGTGTCGTTGCAAAGAGCCATGGTTGACGGAAAAGCATTGCAGAAGCTCGGTTCAGAATTCATAATGTGGAATCACTAAGGAAGAATGTCACTCGTCACGGATCGACGAAGCGAAAGGCAAACGCTCCGTGCCAGGAAACGGAAACCCCCGCAACGACCTCAGTCCCCTCTGGGCACCCAGACGCTCCGCCGTTGGCAGCCGGGCTCAAAATCTGGGCAGTCTGCTGCGACTCTCTCTGTTGAAATCTTGGCGAGGCTCTCTTCGCGATTGTGTAGCCTACCTCGATGCACGACACCGATGCGAGGCGATGGTTGAAGGAACTGACAGTTTGGGGAACGGCGATTGCAAGACATTAGCATTAGCAGTGTTGCATATGATATAAGCAATGTCCGGGACACCCTGGTAGAACAGAAGGAGTCGCGGACTCGTCGTTCTTATCCACAGCAGTCTGGACTCATTCAGTCATGTGCGTCTCCTTGCCGCAGGTCAACTCCAGACATCGGTAGTGAGTAAAGGACTTCGACATCTTGAAGTTCTGGCTGGCCCCCGTTTCGCATATCGCCCGGCCGCCACACTCAGGACACGGGCGCTCGACACCCGCCTGCTGCGGTGCTGCTTCCGCGAGGCTCTCTCGCTGCCACTCGGCGCGCTTGGCCTTCAGCTGCTCGTCGGCCCAACTTCGCGGGTCCTCCAAGGCCAAAGTCTTCGCAAGCGCTGCCGCACCCGCTTCTTGTGCCCGCTGCCGCACGGCCGAGCGGAAGCCGGCATTGGAGCGCAACGCCGCCAAGAGCGCCCGCAGTCGCTGCGCAGATTCGGGGGTGAGCCCCCAACTGCGCACAAAGGCCGCCCCGAGCTCCTCGGCCAGACGCCTGCTCTCGGCCTCGTCAGTCGAGCCACCGGGACCCGCTCGCAGCGCTACGCTCAGGTGAGCCACAGCTTTCTTCTCGAAGGAATCCTCTTGACCAGAGCCAGAGCCAGAAGGGTCAGAGGGGCGTTCGGAAACCTCCAGAGGTGCGTTCGGCTTCTGCCTGGACGCGGTTGTGGGCTCCGAGATCTCGGCACTTTGATCGGGATCGGGCGCCGCGCGTTTGGTGCCCCGAAGATGCGCAAGGTCGGAGGGGTCCGCACGTTGAACATCTTGGCCGTGGTCGTGGATCATAATGTCCGGCAGCTGAAGGCACTCCGCTGGGCTCAGGGCTAAACGATCCTTCGGCCATAAGAGTACCATGGTGAAACGAGAGTGTATGGCACAAACGCTTACGAGGGCTACGCGATGGCGTGGCGCAACTATGAAATCCAAGGCTTCTCGTCTCGGCTGACGAGGTGAATACGAGGCGAATGACTGGGCTGACAGCAGCTAGCGATCGCTCATTGACCACGAAACAGTGCTGGATTTAAAGTCACATGAGCTTCCGGCTCATCGTCATGACTAGCAGCCAAGAGAATATCGATGACATGCATCAGTACACAAGTGTCTACTGTAGGTCCCGCAGGCGAGCTGCGTGCTGCACACCAGCTTTGAGCCGCAACGCTGGCAAAGCTGGAAAGGATCTTCGACTACCCTCCGCGAACTTGGGGAATGGGAGGTGCGGTGTACAGTGCAGGATCAGTGGAATCTATTTGTCATGCTCGGCTGAACTCTCATGACAATTTCCAGCCATGCACATATAAACAGCAACAAGTGTGCGACAACTCATGCACTCCATCCAAGATGCCATCCTCAATGGAGAACTAACTCGTATTTGCCCCCTCTACCAACTTCGAAGAGCGAAATCATGGCAGAAACTCCGACCAAGCACCCGACGTGGCGGACGCGACTCCTGTGTCCGCCACCACACGTTCGGGAACATTCCGTCCTGACCGAAGGTTTGGCCAAGGCTGCCTGCTCCAAGTTACAAAGTTCAGGGTTTCTCCCCCAATTTTGGGGAGCTCCATAAACTCCACTTGCGGACAGGTGGACAGGATGGTAAGCTCACGCCCAAACCGCGGGACCGGTCTGGGTCGAGCCAAGCAGCCCCAGTCCCTGATCGTTGGTGAAGCCCCTCAAGCTAGGCAGCTAGGGGGCATCCGGGGGCTCTTGGATTTCCCAGCTCCTCACTTGAGGAGGGCCATGAGAAGTTATCCCCATGCTTCTGGGCTCCCCGACCACTGCTCCCAGCTGGCAATGACGCAGGTCTTCGGATCTTCCGGCTTGCAACTGGCGGAAGGGCAAGCATGGGATCTGGGAATTACGGTTCTTCAGGTCCTCTGCCTTCAAACATGCAGAAAGACGAGAGAGAGAGAGAGAGAGAGAGGACATGCAGAAGTGCCGACCTCTAGCCCTGAACCTCATACCGAACCTCGTACCCTCACCCTGTAGCCCTGAGAAGCCCTGGCTTCAGCGAAGAAACCTCAGGCCCCAACAAGCTCTGAAAGCCCTGGCAACTCCTCAGAGAAGACAAAAGGAGGTGTGAAAAGACCCTTTTAACACAGAGAAGTCTCTCGCCATAAAGTGACAAAGACGACGGCCGCACGTGTAGGGCGGATCTTGGCCAACTCCAGGGTTACACGCTCGGACCTCCGGCGAAGGCCGGGCTACGGTAGGCCGTCGTCACGTGGAGTCGTGCTCTCTTTCGGGTGCCTAGGGCCTGCCGGGCCTGCCGGGCCTGCAGGGCCTGCAGGGCCTATTCCTGTGCTGGTTACCCGAAAATAGAGAGCTGCCCATCTCAACGTCAACATCTACAACAGATCCAGGCTCATCTCTAGTGAACTCGAGTGCTTTGTCTGCTTATCTCCTATCCACGCATGCATGCCTGCTTACATGCAGACGTACCACGTATGAGTATGTCGTTTATGCATGCAAAGACACAATACGCAGACAGGCAGGCAGGCCTGCAGGATGCAGCACTGGGGACTTGGGACAGTGCAGCTGCATGTCGGGGGGACCCTGTTTCGGCTGCGAGGGCAACGGCTCTGATCCCGAGTGATGTCCAAGCTCAAGAAACAGCCGGCCTCTTTCAGCGATGTCGTGAGGCAGCTGTCGCCCGAGCCTCGGGCGAACTGCGCGACCTCAGAACTTGGCATTCGGATGGCTTGCCCTAACATGGTTGGGTTAGGTGGTGGGGGATGCAGCCAGGGTGCATTACAACAGAGACAAAACTTCGTGCCAGCATGGTCGAGCGCGACAGTTATGGTAGTGGCAAGAGGTAAGATGCCCCACCGTTTCGGAAGATGGTCTGGCCTGCACATGCATTGCTGCCTTGGCGCGGCGCCGAGCGACTCGAAGAGGTCTCACAAGACTCTCGGTGTCTGTCCAAAATGAGCCGAAACCCACAATACCGAAGCCAAGCACCCTCTTCAACTGGAAACAAGCAAACTCCCAAGCCTTAACTCCTTGCACCTCAGCCTCGGACACGCCCCGGAAACTTCACTACCTGTAAACAATGAATGAATCTCAAATGCCCGAACGGATACCAAAATGCTGAACTTTCCGCACGAGCCCTCGCTCAACACTGAACGTGAAAGCCCAAACGGCCCAAATGTCGGGGGCTTTGGCGTTGCGCTGTCGTTCTTGAACTCCGAAGCATTTGCAGCTGCAGTCTGACCTGGGGCAAGTCCGGGCGGGCACTCACTTCAAAGGGCAAAGGAGGAAGAGCACTGGAAAGCTCCAGAGCTCCATCGTCATTTTTCCAGCATCATGCGAAAGCGCATTTCTTTTGCGTAGCCGGACCTCGCGCGGGGGTGCGACCACATATCAGAGCTCTCTTCATCGGAGCTCGCCGCGCTCACCAGGACCTCGGGCGGGTAAGCTACTGCTCGTCAGCGCATTGGCAATTCTACTCCTCTCCTAGATCCTCGCCGGGAATCCAGTCGTCCAGAACGCAGTTCACTGCATCTCTCCGCTCCCGGGCCAAGCATAGCAAGTCGAACTCTCACTGGCTCAAGAAGCTGATGGCACGGGAGAACAGTGCCTGGTCGCAACATCAGCCGATATGATCACTATTGCAATGTTTGCAGTAATGATCATACTCCTGATGTTGCGACCAGCGAATCTGCAGCATCCGTGTGCAGATTGTCAGACGAGTCTCGCAGAAAGACGTGGTTGCCGGCCAGTCTCGGCGTCGTCCTTGAGGCAGATGCCGGTTGCTCGCGGACCAGACTCACGGTCAGAGCTGCGAAGTCGCTGCAGCATGGGCACAGGCTGGACCTGCTCAAGCTTTTCGAGGTGTTAGCTGCGTTCCCCTTTCCAGAAAGTGCATCCCATCTCGATCGTCGCAGGAGGACGCTGATGCCGGCAGCGCCGTTGCGGATGCGCTTTCGCGCGCGGCACTCTCCGCATCGGAGCCGAAGCCCGGCCATGCCGCGACGGAAGGGGTCGCATCCCAGCCGGTGGGAGGAGGTAGGTCCCCCCAGCCGTGGCTCTGCCGTCCCGTCCCAGCCGCTTCGTCAGAATCTCTTGAAGAAAACAAGAGCACAGTCGAATGCATATTTAATGGCTTAGCGGGCTGAGCGCATTGCTGCGACCTGTTCAAAGTGAAGCGGCACACAGTTTGCCCGCTAGAAGCCTGTCGGCTAAAGTGATGGTTTAGCAGGGTTCGGCAACTAGCGTTATCGGTACATGTATGTAACTGTATGTACGGACGTACGTATGCACATCTCGCTTGTCGTGTCTATGCGGATCTGAATTTCCAACACCCTGGGGCCAAGGCCACGTGCCCCAGCTGGAAAGCCGGCAGTCGACGTTGGGCACCTTGGTGCCAGCTATGCGAAGCTTTCGCAGGCTCGCGGCCCGCCATCTGTACGCTGTAAAGCTTCGCTGTGAGGTAGCTCTTATCCTCAGCCCTTGGGGCTGAGGCTGATGCGTCCGACGGATTAGGTTGCTTGGAAGTTGAGCTTGACCCCAAACAGAAGTCGCAGTCACATGCAAGAACAGCTAACTCCACCCAGACAAGCCAGAATTCATTGGCTGCTCTCACAAGAATCTGCTGCATGGCATGCCGAGACGACGTGATCGAAACCTTCGTGACCCAGTTTCGATAAATTCCTAGAACTCCAAACCCCAAACCCGAGACTTGGAACTGAAATCCCAGATCCACGGACCTTCCCTTTCCCGGGGAGCCGAGCACAGCTGGACATGCCTAGGGTGTCACAGAGCTGATAGTCGTCCTCGACGCCTCACAGCAGTTGGATGTGTTTCAGGGCCTGTAATCGGCATCCATCCTCCCGGTAACGATACAGTGTTTCGAGTACAAACAGATTACTGCAAGCTCTGGCTTAGTCTTCAGCTGCAAGCTGCACGTTGTGTGGCCCACAAGCGAGCTTTTTGTGCGCGCTGTGCTTTTTTTCGCGCTTGCCGCTTCACCCCCGATTGATTTTGTCTGCGTCCCCATCTTCAACCAGCACGCGCACACACACACACACACATGCACACACAGACGCACACATTGTCATTGTGGCCAGCAAACAACCAAACAAACAAACACAAAGCGCACAACCCCCCACACACCCACACACTCTCTGCAGCACACGTCGGAAACTTGTTGCGACTTTCAAGACTTGGATGGTGCAACCTTGCAGCATGCCCTCGCATGAAAACCAGCGAGGGAAGAATGAGCCACGAGTGCTTTCACCCTTCCTAGACTTGTTGTGAACCCCAAAGCTCAGAGCCACACGTGCATGCAGCTACTCAATATTCAATTACCCCTGACCTGTTGGGATGCTGTGAGCAACTAGAGCAACTGGAGCACTGCGCAGGTCCGAGATCTGCTCCCAAGGGAGGTCATGTCTATCAAAAGACGGCTCGCCTGTGGCGGGCTTACCGCAGCTGTTGGGGTGCTGCTCGACGTTGCGGTGCCGCACCCTTGCAGAAGGGTGCTAAGTGCAACCCCAAGCTCTCAATCCGGGAGGATTATATGCAAAGCCCCATATCGTCTCGGCTTTTTTCTGTTCCTTTATTCAAGGAAATCTTGGGAGCATCAACCCAAAAAGCTCCATGAAAGGTTCCGCCTGTAGGCTGGAAGACAGTGACTGGAACACTGGCCCCATTGACCTCAGGCGGAGAGCTGAAGCGACCGCAAGCATAAGTACTTGAACGGGTCTTCTCATTGTGCTGTTCTGCCGTCTATGTAATCTGCCGACGCAGCGGCCCCACATGCTCCACTGGCCATCGATGCACTCGTCACAGCTCTGCGTGTTGCAGGGCGAGACCTGTTCTCGGCTTTTGCTTTGCCATGGTCACATGTGACATGAGTCTACCGCATCTTCCGATGCGAGATGGTGGCGACGTAGGTCGACGATTCCCAATCAGCCGTATCTCTTCTAGGGGCTCGCAGGGGGGTCTCGCAACTGAAACTTCGCAACATGCATAGATCTTCCATTGCGACGACGTCTTCAACGACAAAAGGTGCAACCCGCACAGTTTTCAATCCCCAGAAACCTGCGACAGAGACACAAGTCTTGTTACCCGTACGCAAGCTTCAAAGCCAAAATGACGAGATGTTTCTCAGGTGCCTCGTACTTGTCGTGGGCCGCACAGAGGCGACCTCCGTTTCGTGGAGAAACCTCGTGGGTCAGGCTGGGTTTCAGGTATGAAGATTCGATTCTTTCTTGGGGTTTAGATCTATTGGCAGTGGCAGCTGTGGTTGCCAGACATGGCTTTGTCCCAATTGCCTCTTTCTTGTCATCAGCCGTCCGTGCATCTGGATGTAGTATGGCTCGGCTGGCTGTGCTGCTGTGTCCCAGATCTGCACAATGCTCAGTCCCCCTCTCAATCCACGGTCTTGTGACTACCTGCAATCTGACTGTGTCAGGACTTCTGGATGAATGACAAGGCTTCGTAAGGGTCCTTTAGAAGAGAACTTCCCGCTCTCAAGGTCAGGGCTCAACCCGCTTTGTCCAGGATCCCCGGCTGCGATTACACGATTCCGGCGCTTGATGCCACCGCCGCAGGTGCAAGTGCAAGCACTCCACTCCTCCCACCTGAGGCAGGATGGCTCAGCAGCTTTCGTTTCGGACCGTGCTTTTCATTTTGCAGGCTTCGTTTTGGCGTTTTGGCGTAGTAGAAGCTCATGCCGGAGAATTTATAAGGAAGTAGGATAGGAGAGGCAAGGAGGCGCCGCGAGCATTCATCCCCCACTCGCCACCACCTCACAGGACAGCGCGCGCGCCGCCTCCACCCAGCCCTGAAGATAGGATCCACCTGTCTTTCGGGAGTCTGGGGGTCGGGCGTGCCCCACACGCAGTCGATGCCTTCGCACTGCCTGTCCTCGCAGGCCTTGACCTGCAAAGCGCCCAAATGGCTTCAACTCTTCCGGGGCGGTGCAAGGGTGACGTGAGGTTGCACCTAGCGATGTGTAGGAAGTCAGTTCTGGCTTCAGGCTCAACCTGGGTTTCGGACCCTTGCAGACTTGGCTTTCTTAGACTCCTACATTGCCCCTTGTCAAACTGACTTTGGCTGCCAAGCTTCACGGGACTCTTGGTTTCTAGATGAGGGTGTCCCCAGGTTCGAATCGGAAGCCCGATGAGTCAGATGTGTCTGCCGCGGCGAAGCTCATGGCTTACGGCGTAGAGGATTGAGCCTCTGAGCCTCTCGGCCGGCCAGCCCGCCTCCTCCAGGGCCGTATTGCAGCCGAGCGTGTCTCCGATCTCCAGGATCTGACATGAGACGCGGCTCGGAACCCTCTCGCTGTTTATTTCCTGAATCTGTACCTTACCTGAAAAAAACCGCTACGAAGGGCATCGGCCGTTGGCACCTTCCTGTTGCGCTGGGTCGCCCCGATGCCGCACTCCTTGGTGAAAGCTCGTCGAAGCACTTAGTCTGCAAGACAAGGGCCTCTTGTCCCAACAAGATGGAGGACCCCGGAATCGAACATCCCCCCGCTTAGTCAAGGGAGGTGCTTGCGAATCTCCATCGGCTGTGCATGGGTTCCCTGCAGACATACATCCCGCAAACTCCTCTACTGCACGCTCCATGCATAAGCACCAAGCCTTTGGGGAAGGATGTGCGGTGGCGGTGGCGATTTGGCGGCGTTGGCGGCGTGGGTGGTGTTGCTGGTGGTGCTGGTGGTGTTGGTGGTGGCTGTGGCGCTGGCGGTGGCGGTGGGTTCGTGGTGGTTCGCGGTGGTTCGTGGTGGTTCGTGGTGGTTCGTGGTGGTTCGTGGTGGTTCGTGGTGGTTCCTAGCTGGTGGTGTCGGTTCGTGCCGTTCCTTTTTCTGCGTAGGGTGATCTGCTTCCCCGATCCTCTTGCAAAGTGCTGAGTTGTCTGCAGATGTGCACGGCGACCATTCCGTCCACAGTGACCTCAGAAGCGAATTGGCGCCTTGTGGGATGCCCTCGGCTTATGGGACCAGCCTGTACTTTGGAACTTGATCAAGGCCTGGGGCTTGGGGGCGTCACAGCGGGCCCTTCAAAAGTCGAGCTTGTGCAGATTTGTGCTGAAACTGATGTAATGCTGGGGAACGCTATGCCCATACCCGATCTCCAGTCTTCGCCTTCGAAGTGCCCAGGCCTAATCGCACAACCCCCCTGCGCATGAGAGGACACCCAAGAGACCCTTCATTCCGGCCCTTCAGCTGTCTTTGCGAGTCTCCGTTCAGACAAGACAGCCAATCAGCCAATCAAACCTTATCCCGCGTTTCCTTGAGGATCCCACAGCCGACAGCTCCCATGGTTGCATTCGCGATGCCCTCGGCCCAAGCTGCATTTTCGGGCTTTTGGATGGTGCAAATTTTGTTTGAGGTGTTGGGAGGGAAGACTTCGGGGCTTTGGCTGCGGGAGCGGGGTTTCATGTCACTTTCATGAATCATGTGTTGGCTTCTCGGCAACACTACAGACGCTGTTGGCTGCGACCTTGCACTGAGTCAAACAAAGCTCGAATTCCCAGCAGATCGTCTGGGCCCAAGGATGCAATGTGGACTCGCTGGATCCAAGTCTCCGGCCGCATCCCTCCGTCTCGCTGAGGATGGCTCCTTCAGCTCCGTTGCTTCGGATTCCAGATATGCTGTCCCGTTTTGGGCGAAAACTGAAGAGCAGTGGGGAAGATCCCGTAGCCAAACAAGAGAATCACTCCAAACAATGCCGCTCTCCCCGCTCGCGCACGTGAGGCTCCTTTACATCATTGAGGACAGAACCTTCCTCCAACCCTGACATCCCCCGCTGAAGGCCTACACGGCTTGCTTGGCCGCCGAGGACGCAGAGGCCTTCACCGAGAATGCTCCTGAGCCGGGGTAGACTGGAAAGGGCTGAAAGCGGCCAAAGAGAGAGAGACAGAGAGAGAGAGAGAGAGAGAGAGTGCAACTCTGCAGATCACAAGCACCTCGATTGTTTTCGCCTCGACTTCTTTTGAGCATCACGGGAGATGCAGGCAGGGAAACATCAGCAGCAAGGGGTTGTAAGATCTCTTCTAAGGAGCTTGGTATTGCAGCAGTTGCCAGCCAGTGCATCGGAACAGGGTGAGCTCTGTTCTGCAACAGCTGGTCAACGGAGCCAGCACCAGCACGGAAAGCAGTTGTCGGAGCGCCTGTAGTCCTATGAATTCCTCGAGGAGTCGTTCTGCCGTCGAGAACTGTTATTAAATTAGACTCCTCATTCAACGTGTCGTTCGTCACACTTCACTGCAAACTCTCAGTGATTCAAAAGCCCGATGATGTGGTTCATCCCATTGCAGCAATGGACCACTACTGCAAGTGGGTCAACGTCAACCCATTTGCAGTACTGGACCATTACTGGCGATGACATCATCAGGCTTTGGAGCCACAGAGTTGCGTATGCTGATCGGGTTGACCTTGATCGTTAGAAACAGCGTAGTCATCGTCACACCGCCAGAGTTTGTTCAATCGTCTTCGATTTGTTGGTTTCGAGGCGGTCGCTCTGCTCCAAGTGGAGGTCAGCCAAGGATGCGACGTTCGCCGGAGCTTCTGCATTGACGGCAGTGCAAAAGCAGAAGTTAAGGGCACTTCGCAGCATGACTACCAAGTGCATGACTCGACGGTGCTTACGAGTTTTGGTCTTAAGTTCCGCGACTGTTTGGTCGTAAACATCGCTGGATCATGTCGGAGGGCCGAATCTGCCCCGTGAACGAAAGTGCTTGAGCCGACGCCCAGCCTCATCGAAACTTGGAGGTGTCGCTTCTGAACGAAACCACCTTAGACCCTCTCCGCATTTGGGCCAGCCAAGATGAAATATCGGCCCCCAGTGCTTCAAAGTCGAACCCAACTTGAAAAACTTGAGGCCCAAGATAGGACACGCCGAACCGACCTGCACCTTTGCGGCATCTTGTGCCCCTGTCTCCTGCTCCGATGCTTCTGACCGCCGCAGGTGGCAGAGCAATCTGTCCACTCGGACCTTGCTTCTGCGGTTTCAAGCTGAGGGCTGGGGCTCTCCTTGATGCCTTTTCGTACGGTTTTGTCAAGCTTTGGGGGCAAGGCTTCGATGGAAGCTTGTCGGACTTTGCAAAGACTCCCTGAAACATCAGTGCCGCGATAGGAAAGAGTGAGGCGCGATTCAGGCATCAAGCAAGCAGGACTCTGTCGCGAGACCGAGTCCGAAACTCCCTAGCCTGCTCTCCACGGGACCTCGGGGTCCCCACCACATGCTCATCTCACAGCTGGGCTTGGGCAAGTCCCAGGGCGGCTCAGGGCAGCCAGCCTCGGCTGAAGTTGCGTGAGGAGGGCCTCTTGGTGCTGCTCTTAGCGACACTTTAGTCTCCCTCTTCCCTCTTACACGAAAAGCCGGCGCCTACATGATCTATGCAGGAGTCTGGACTCTGGACGCTCTTCATCTAAACGCTGCGGTATGTCGGAACTCGTTCGAGGAAGCTGCTGTCTGATTGAGGTCGACATCGCAGACCTTGCCGCCGTTCCTGGGCATCGATCAATAAAGGATTCGAAGCACGACGGATGAAGGACACGCCTAAGAACTGTACTCATCCTTCTTGGATTCTTCTCTGCTTGCAGCATTAGCTCCTGTAGTCCGGTACTTTGGACTCTGACTTCCAAGGTAGACGATGCAACTCCCGAAACTCGAACTTCGCCCAGGCTCATTTCTGTCTGCAGCACATCGCGGAAGCGGAATTTTTGGTACGGCGACATATGGCTGCACCTGAAAAACATGAGGAAGGAATGGCTTCGGCTACATATCTTCTTGTCAAAGCTCCTTGAGGCCTTACGGCTAAAGCCCCAAGGCAAAGACAGCTTTCACTTTCAGGAATTGCTTGGCTCCGGATAGACTTTGGGGCGGCATGCCATGGGCCATAAATACGAAAGCAGGAACACGTGCCCAATCACAAACTTAGGTGCTTTCGAAGATCTGAAACCGCTTGCTCCTAGAGTCCCGAAACCTCCCTCACAGCCGAATGGCCCAAGCCTTGGCGCGCAAGCCCTCTAAACTGCCCTGGCTCATGGATTGTTGTTACGACAAGACATGATTAAGCGTCTTTTTGCCCTTTCCGAGGGTCCCAGCCCTTCCCAGGAGCTCCAGTCCGAGAGCACGCAAGGCACGGGGCTGTCGCAAGAGTCCTGGCAGGCTGCTAGCGGCTACTGCGGGCTTCCACTCAGACGCTTGCTTTCCTGGGTCATGCGGACTTCGAGTGGCCGGCAATACACCTCAACCAAGAAAACACGTCAAACCCATCAAAACGCCGGACCCTGTCTTCCCTAAAGCCGGCGGAAACTGCTGAAATACAAAGCGGGAGTTGACATCCCCCTCAAAAACATCAGAGAACAGCAGCCCTTTGGTGTCCTGATTGCACGGCTGCCTGAGGGACACGGGACTTCAGGAGGTGCGGGACGCATGCTTCGATGTCGGAATTTCAGTCAACCATTGCCGGCTGAAGGCGCTTTGGGGCTCAAGGCCACGAGTTCCTTTCCTGGCTCTGAAGATGCAAAGGGCTAGCTCTCTGATGGGGAAGATGATGATAGAGTTGACGACGAGGGTGAGGATTCTGATGAGGGTCGTGACGACGATGATGACGAATATGGAGGAGATGGAGACGATGATGATGATGATGATGGTGCACTTGAAGAACACGTGGGGACAATGTGCTGCGTGGCAGGAGACGACTCAACGCAACATCGCGCGACCACGACGTCAAGTGATGAGCAGCGGCTGGAGGCGGTATATCAACAACCCACGAAGCTTCAAGTCTTGCCTCAAGACACTATGACTCTCTATAGCCGACTCAATAACCCGCTGCTCCCCCATCTGAATCTGAGACGTCTGCGTCTGACGTACAACGAGGCCATGGTCGTCGAGATATTCCTTGCTGGCAACAGTGCACAAGGTTTTCTACAGATGTCTGAGTTCAGGTTTAAGGCTCCGAGTATGCGTGTGAAAGCTGCAGGCTTCAGGATTGGAGGCTCCAGCGTGCTCGGCAGCCTGCACCTCTGTCAGAACCCATCCCGCTGAACAACCATCCAGACTTGTGCGAACCCCCACTCCAAAACCTTGAACATGTACCTGAGACCCCGGCTGGGGCACAAGGACGCCCTCCAAACATCGCCTCTTGGACGACACGCCGCATCCTTGCCTGGTGCAAATGAGGCAGTCGGGCAGGCTCTTCCTGTGGAAGTATTGGGGCTATCAAGATGAAACTTCGAATCTCTGCATGGATTGAGGGTGAGTGCTGTTGTTGTCTTAACGACTCAGAACAACCGCGGCCAGATACTGCGAAACACCACACCTTTCCTCTGCACTCAATGGCCCTCTGCCAGCCTGCACCGAAGGACTCCTTTAAAGGCACCCTGAAGCCCAGTCCATGGCGCTTGAAGGCTATGCGCCTGCCACCCGGTTCCGCAGCTCTTGCTGCAGCAGGTCCACCTGGCAGAAGCTTGGAATCAATTGAAAGAGCTGATGCTGAGGCGACACAAATCAAACCCCCGCTGGCTTCGATGGCCTTGGTTCATGCTTTGCCCCAGTGGCAGTGAAGCATCAGCGAACAACAAGTTCGAGCCAGGGGAAAGTTCTGAATATTCGGAACTGATCTCTTTACTAGAAAGTTCGGACGTTGGCTTTCTCCAGCATCAGCATGGCGTAAGTTCGGTTGTTCAACACTCGCCCGTTGCTGCAGCAACCGCTGCTCCATGGACGCCTACTAGAGTCGTATCTCAGCGATTTGGCATCAAAGAATTGGTTGTACTCTTCCACCCGGCTTGGGCTTGGCCCAAGTCTTCTGTGGCCCAAAAGATACATGAACTTCTCGACCCTGTGGTGGCCACGCTTGGTTGACTGGCGGTGTAGCTTGTGTGCTTGCTTGTCTCCGTGTGGCTGTTTATCTGTATGCAACAGAATGTGTGACGGAACCCTGTGCCCCTACTCGGTCAAAGGCCATAACATGATGTAGTGACACGATGAGGGCGATGGTCTGTGTGTGTGTGAAAAAGCTGTATGTATACGCATATAAAACAACCAAGTCTATGCATTCTTAATTATGCAGGACTTCTGGAAGGCTCCTTGGTAATCTTGAGACATTTCTTTGGGCTGGCCGAAACATAGTTGGACATCCGTTCGTCTTCATACGCTGTTAGACGCTACGTAGACGCTGCTTGCTGCCACACATGGCATCAGCGCTAGTCGTGTGTGTATGTGATGGTGTTGGTCGTGCAAGGAACTCTCTTGGCGCCAAGACCCCGACAATGCCACTCTTGAGACTTCACGTACATGGGGCTGGTGAGAGCCGTCTCTCACAGAGCTCTAGAAACAGTTTCATATAAGTTAAGGATCGACGAAGCATGTAGGACCTGCTCAAACCTTTCTCTGATTGAGCAGGCTCGAAGATAAACTTTAAGCAACCGCCACCAAAGCCCCTTGAAACATCTCAGCATGCAGGAGAGATGTTTAGGAGGACAGCAGGACAGAATTCCGCCGGCCGCGCTCTGCCCATTCGGAGAGTTCGCAGTCGATGGCATGGGAGGCTTGGCAGGGCCGGGTTTCGTTCCAAGCACCTGACAGGATCTTCCGCAGAGGCTTCCGAGAGGCTTCGGGGAGCTTCTTTAGGGCATTGGGAATCCGGTGCTTTGCGCTGCAAAACAGAAGCAGAAGCCCAACGTGAACAGCACGCTTTTTTGGCTGTCGATTCTTCAGATTCAATCTCCTGGACAGGGTAAACGGGAAGACAACGAAAGCACCGCTCCCTGAAGCCTTCAAAAGGGCCGGGCCTATGCAAGGAGATCCCAGCCCCGTGGCGTCCACCAGAATCCTTGGGCGTTTTTCTGAGATTTCGAGGAGGTAGGGACCTGCGCTGTCTGCGCAGTGTTGGCTACGAGGACAACGCAGCGCTTCGAGTGAGCCCTGCTGGAATCCTTCGACTGTTTCCCTGCAAGGACCCGAATGAGCGCATGCATCCAACTGCAATCTGAACCTCTTCAGTCTTCCCTGTCGAAGGAACCCGCCGAAGTTAGTCACCCGAACTGGGCAGGGTGGACGAATTAAGGCTGATTAAGGATTAGCCTGGGAGCTAGGAAGTCCCGCCCCTGAATGTGTAAGGCTCAAGGAATCGGCCGAGAAACTGCCTCGACCGATATCTCTGAGAGAGTTGGCAGACCGAGCACCTGGGCACTAAAGTCTCCAGTATGCAGATCTCTTGCATCTGCCTTCTAGGTCCTACGTTTCGACAAACACGAGTGGGCTGCGGACTCTGAGGACTCTTGGCTTGGGTTTGGGGCCCGTGCGGCATCACCCAAAGCTCGAAAGTTGATACGGCCCTTCTACCCCACGGCGCTTCCCAAACTCGTGCCGACGGGGCGCTCATCGAGGTGCTTACAGGAGCTCCACTCTTCCCAAGCGCCCCAGACGCAGTCCTGCGAATCGCGTCAGTTGACGTCTTGAGGAGCAGTTGAGATTGCCCGGTTGCTTGGACGTCAGGGCGAATTTGCGGCGGCGACGAGGGATCAGGCTTCAACCACGCATCTCCAAAAGATTGGGCCCTGCAGCGGCTCTTCACGCAACATGATACGGACATGCGCCACACAAGGAATGCTAATGGGTCTACAGGTTCGCAATCTGAAGTTTTGGGAACGAGGCTCGCATATGCTTCGACGTCGTAAACACCTCGCTTGAAGCCCTCCCAACGCGCCCGATCGCGCTCGATGCAGGAAGGCGGGTAGCACAGAGGGTCGTCCAGGCGCACCTCGAGCTCGGCACGGAAACTCCCGCCGAAAGGCTCCATTGCTGAAATTCCAAGCCTGACTTCTTCAACAAACAAGGGAACCCTGAATTCTCCGAATTGCCCTGCATCTGATGGATGCGAGGACATGTAGCCCTCAGTCTTTAGGTTTTCGGAAGCCAGCTGCCAAGGAAATTCAGTTTGTTGCGACAGGCTGTGAGGTTGCAGAAAAGCCAGGGTCAAAACTCAATCGTTCCTCTCAGCTAAGACTTCCCAAAGCAACCAAGCCAATACTTCAAACATGGAAGTCACTCCACGAAGCATACGCAGTGGCTCGTTCCGAAGCTCAAGAACCAAAAACCCTGCAAAATCACTCGAGACGCCGCATTCAGCTGGAAGCCGGCAACTGCACTTCTGGGTCCACGGCCACGGTCTCCTTGGTGTGTCCCGAGCAAGGATTCCCACACTCGTTGTTGTGGCCAGGGTACCTGGCGACCAATTGCTCCATGGCGTCGCAAACAGCGGGAGCTGGGCCCTATGAAGCTGCTCCAACCCGGCGGCCTCTTGGCTACGACATCCGAATCCTCCCCTTGCCTCGTGCGCTCACAAAGTCCAGAGCAGCCGCCGACACTCACCCACTCGGTCCACGGGTGGAACCTCCGATCGGACGGCGCGACTGCACAGACTTCTGGGTCTTGAAGGTTGGGAACCCAAACCCGGCAGATGATCGACAATGACAGCACTGATATGTCCCTGCCCTACGGTTGGTTTAGAGGTTAGATTTCAAAAGGGTGCAGCTACGGTATAAACTCTGAAACCCCCGCCAACCGGAGCGGATGCGAACGTCTGAATCTCTGAAGCCGAACTTCAAGCTTCTCTGAGTCGCTGACACACAGTCGATCGGATAGCATTCGTGGCACTCGGGGAGGTTCGGGCCTTCGCTTACTGCACGGGGCTCAGGAGGGGAAGTCAGCCGTCGCTTTTTAGCAACGACATTGGATGCGAACAGGCGCCAAAGAGAACAGAATGCAATTCATGTTGGACTGCTGCCAGGCACAGATATAAGTCGCCCGTGGAACCCAGCCATCAGTTTTCTAGAAGCCCAGAACTCGCGCAGTTCCAGGACAGACGGCCGGCATGAGGCTCGCACATTTTCGCCACGTTCGCTCCATCCCGTGGCAAGATCTCGGCTCAAGAGCAGCTCTGGATGTTGGAATGCTAGCATTTAATCACCAGGAATGCTGACAAGTACAGTGACAGTCCTGCAGGCTTCACATGCTCTGCCAAAACAACAAACCTTGTACCGTGTACCGTGATCATGGCAATAACTGCGATGATGAAGAACGAGCACGACTCATTTCTCCATGACGGCGGTCTAAGGACTTCAGTGCTCGACGACTCTACTGATGGCATCGAGACCGGGAGAATCTGAAACAGGCTCCATCGCACAGACCACGATCCCTACCCTGAGCCCCATGAAACCATGAAACTGGCGACGTATTAAGACCTTGTGGCCTCCGCTTCAAGTCTTTTGCACACCGGCTATCCTCATGGAGTGTAGAAAGTTCTGCCATGACAAAATTTCTCTCGGGAACACAAGATCATGCTCGGGCAGGGCGTCAACCGAGGTCCGTGCTGCACGAGGGGATACGTCACTGAATTTGGCCTCAGCTCCAATCTCCGCGCTGGGGCGAGATCTGTTATGTTTTCAGCAATACTTTCAGCAACAAGGATATATTCCATGCTCTGCCAACCCCCTGCCACCCTAATCCGTGGCCCTACCCCACATGAAAACCGCTCCCAATTTCGAAGATGATGCAATGAGAGAAGGAAGGGAGTGGCCAGTGGCACTCGACTCGTCGACAGCCCGGGCCCGGGCTTCATATCACAGCACTCGCTCGTGTCGCACACCTGACAGCAGCCAGCAGCCAGGCGCGTCGGGGCCCCAAAGTCTGCCAGCCATGCCCGGCCGCCCACCCAGTTCTCAGCGCCTCTGTGACGCAGGACATGCCAAGCGCTCCTGGCTTGATGGTGTAGCCTGGAGGCTGGAGCTCAGGGAAGTCGAAGCACAGGGCCGCTTAACCGGGCCCAGCTCTGGTGTCTTTGGAGTGCCCAACTGGACAGATTCAACTGCGATACAAATTTGGAGATTCTTTTTACTCTCTGACTCTCATGGCCTACAACATGGTGCCGCCAACTACAAACAGGACATCGAAAGAAGCAAGCCAACTTAGAAACTGCAGCAGCAAGACACGGACGATGAGGAACTGTTGCGTATAAAGAAGAACTGGCTGGAGGCTGTAGGATTTGAAGTGGCTTCGGAGGGGCCCGGGCTGAACCCGAAAGCCGCACCTTGAACAACCCGATCGCTATCTAAACCCTCGGATTGCCGAAGTTCGCTCCCAAGGCACCTTCCCAGCGAAGTTCTGAAACCTTGAATAAGAACTCCGACTTCTGAGGAAGCGAGATACGACCCATTATCCTGCACCCCTTCCCCTGCCACCGAAACTTCTTGCCTTCAGGGCAAACATCGTCGTAGCACTTCGCCGACGGAATCGCCATCGAGTTGCAGAACCTGTCAGGAGACGCAGCTGACTCGCAGTGAGACTTCATCTCAATCCATCCAAGGCCCATGCGAGCCGGAGAAGTAGAAGAGGTGCCCGAAGCCTCTTACCTGTGAGACGGCTGAGGTCTCAAGACTGCTGGGCAGGCCGGACTAGGGGACTCGGGCCGTCTGAATGAATCCTGCTAGTGGCCGAAAGCTTGCGGCTTGCGGGAGCCCCAATCCTGGACTTGAACCTACAAGTAGTGTCCGAACTGCAGAATGCGCGGACACAGGAAGGACGAGCTGCATATTGGGAAGCCTATGCCGCATCACACGCTCCCGTAACGAAACCAATGAAAGCTCACGTTCCAACTCCCATTGCTTCTTTTCGAACCGATTCTGCCAAGTCTGATGCAATAAGAAGTCATCTTGTAAGAGGTACCGAACTTTTCAACAACCGTCACAGTTTTGCCGGCACTTGGCAGCCCGACTCCAGGCGCTGAAAGGGTCACCCGGATCTCCGAGGCCTCTCCCAAACAGCTCCGGCAAGTGGCATTGTCAGAGGACCCTACACCCGCCCTACTCCAGGCTCAAGGTGCTTGTGGCTGAGGAACCCAGCATGCAAGCTCTGGAGTTTCGACGCTTGGGGTGCTTCGGATATTGAAGGTCGGGGCCCCGGGGCTTTGGTCAAGACGAACATAAACCTCGAAGTCATGGAAGCCATGGGCTGTGCCGCGCCCTCCAGCCGCTAGCCTGGGTGTAGTAGAAAGTGAGTTTGCACTCCTCACTCCCGAGGGGCCCAGTGCCTCGGCCGAACTTATCAGCATGCAATGGTCACGTCATCTTCGACAGTCACATCGACACAGCATGTAGGCGTCGTCATGAGTATTGTAGCGGCAACGCCGCAAGCACCCACACCAGACGTGTTGACTATCCTACACATCCCAATAACAACCTTACATTGAACTGTGGCATCAGGTGTCACCGTCGTCCACGACACAACCTGCGTCGTAGACTGAACCAAGGTTCCTGCTGCGGTGGGCCAGTGTGTTTTTGAGCTCAGGATGTGCTGAAACCTCTGTACCAGGATGTGGTACAAATCTAATCCCGACAAGATTTGGCTTAGAAAGCTTTTCAAGAGCTTGAAGGCACCTCGCTCCCGCTGATCGTGCTCTGCCTCTCCTTTTTCGTCCACGTTCGCAACTCCTCCCGAAATCGGTTGCTCGGCCCTGTCGCAGGCGTAGCGCCATTGCTTCGCAAATGCAGAGCTTCGCAGACTTCAGGCATCGAACATGAACACTCCACTCACACAGTCCCTCACCCGGCTAGCTGCACATTCAAGGCCAAGATATCATCCACGACATGTCTCTATCCGTGCAGCGACTGCTTGCGATTACAACTCACAGCGCAGAATACAGAGGGGACTAGTAATAGACGGCAGGTCGAGCAGCCTTCGAAAATGAAGCCTTGAGACTCGCGTGCAAAGACGGTGCATACTTGAGAGCGTCTGGAACTCATGCCATTAGTCTGGAAGCTCCAAACGCAGCCCACTCATGTTCCGGGCATGTTGAAACCCGCAAATGGCCCGGTGTGCCAGGGATCAGATTCACATAATCGTCATGCGTTGTGTTCCGTCGTTAAGAAGTAGTCTCGCTATGCTTTATGCTGCAATTGTACCATCATGGTCTTCTTCGCAGGGTTTGTCTTATCCGTATCCTCTTGCTCCTCTCCCTCGTCCTCCTGCTGTTTCTCTTCACAAGCAATCCAACAATCTACCCCCAAACCGAGAGCAATGCATCCGGTACGTCTCGAATCGGATTTGCAAACTAGCCGATCGATATCTCATCCGTCGGTTGAAGTTGTTTTATCTGATGCGGCAAATTTGCTCCAGAACGCAAATCTCGGTAGGTTCTGCTGACTTCGCCACTCATGGGATTGAAGGCACATCGGGTCAATCCGGGGTGCGACGACCGAGGGTCGCGAGGGCAAGCTTTTGGAGCTCACCCTAAATCCTAAGCCCCTGGACTTCCCCAAGCCCTTTGAAGCCCAAGACCCCACACTGCATTCTTCGAGTGATCACATGGCCTGAAGGAGCTGCTGCTTGAGCTGCTGTTGGGCAGGGAGAGTCCAGTGAGTCCACGTGCTTGCGAGCTATAGTTCATCTCTGACCATGACCCGCGCTTCGCGCAGAAGCAGGCTAAACGCGACTAAACTGTAGCAGAGGGTGCTCCACGCCTTTGATCCGGATATGGGCTTTGAAGCTGCAATGCAACAACTGGGGATCCTGTTCCGCTAGTTTCGCACCTTGAGCACACCTTCCTGCTCTGAATTGGACGATGCATTCGCATCAGTTCCACCAAAGTTTGTCCGAGTCACCTCATTGTATTGATCGGGCTCGCCAACTTTAGACGTGTGGAGATTGGAGTGCTTGCGCAAAGACCCTGAAAGGAGACGCTCTATCTCTGACATCCTTCGGCAGACTCTTACAACTCACGTAGTAGTAAGACGTCCAAGCCCCAAGCGCTGTTTACAGTGTCGAAGCCCCTTTTTGGCTGATTTGAGGCCGGTCCCTTGCGAGCCTCCTGCTTCCTCAACCCTAGGACCACACAAACGGCAGCCCTGCCCGGGAACAGCTTGGGGTGTCCAAAGTACGGAGCACGTGGCCGCTTGCACCTACTGCGGCTGAGAAGGCCTTTGAAGCTCAATTTGTGAATCCCAATCATGACCGTCCAAACCCATACTCTCGGATGAATGCAGGCATGCAACAGGCAATGTAGCTGACCTTGTGACGGACGGCGGCTGCCGGGTTCAGAGCGTAGCGGCGTAGCTTCAGCTTGAGGTGTTGGGAGGGATGCATGTCGCACGGCCTCTGCAGCCGCACCCCGTTTACCGGTATGGGGAAAAAAGACAAGAAGAGTATTGGACTTCCATTCAGAATGCCCTGCACTCGGATCGTTCCGTGCCTCCAACAATCTTGGGCACAGTCGCTCCCTAAAACAGGTTTAGCTGCTGCCGCTGCTGCCAGGAGTCTGGGCTGAGGCTTGCCGAGAGCACCAACTCGAAGCCAGCTGCACACTCGTCGTCCGCGCAGCGGAGGCAGTGCCACTCCTGCCGACCGGCCGCCAGGCCGGCAGGAGAACAGCTCCAAGTCTCCCCCCTGCCACCACCCCCCGGCCGCCTGCCTGGTCTCCGAAGTAGGTGTAAGAGTACGCCTGACGAGCCCAGCACCAGGGCACCCCATCATCCCAAAGGGATGAAGGCGCCCACATACTGATCCTGCGAAGCTTGGGTGACTTCGGGACGTGCTTTCGAGGCTTCGTTTCAAGGCCTCATGGACACAGATTTCCGACGGGAGGGAGGGGGTTGGGGGAGCGCTTCGGACCTTGATACGGGGTGGGGCTTAGGTCTGTCGGGTGGCACTTGGCACCGGTTCAACACCTGAGAAGCCGTACATCTCTACTTTACGATGTTGGCTGCTTCGTTTCTGTGGCTCTTCCCATGATACTCCTCTTGCTGCATGCGCATCTTTCTCAGCAGTTCTCCTGAGTTCGTCCTACTCGTGGGTTGCCACGTGGCTCTCACACTAAGACCTCACACCATCAGCATGTACATGTCCTGATCCACCGACCCACTGCCGGCAACGCGCCGGCTGCCTTCACCGGGATTTGAAGATGCTACATACTCGAGCCTCGCGCCGGTCCTGTAGAAGCAGAAGCCTAAACATCCGAGGCCAATGAGCAACATGACCACCTTGGCAGCGAAAGCTTAGGAGCCGTTGGCTGAAAGTTCGACCTCACGCGGTGGGAAACTGTTACACACCCAAAGAGCAACGGACTCGTCAAGACCAGACCCTATTCCTTCACCGCCAACCCCACCCCAGTCAACTCCACGTCAGCCCATTTTCGAGTGAGTTGGAGCATGTCCGTTCCGAGCGACGACTCGGGTTGATTTCGGCTGGAGGACTTGAGGGAAGGGGCTTGAGGTTTGCGAGCTGGGAATGCAAGGCTTAAGAATCTAGGGTTCCCACGCGATTAGAAGGGAAGTCTCAATGTGCTCGCGCCTTGGGGTTGGCAGGGATCCTATGAACCTGCGCAGATGGCAAACGACCCCATGGCCTTGAGCACTTGCTCGCACTTTGTGACCTTCTTGTTGCGCACAAACCAGACGCCGAAGATGAGGCCTGAGGGTTTGGACGGTTCAGTGTGACATGTTTCCTTTCATGGCGCTGCTTAGCCCCAGAGCTTACGTTGCAGAAGACACTGAAGAAGCAGATGCATGCAGCACGTGAACCGTAAGCAAGCCCTCATAGCGCCTGAGAGATAGCCTCCGAAGTGAGCCGCATGCCCAGTTACGTCGTCTGGTTTTGCCAGCATGCCAGCCCCCACATCCAAGACGATCCTCTGCAAGGTACCAGTAGTTTTGGGATTGCCGGATGTGGTTGCTTTCTTGGGTCTATTTGGGCTTGGGTTAGGGGACACTCTCACGTGTTCGCCACCTCACACCGGCAAGATACGCCGAGGCGTGCCTTCCAGAATCCTAGACCGGAGGGAGCAGGGGCCTAATGACAATGGATCGGAAGACCGTCCAGGACAAAACCGGAAATTGCGAGCTATTCGTCTTGTTGTAGGATTGCCTTGTCGAACGGATTGGGAGTATAGCCATGTTACCATAAAAAGGAGCCTGGACTACCAAAGTCTTTGGGCCCTTGATCAAGCAAGAAAATGTGCAGGGTTGGACATTGTGGCAGCCCAGGCACATGACAATCAGCAGCAACACACGAGGGAAGCGCCACCTCGATAAGGCCCACTTCCCCACCATTACACGTGCGAGCCCCGCCTACGTCAAAGCTGGGGAAATTCAAACCCGCGCTCGGTTGAGTCTTTGCGGATGGTTGTGCGCATTCGAGGCTTGGCTCAAAACGTATGAGATTTTTCAGGGTGGGCTTCCAGACGACTGATTACTAAAATTCGGAGATTGCGCCGTCGACTCCTCGGCTTCCGTCACAACACAAATCTCGTCTGAAGAAGAAGCACGCTTCCAAAGCCCGGCAAACCTGCACAGACCACGCCCTTTGGACACTTCGAAGGCTACCTGTAACACCCTTGTTTCTGCCCCAGGGGCTTGTGCTGGTTCCAATTCATCACTACGTCTGCCATGTGCATGGCCTTGGCTCGGCAGCATTCATTCCCTTCGGTCTTTGGTTTCGGTGTGGGGTTGCTGTCGGCTTAACATTAACAAATTGGGCGAGTCCAATTGACGCTTGGTGCAAAGCATTTGCACACGTTCAGCTTACAGTGCTTCAAGATTGCACGCGAGGATTCAGGCCTTTTCGGGATAGCAGGAGTGCTGTTCTATCAGAGCGGGGTAGAGCAGGGCAGGGCAGCAAGGCAATGTAGGGCAGAGCATGACAAGGCAGATCCTGAAGCGTAAACCCGTATTCCCCAACTCCAAACCTTCGACCTTGAAACGTTTAACTTAACCGTTTAACCCTCAACACTCAACCCGAAAATCGAAACCTTATGCCTGTCTGCTTGAATCGAACCCTATACTCTGAGTGTCTGTAAGCATGTATGCAGAGACGTTGAGTGCTAGCTCGCCGGAGGGCACAAGGAATTTAAAGACGGTTGCCATTAGGAAGAATGGGCCTAGGCAATAATCGTGCGGGCCAGGTTTTGTGTCGGGGGGCGAGCAGGGGGGACCACTACATGTGTAAGACGCAGCCCAAAAGCGTGCCGGTGAATCGAAGTAATCGCCACGTTTTCGTTTCGTTCTCTGGCTTGGCTCTTTTTGTTGGCCAGTCACCTTCGTTTTCTGGCTCGGACATGTAGACTCCCGGACCCCACTCAAGAACTGCCGGAGCTCTTGGGTCCGCTTTCCCACCGGCCACCGGCACCAAGACTTAAAGCACAAACATCCCCCAAAATATGCACATCCCCAACTCCTCTTCGAAAAGTTGGAAAAACCGTGGCGAACTGCACCACTGCATCACGAATTCGAGGCCGAGGCCATCAACGCATAGCAGCCAGCCGACATGCCCACCAGGCTCGAGTCGTGAGGCCTCTGCGGCTCTCGTGTGACAGGCGAGTGGTCATTCTGTGGATTCGGGCAGAAACTTGCAGCACAGTCTGAGGTTTCTCTGCCTCGCTTGAGCCCTCGACGGAGCGGGAGCAGAGTTTTGGGAGCGCTTCTCGGCCTAATTTGGCTAAGCTCTTCAGGACGAGGGCCTCCGTCGGTTGAACCCATGCAAAGCGAAGCACCATATATAAACACAGTATTCAACTCCCAAAGGTGCGAAAGAAATCAAGTCCTCTGTCGCTGTGGTTTGGTAGGCCCTACCAAAACAATGCTGTATCGCGAAACGACAACTAACATACCTGCATGCGCGGAATGCCCGAAAAAATCCAGAAGGGCTTGCACATCCAATGGTGCCTACTGTCCCGAGCCATCCCAAGGAGCGTGGAAACCTGCTGTAGTATTCAAGGATGCTTGAGCCGCGACTCCGAGTTCCGAGGACATCCGTACTTCAATTCAATCGATGTCAACAGCCTTGGGATGTAACGCTGGGGTCCAAGGTACTTGTAGTGTTCGGATACCGGGCAATGCCACATCTTTTACTTTTGAACAACAGCCCTGGACTCTCAACCCTGAACTCGTCAACCCACAGCTCGGAAATCCAAAAACGCTCGAATCGAAAACCCAACCCTCTATCCTCGTCGCGCCCTCCCGAGCACAAAACCCATATCCCGTTTTTCAGCTGCGAAGCACTATCGACCCGGCCTGAAGGTCATGTGCCACAATGCGCCGCAAATCACGCTAGCCTCGCAAGGGCTCTGGATGATTCTGGGCCTCAGGGCGGAATCCCAAACTTGTCGGCCCAAGTTCGACAGCCACTGAACTGACCAGCAAGCGAGCGTCCTCACAATTTAACTTGCACCATCTCACCATCGAGTAACCCCAATCACAGAACGACATGCTCTTAGGTAGTCTGCACCTGGATCACAGGATCTCAAACTCTAGACTACATTCTGGACAGGGACAGAAGTTTCCGAAAGCCTCAAAAGCCCCAGGAGCGGGGCCCAACCCTGGAGAGCCCGAGATCGAAGAACCGAAGAAACCTCTGAGCCGCTTTGGGCTAGGAAGAGAAACGACTATGGAGGTCTCTCTATCTCTATCTCCACTCCACACAGTGACACAGACCCAGGATATTACACCTCGAAGATAAAAGCCGTGCGCTTCCAGCCGTGGAGTCCTGGCTGCAAGCAAGGGCTCCCACTAACGAATGTTAGGGGCTTTGGCGTCGCAGGGGCTTCTGAGCCAGCTTGTTCGATTGGCAAAAGCCGTTCGCGCCCTCCATGGTGATCTAAGTCCAGTACAGTTGGAACAGTTGCGAAGGTCAGAGGGGACACGGAAGAAGCACACATCGCCTAGGGTTTGGATCGGTGGCCCCCTGCCCTCCACAACAAAATCTCGGGCCACTGCGGTGTGCGAGCCTCGAGCGGCCCGAGCATGAAGTCTTTATGAGAGCAAGAAAGCACGGCTCTGCTGCGAAACGTCACAACAATCTATTTAGGACAACCAACATCATGCTTGAGCTACATGCCTGCGAGCCCCCTCTCTGGTGGTCCTTCTAGCGGGATCCCGGCGAAGACCGTGACCAGGGTGTTCATGGCGATGTGTGTGAAGTGGCCGTGCGTCCACTGGTATGTCAACCTCGGCTCGGTGAGAACTTGCAACTGTTGCACCGCCGTAGCATCAGGAGCCCCACTGGAGTTCCGCTTTCAGAATAACTGGTATGAGCCTTTCCAAAAAGCAGATCAAGCGGCCAACGCCAGACCTGCCATCTCAAGTCCTCCCGCGCATTTGGGGAATCGCCTACTTCTGGGCTATGCTGTGTATTCACACTATCATGCTAATGCCGAGTTTCCACTAGGTCACCCAGGGCATTCGGTCGCCAGACGGGGTTGGCACTGCACAGACTACCCCTAAAGTGCATTGCAAGATGGTTGGACAAACTATCTTCGGCTCAATGCAACCTTGGACTGGGCGGTACGTGCTGCAAGACCACAGCGACACGAACCTGCTGCCCCACCTACCATAGAGTGCTCCCGAATCTCAGGCCTGAAACCAGGGCAAAAAAACGAAACCTCGTCCCAACGACCAGACCTCATGCTCCGAACCTCCCCCAAAGCCTGTAACCCCGCCCAACTTTCAGACTCCGGTCCTCGCAGTCCTGCGAGCAGTTTTGCAAAAAGGCGGGCAAAGTTATTGGTGTGGAGACGCTCTACGCCGCGAGGTTCTGGATTCAGACTCTGGGGCGTTCCAGCACTCAGGAGCTTACGCAGAAAGTGTCAGGGTTCAGCACTCTGGACTGAGTTTGGACCGGAAGACGCATTACTTACGTCCCGTGAATGTCTGACGATGCGTTTAATATCTGAAGCTCGTCTTGTTGATCGGGTCATCCCTAAACAAAAGATGGTGCCAGACTACCATACAAGTCTGTTGTCTGTAGACCCTTCAATACACCTTATCCATGTATGACAGACCCCTATGCTAACGACCCATGGAAGAGGCTATGGGGCCAAACGGTAGGACCAGCGACGTATCCCTGTTCCAAATAGATACCTAGATACCTATCCATTGTCGGGTAGATCCGTCTGCATGGGTCCTCCCTCATGTACTAGCCTCCCGCTGTGCACCTTTCCACAGACTCAACCGCCCCCGAACCCACAAAACCTCCTGCTACAGAGACACTCTCACAACGCGGTGCGGAAGGGCGATGCTTGACAATGCAAGCCACAGAGCTAGCAAAGCTGGCAAGAGCCCCCTCAAGGCCGTCGGAGGGTCTATGCTCAACAGGATGGCTGAAAGCCCTGAGCCCATCTCTGGAGCCAAAACGCAATCTGGAATTTGCCCTGCAGGTCAAGAATGTGTGCCCGGTCCCTGTGAACCGCCGTGGCTGTCCAGCCATCGGCAAAGCTCTCGAGTCCTGGGCTCATAATGGCTCATCAGGACCGGGCAGGACTAGAGGCTCTCTACGGTTGGGAGCGAGGGTGATGGTGCAACGAAGCTGGCCCAAAGACCTGTCTGAGAAAGATCAGCTTTCAAGGATAGCTTTGGGAATGCGCGGATCATCTCCGAAAGAGTTGTTCGATGCTTGCTTGCCGGATCCCCCTGAAATTGGAGAGGCAGGGAGGTCAGGCATTGCCGCTGCTTGCAGGGCCAGTCGCCGCCTTGGGTGAGGAAGAAATCCTGGGACCTTCGCTCAGAGCAGTCAATGAGATATGAATGCATTGAGTGCTCCTACCGGGCTGCCGAGCAGGCGGAGCAGCCCAGTCGGGCTGCAACCAGGAAGGTGCTTTTCTGACGCATGTGAAGCAGGTGCGGCTGAAGCGGCTTACGTATGGACGCACCGGCCACAGAAACAAACCTCGTATGCAAACCCACATGCTGACGCGCTGCCCTGAAGCCGACAGAAATGCCTCCACTCCACATGTTACAGCCTTCAACGCAGGGAGAACTTGTTCGAGCGCCTTGGTACTTGCTGGGGAGCTGGCTCGTTGAATGACGTGTATGCGGCCCCCGCGATCCAGAGCAGCACGCAGATGATGATCTGGGTCATGATGAAGTACGGCTCTGGCAGGGCAGCTCGGTAGCTTGCTTCGCATACACCCTGTCTATGAGCCAATCAAACGGCCTAACCGAAAAACTGTACATGTTGAAAAGATCCTCACAGCAGATCTCGGAGAACAGTTTGTAGTACAGGGACATTTTCCTGAACAAACGAGAGATCAGGCAAGTCTCTTTCGTTGATCTTGGACAGATCATCGGCTGCCTGCCGATGCTTTCGACGCCTCTTTCCATGACCGCCGCCCTCTCTGCGCTCAATCCGAATCTCAGAGGTGGTGGATGCTCCACACCCCAAAGCCTTGAAGAAAAAGGTTCGAAGGTGCGCTCGACTCTGAACCCCGAAATCGACACTCCTTGTGACAAACAGATCGGACTCCAAGGTACCACAGGCTGAAGCGCTGAGAACAGCATGGATTGGAGCTCTGAAATCGCGCCCGGAATCATCTGCATCAAGGAAAAAACCATCGTCATTGGTGTCGTCCTCCTGGGTGTCGTCATCATCATCATGAGAAGCTGCTACAGAAGCAGCATCATCGCAATGATCGCGGCTTTCCGTACACTTTTCACCATCTTCATCTTCATCATAGCCAATACCACCACCATCACCCCACCAGCATCACCACCATGACGAAGCTGATGCCGATGGTTACGGTCATGGTGATGGTGTAGCTGGTGGTAGTAATGTCGGTCAAGACTGGCACTCTGTACCGACCCTTGGAGGGGAGTACTCACCTTCTTTTTTTATGGTTTTCCGGAACATACTGAGAACGACACCAAAGAAACAAAATTTATGACTGAATGGCCTGTGGTGATGATGATGATGATGATAGAGACGATGATGATGATGATGCTGATGGCGATAACGATGACAGAATGCGGAGGAGGAGGATGAGGAGGAGGACGAGGAGGAGGAGGAGGAGGAGGAGGAGGAGGAGGACGGGGAGGGAGAAGGAGAAGGGAGGAGGAGGATGGCGATGATGGTGGTGATGACGATGATGATGAGAGGCGGAGCAGGAGGAGTAGGAGGAATGGTAGATCATTGCTAAGAAGACCATGTCACAACAGCAGGAACAGCAGTACGAACAGGAAGGATCAGCATCATCATGATCATAACATACGCACATGGAGCCGCAATTCGTGAGCCTCTTCTCCATCCACATCTGCCTCAGCCAGAGCCATCAAATCCTCGGAGTGCAGGCAGGAAACCCCTGTACCTGCACCAGGAACACCAGTCTGAAATCGCGCAAACAGCAACGCATCGTTCGCACAGCTTCCAGCCCCCGGTTCAAGGACCTCAGCAATCCCTTGGATTCTTGGATGTGGCACCGGGCAGTTTGCACATTAGGGCGAGTTGGCGCTTCAGAGTTTCGGGCTGGGCCTCGGATGTTGATTCCTGGTGCGCTCTAAAGGCATGCAACGGTCCGTGGAAATCTCCGCACATAGGGTTGAGTATTTGCCAACGGCATTCTGCCAGGATGCATCCATATCTACGTCACCGTCACCATCCCGATCCAGGGTCCAGCCAGACTCCTCTCCTGACGTCTCACTAAGCGTGTGGGTCCAGAGCTGCAAAGCCCAGCCTCCAAGTCCTACACTGAATCATCGCTGTCGACTGCAGAACCACCACATGTGGCATTTCTCCCGGACTGTCAATGCTAGAATTCCTGCTCTACTGAACGAGTGAGTTCGAGAGCGAGAGCTTGGCTTCAAACTGGCCGCGAGAAGCTTGTGTTCCCAAAGGCGCCAAATAAGCAAGGAGAGAAGATGAACATCCACCAATGGTGCCACTGGCTGGCCCAAATTTGATCAGCAGACCAGAATTACCTTCACCATTAAGTTGTGTTGGTGGTACTACAGACAAGTACCAGCTGCTTCAGCATCTTCTGAAGATCAATGCCTTCATCCAAATCTTCATAGTCTTCGCCATCACCTTTCTCTGCACCCTCATCCTCATCCTCCTCCTGATCCTCCTGCTGTTGTCTGCACCAGCTCTGCAGTACAACCGGGCCCCCGCCATCGCAACGACACCAAATCCAGAAGAGCGGCCTATGCTCTTTTCCCGTTTCTACTTGACGAGTGGAACCCGCCAGGGTGGTGGCGGTCATCCTTGTGCAGGTGGCGGTGATGTTGGTGTTGTCGTGGTAATGGTAGTGGTAGTGTCAAACACTGAAGTTGCAACCGGTCGTGCAGGGAACAGTAAAAATCGTTTCCCATCCACGCACACCACCGAGCATACGTTCAAAGCAAGCGAAAAGCTTTAGCTGCATCCCGCAACCCCATCTACATCTACACGCACCACCGAACACGCTCTCACAGCAAGCGAACAACAGGCTGTGGCCTCTGCTACTTGCTAAAGGGCTTCGCATGAGTTTGTATGGTGTCTTGAACGCCCCTGCTCCGCTCCCGCTTGCTTATCATGCTTCTCATCTTAACATGTGAAACGCCATGCAGACACCTCAAATGTAAAGACCCGCTCAAAGGGCTTTCACCCAAGTGCTGCCGCCAGCAGAATCAAAACGCAACAACTTTAGTAGCAAAAGCTGGGAGTGAGGTGCAAGCGCAACGGGCTCAGACATGTGGATGTAAAAACCTTACAAACTCATCGATGGTAGATGGTAGATGGCCGTTCACGATGCTAGCAAACCCGAACTACACCGATTCGGAAACTACTTCATGTCTTCGTTCCGATAAGTACTGCGGTACTCAAAAGTTTCCGACAAAGACCTTCGCTTCCAACAGTCGTGGTGGTACTGATGGAAATCGTGGTAATGGTGGTACTGATAGTAGTACTGTCAGCACTGTCAGTACTGGTACTACTGCTGCTACCGGTACTATTGGTGCTACTGGTAGCACTCGTACTACTGATAGTACTGGTACTGCTGGTAGTATTGGTGCTGGACATGCTCGCACACCGAACAGAAACCGGCTTGTGAGTGGCCTTTCTTCTCCTCCTCCCCCGGCGGCTTCTCGCCGCCCTTCGCTGGCAATTCGAGATTTGAGGTGTGACCTTGAGGTGTTTTGAGGACGTTAGAGACTCTGGTCTTGGGAGTTCAGGTCCGCGCGGGCCCTACCCCTCTCAGCCATGTTCGAGTTGCAAGGGCAGACCATCTATTGGACCAAACCCTTATGCTGAATTTTGGAGACTGTTTGCATATGACCCTGAGCCACTGTCGCCGCTGATCCGTCTGAACAAATGTCAACCTGCAGTGTTTCGCGTACGCATGCTGCATAACTGAATTCTCAACGTCCGTCTTGTTCGCTTGATATTCTCAAGGCAAAGTGATTTTGGAAGACTAGACATTGGCATCCATGAGTCCCAACACAAGAAGAAGTCTGCCGCAAGTATGTTGTCCAAAAAACTGCCTGTTGTCGAACTCATACGTCGTTTACACGTAGCCACGCATCTTAGCCTTCTGTCTCCAAGTCAGAAAGCCCGACCCGCCTCTACGTCCGCCTGTTTCAGATTCGACGGCTCATTGCTGTTAGCAGCTTTGGACCTTGGCTTCAACGGGCCCCTTCGCTTTGTTCCTACCGTAGCATTTAATAAAGCCGGCAGCACGAGATCATGCGTGAAAACCATAAACTCTCGCAGAACAGCTATTTGCTTTCGTTCCTTCTTTAGCGGACTTTCGCGTACGCCTTAAAGCCTCGTCGCATGGCCGGTGCTTCATAAATCGAACAGAAAGACCTTGGAAACTCGCTAAACTCTGAAACCCTGACATAAAGTAGCCAAGAGGAGCCGCGTTGATGCTGTTGCTGCTGCGACCTGCCTACATGAGGCCTGGGGCCTTCAAGGCCAAGCCAGCCGCGAGCCCCCACTTCAAACGGATCGAGGTAACCCTGACAGCTCAACAGCATTCTGCACGTCAGACTTTCTGGAATATCTCAGGACTAGGTGCTTGTCATCGGGCTTCTTCTTCTTCTTCGGCACCACTGCCTGCCCCATATTTTCTCTCCACGGTCACTGCCCTAGAAGAATCCTGAAGCCAGATCCTCACGTCGCCTGTCCAAAAGAGCTTGAAAATAGGCTAATAGGACAACAATACACAACCGATACTACATAGGTAAATACACACAGACCTGCCTTAATGCAAGCATGCATGCATGCATGACTCCACGCGCTCCTGTCTTTTCTCACAGCCAGCGGCAGTAAGAGCTGGCACCAAAGAACAGCGACCACTTTGGCGCTTTCAGGACCCACGGGCGGGTGGGTGGGCCCGACAAACTGCACATCCGCGCATGAAGTCATGCTGAAGACATGACTCCACGCGCTCCTGTCTTTTCTCACAGCCAGCGGCAGCAAGAGCTGGCACCAAAGAACAGCGACCACTTTGGCGCTTTCAGGACCACTATCCAAGCGAGGCCGCAAAGCGCGCCCTCAGGTCCCTTGGCCGCCCCGCAGAATGCGAGGAAACAAAGAGGCAGCAAACACAATCCGTCTCCTCGTCGCTGCAGGCAGTTCCGGAAGAACCGAAATCGCAGACATCTCCTGCAAATAAAACTCCAAAGTAGAGAGGCTTTTGAGCCTCATGCGCCAAAGGAGGTCGTTTACAGAGAGACCCTTTTGGAAAGAAGCGACCGCACCACCTGAACGGAGAGAGCCTGGAGTGAGCTTTGCGCTTTTGGAGATCTTCAGCATAGAGGGAATCCCACCTCCGCCGGTAGACTCCAGGAGACCCAGGGTACAGGAGCTCGTTTCGAGGGAGGTCTTGCCACAGCGACAAAGCAAGCTCCAGGGCACTGCGCTCGTTCAGTTTTGCGTGCTGCGTTTTCGCAGCTTTTCGTCTGCTTTTCGGCTTCTCGACTCTGAAGTACATCCAATTACATCCAAAGGTGCTCGGGCTCGAGGAGGTCGAAAGGCGTAAGAACGTGTTTTCTCCGCATCTTCAGCAGCTCACCTGGCCTAGTGATCGCGTAAAAAGTGCAGAGCGTAACCGCTGCCCATCTTTTCCAGCCCAGAGACCAAGCCAAACAGACCAGTGCCTTTAAGACGATCTCGGGTAGGGGAGTACGGTGGCAGACCGGCTGCAACTCCTCCCATCGGCTGACCATCTCCCAGGCAGGTCTTAAGTGAGGCCTGAGCAACGGCAGGATCTTCTGGCTGTGGGCCAAAAGCTGCCTGCACGCACCCAGAAAGGCTCCTGTTTTGTAGAGCTCGTCGGCGTAGTCCCGGAGAACCAAGGCTAAAAGGGGAGCGCAGCTGAAAAGCGAGAGGATGGCGGAGTGAGATAACTTCTCACGGAGCCAGCCCACCAACGCGTCCCAAATCCTTGTCCGCAAAGCTATCGTCCTCTGCTCCACCAACTCGACGTCAAAGAGGGAGCCGAGGCGGCCTGTTCTGTGTCGGGAAGGTCCAAGGTTTTTTGCCTCGCCGATCCTGTCGCTGTCATCGCGCACGCAGCTGCTGACCGAGCGGGCCCCGAAAGGAGCGGACGCCCAAAGTGCAGCAGCCAAGCAGGCTCCCGGTGGAAGGCTGCTAGCAGCGGAGGTCCAGCTGACACCACCTGGTCCGGCACCCTGCCGCTCTGTCCTCGAAATTAAAGAACTGCCCAATCTCCCGGGCTACAGCCCAACGCTCGGTCTCGCTGATGGCAGAGCTCGAGCGAGAGCTCTCGGAATGCAAATGGAGAGCAGGAGCGGCCGGGAGAGGAGAAGAAGAGCCCGAAGCTCGTGGCACAGAACCGGAAGAGCACGGGCGTGCCGAAGGCGAGGCCCTAGTGACCTGAGGCGATGCACGGGAGCTCTGGCTCTCAAGGCCTGAGCTGGCGGCCGGGGCCACTGCAAGGGGTACAAAGGGAGAGGCTGAGCTACGGCTGGGTTCGGGATTAGGGCTTACCCTGGGAAAAGGCCGGGACTAAACCCCAACGAACCCCTAGGGGAAAGGTCACCGGCAGCCGAAAGAGGAGCAAAGCTGACCCTCTCGAAATCCAAATCCAGGCGATCGAGGGTTTCGCAAACACGCTGAAGTAAGCGGCCTTGGAGCTGCACCTCCCGGCCGAGATCCTCTACGGCGATCCTCAGCTGACGGAGTTCAGAAGAGGAATCTCTTCCGCTCATGAAAGAACTCTGAAGAGAGCTCCGGTCTGCCTGCCAGGCTGAAGCACACGCACACGAACGAAGTTACCCCAACTAACCCTGATTATGCAAAGGATATCCACGAGAGGCCCAAGGAGGACTCCCAGCAGCAAGCCCCAAACAAAGCTGGGTACGTGAAGCTTTTCCACCACCACCGGAAGAGCCGGACAAAGAGGGCACTCCTGAAAAAGGTCAGGCCCCTGTCCTGTCAGAAGTTCCTCAGCAGCTCGGAGCGCAATTGAGGCCAGAGACCCTCCTACCAAGGAAAGCTGAAGGGGGCGGCCAAGGGCCATCACTTGACCCGACAAACTGCACATCCGCATGAAGTCATGCTGAAGACATGACTAGATCTGCCTTTGTATGTATGTGTGTGAAAGTGTTTATGCAGAAATACACACAGACTCTCTCTCTTTCTTTCTTTCTGCAGGGCTTAAGGGTCGCGCGAGCGCCCCCAGGCTTTCGGCCCGCCCAGCCACACCCTGTGTTTATGGAGTGGCTGGTAAAGGGGTCTTTCCAGATTAGGCAACGAATCACCCAGTTTGTTCAGGGTTTTTGCGCAAAAGAGCCCCCCCGAACACTAAACGCCAAAACAACCCCGGCCTCGTCTCCGCGCCCCTATGGCTGAAAGTCCTTAGCCCTTAGTAGGTTCGAGGGGGCATGAAAAAAGCCGGATGAATTGATCCCCCCTTGCTCTCACACAGCAAGGGTGGCTGTCGAATTATTGTAGGAGGGCGGATCGGACTTCGTCAGGCGACGGTAGTGCAGCGAATTGTGCAAAGGCGGAAAGAGTTCGCCAAATCATGGCAGGGTTCTGCAGAGCAGCCTAAATGGACAGGTATGTTACAGAGAAAACGTGCCAACATGCATTCCCCCGGCTGGGTTCACGAAAAAGGAGAAATCCCCCACTAAGTCGAGGAGAAGGGAGGGCCTGCTCTCAGCAACGGAAACACCAAAACGCACCCCCGAAACCCGAAACCGAAACACAACACCCCACAGCATCAGCGTCTCTCCTCTCCCCTCTGGTACTGGGCACAGTCACGCAGGTCCCCCTCTTTTGAAGAACGCAAGCTGCGTCACTTGTTCGAAAAGAAGTGGAAAATTCCCCTCGCTCATTGCTTGTAGTTCACGGTGCGCCTCTCATGTGTGCCTGGACCCGCCGTATCGCCTCCCACATCGGGCCTGGCTGGAGTCTCACTGTCCTCCGCGGGCTGCGGCTTGGGGTCCTTGGTCGTTCCCCTCCGGCCGAGGAGCTGGCTTCTCCCCCGGCTGGTTCATAAGTGGGTCGAGGCGTCCTCCTCCATGGTGGTTCGCCTGCAGGTTCGTTCGGCTTGTGCCACCCCGGAACCTGGGGCAGCTCGCTGGAGCTTTCCGCCCCCTCGTCGGTGCTGCTGTCCTCGTCGTCCGTATTCCCCCAGTCCACTTCATCACTGAACTCGGGTTGTGGTGGTACTTGGTCTCGCGGCTGCTGTGGTGGAGCTCGGTCTTGTGCTGCATCTGTGGCCTTTGCCGTGGTGCTCGAGGCATGGCTTGACGCCCCCTCCTTTTCCGCATCCCCCGGCTTGCTGCTCGGACTCTTGTTCGTCCTCCCCTCCTTTTTCGCAGTCTTTGGGTCCTCTGGTTGCCTCGGCCGTCTCTTTCTGGCTGGTCTTGTTGTTGTACTCCCCCGTGGCGAAGCTTTCTTTTGCCGTGCCCTGATCGCACGGCGTATGCGGCGGGCTTGGCGCAGCAGGCTTTTGATCGCCCCTGGAAAGCGGATCATGTAGGCACGCGTTTCCTGGGCGACCTCCGGGAGGTACTTGTCTGCTATCTTCGCCAGCTTGTCTGCTTGCTGGGCTGTGCGGCATCTGGCTTGGTGCCTCTTGTAGAACTGGTCGTACTCATCGTTCTCCCCTCGTGTTACGGGTTGCCCAGAAGGGCTGTGGCACCATCCCCCCCCATCTGGGTTCCGAACCACTTCTTGCTTCGTCCATTTGTCCAGCGGTCCTGGAAGGTAATGCAGGGCAATCCCCCCAGGAGTCATGTAGGCTGTCATGTGCTCGAAGGGTACCTGTGTATGTCTGCCGCTTCCCCCGTCGCTCTGCTGTGACTGGCTTGTTGTGGTTCTGTCGTGGGACAACACGAGACGCGTGTTCCCCAAAGCTTCCGATCCGAAGGAACGGCATTGAGAGTCGGATCGCTCATGCACCTTACGCGTGCCTGGACGACAGATCCCTCCCCCTTCTCTGCAGATTCTGCAGATCTTCTTGCCTCCTCCCCCACGCTTTTCCATGATCTTCACTATCTTCTCGGCCTTGCCACAGTCACGACCTTCCAGTTGAAGCAGTCCCCCGCCCAACGTAGAGGAAGTGCTTGCGAAACTTGGTGGAGGCGTCCCCACAGTCGTTGGTGCAGTTGGCGTCCCCCTCCGACACTAGAGCGTCCAAGAAGAAGGTCTTGCAGTCACCAGCTTATCGTCGTGCGGAAAGTGTCACGATCGTGCCGTTGTCCTTTATGGCTCGCGCCCCCTAGCGGCACTCGCTTAAGCAACACAGCGTCGGGTATGCGACTCAAGCACCGCGTGGGGAAAGTGCGCAGGCTCCCCCAAGGTGGACAGCCTTGGGTTAACCCCGCACCTCCCCCCCGATGCAAAGAGGCGGCACAGGCCTCTAAGCAAAGGTGCAGTACTTGAGCCAAAATGGCTAGAGTCTAGAGTCTCTCTTTCTCTCTCTCTCTTTCTTTCAGAAGGCTGAAGGCTAAAGGGAGGGGGTGCAACCCCTACCCCCGCGCTCAAGGCCTATATCTTCGGCTTAGGATCTCTCTTTCTCTCTCCCTCTCTTTCACTCTCTCTGCGTGTATACATACAAAATGTATTTGCCCGAAGAAACGCCGCGGGAGCCGGGTATCACCCCAACCACACAAGCACCAAAATGACTGATTGCCTGTCTGCCTAAGTGCACGGCCCTGCAACTCGCAGCCCTCCTGTGAACTCGGACCTTGAAACTTCAGCCCAAGCTTGAGCCCGGGCCATAGTTCCTCTCAGAGCCAACTTCGAGGAAGTATGCTTTCAGTCCAGTAAGCAAAAGGCTGTATCCCAACCTCTGAGCCTGAGAACCCCGAAGGCTTGCACTCAAATAACGCCACGACGACAGCCCTGAACTCAAACAAATGCGCCTGTTTGGGATCGAACCATCCTTCCGCGAAGTCCACCAACGCCTTCACCTTCGGCAAAGCCGAGGTCAAGGCTAAGCACCAAACAAAGAAAGACGAGAGCATACCTTCAACCTGCCCGCATGTGCCCGCCATGCCCACCACATGAACATGGGCAGGGCATGGTTAGGCTTCCAGATTCCAGGACTCTTGCACAAGTCTGGGCTTTGCCTCGATAACCAAATATTGGGGATTGCAGTTAACCCTGGTGAGACAGGCGTGATCGAAGACTGCGGGCTTCTTGGCATGACCTCTGGCTTTGCAGCCCAAAGGACCCAGGTTCCCAGATCCCAATGCCAATGCCTCAAAATCTTGAACCTCAAACCTTGCACAGAGTCGAGAGCCCGACGATCGGCATCCCTGCGGCGCGGCCTGGCGCAGAGGCTTCTGGCTCGGGCCGGTGGATTGAGGCTCCCTCGATGCGTTGGAGCGGTGCACTCCCCCTGCCTCCCTGTCCCTGCTCCAGTTTGGAGTGGACGGAAGGCGCAGCTGACTCGAGCCGTACATGGCGGCAGCGACGATTGTCGGATGATTGCGAGCTTTTCAGGGCTCCAGAACACACCCCATGACAACCACGAGTGTCCAACGCCCGAAGCTGCAACGCCGGGTGCGCTGCAAGGATTCCCGGAGGAGAATGAGACGCCGTGGTCCGAATAGTCCTAACACCAGGCACATGCATCAGAAGTTCGAAGGAGAGACGTCGGGGGCGGCATGCCTTCTTGAAGATGCCCTCTGAGGCATAGGTCTTCTTGTAACCTCAAGCCGCAAGCTGAAGTCACGAGTTAACACAACGATTACAGGCCCGTGGCCACCTACGGCCCCCCAGCACTGAGCACCCCAAGAAAGCAGCCCGGGTGTCAGGCCACTGGCGGAGATCACCTGCTGTGTGGCCACATTGAGGGCGTAGAAAGTGAGGTTCACACGCGGGAGGGACACCTGGCAGTGCGAAATACTTGGGGAGGCTCCAGGAGCTCAAAGACGACGTCGCGGCATCGAAACTGCTGGGGCCCTGGGCTGAGAGACCCTGTTTTGGCCGGTCTTCAGGGACGAGGAATTCCGGATTTTGGATCTCAAGCTTCGGCCGTCGGCCGAAAATCAACAGATGCTCCAAGATAAGACCAGGAGAAACACAACCTTGCGAAAAGCGCTGAAGCCATAGCCTCCTCCTGCGTCTCCGCATCGACAAAGGAGTATTTGAGCTCCACGGAAGAGCCGGACCTCGGTGGGCTTTGCCAAGCTGCTATGAGCGTCAAGCAGTCTGCGTCGGTACCGATTTCCCATTTCACAGCTTCTGCAGTGTGGGTGTCAGCGGGGATGTCGGATGCGCAGACTAGCTCGCACTGCCCCACACCAGACCCTGGTTTGTCTAGGAGAGAACCGCTGGGTCGCAGGCATCAGGTTGATTCGGCCCAAGTACTCGTCTGTGGCAGCCTTGATAAACATGTGGCATCAAAAAGCCGAAAGCCTCCATTGCCAGGCAACCCGAGCTATGAAATCGCTCTGTCCACCAACCCGAAACCCGTCTCTAGTACGTAAGTTGATTTAATTATTAGGCCCTCAAGCCTCAAGCTGTGCACTGAGCCCAAGTTAATCTTCCTTCATGCTTCGTTGCACGTCTCAGATTTACAGCTCACAGTCTCTCAATTTAAATAGATTCGAGCTTCTTGGGATTGCCGGACGACTACTGTCAAGAGAACCATCCTCCCTTCTCAGCCCAACACCCCATTCTGGGCCACATTCTGTGGGTCGTAGGAGCCGTCGGCAGCTGCACAGGTGGTGACATGGGGCACGAAAGCCGCTTTCGGACTTGGGGCTTGTTTCTTGGCCTTGAGCACGGAAGACAGTGTGCGACTTATGTCTTCCGCCTCACTTCGGGGAAATCCGGTCATACGTTCTTTTCGACGGTGTCAATTCACAAATTTGGGCTGGGTTCCCGGGTTCATTTCGAGTGGTTTGCGCGCATGTCGCCTGAAAGTCAGTTGGCAGTGCCGAGGCCCGCGTCAACCCACGCCTGAAAGCGTCGAGCCGACTCCAGAGCACCCAAGGCTTCCTTCCAAAAAGCCACAGAATCCCGCTGATACGCAAGGCCTGCCTAGTTTCAGCTGTAGCTTCCTTCCCCGGTAGTACGCGACCTGTCAAGCTGCACAAGCGCACATCGGGGCTGCGAAGCAGTTCGGGGCTGGAGTCCCTAAAGAAGAGATGCGAGTTGCTGTAAGCCCTAAGCCCTAGGCTTGGCAGGATCTCAGACTTCGGGTTGCCAAGTCTGGCCGTCTCTTCGAGCCGAGACTTCAGATCTTCCGCCCTCCTGAGACGTGAGTTCTTGGGCGGCGAAGGCAGCGCGGGTCTCTTGTCTGAGTCTTGCTGCCTCAAGAAGAGGTGATCAAAGATGCAGACCTGGGGTCGGAACCCAAATGCCCTCGGAACAAGGAATCCTATCCTGCTCCGAAAGCTGCCGATGCCTCGCCGAAGACGAGGCTTTCTTCGCCGCTAGAGTCCGGGCCTAGTCGTCGGCAATTTCAAGGAATGCCCCGAGTCTCATCGGCATCTTTGGGTGTGGTTCTGGCTCTAGTCATCAGGCCGACACAGCATGTGGCACAGGTACTACGTTTACAACATGGTAGCCATCCAGGGCACCATCGCCACCGACAACAAGAGAGAGCGAAACAACAGCAAATTAAATACAGAAACGCGCCGAAGCAGTCCCGAGTCGGTTGAGGTCTCAGCCTACCTTACGACGCTTGGCCTTGGCCTTTCTTCCAAACTTAGCCAGACAGAAAACCCTTCCGGAAGCGGCAGGAGATCTGCAGCAGGAGCTCCCCGAGCCCGGCGCCGGCCCCTGCCAGGTTGCTGTTTTCCACCTGACGGGACGCGCCGCCCGGGGCGGTTCTGGTGACCAGCTTCAGCTCACAAACGCAAAGCCGCTCAGGTTTGATGGGAACACGTGGGTAGGGCTTCTTTCGGACGAAGGTCATCTGGAGGAAGCCGTGCCGTCTTCATGTAGCTAGGGGCAGAGTGCTCAACTCGCCGATGATGCACATCAGAAACTCCTTCCTCGTGAAGCGCACCCGTGGCACGCACCACGCAGCTGAAGGTCGAAACACAATGTCTGAGAAATCTTCGGGAGAGCAAGGGGCGGCCTGAATCAACGGAGTTACGACAAGTAGTAGATGGCAACAGTTGGTTGTTCTGACCTGCGCACCTCCCCTGCGGGCCTAAATCGAACCCTCACTTCCTTTCAGCAAACGCAAGCTTTTGCAAGCCGGGCCTGGTTTAGGAGTAGTTTCTGAACGCCGTCCTCGCACCTAGCTGGGACAGGGACTCAGGGTTACATGGCGTTGGAGTGGAGCCACATGACTCCCGACGGCAGCGGCCCTCAACTCCATACAGCTCGGAGAGAGATAGAGAGAGCGAGAGCGAGACAGACTCGGAAGGAACGCACGAAAAAGAATGCAACTCAATTAAGAGACGGGCTGCATGTCGCCTGACCGCCTGTCGGCCTTGCGGCCCCTCATGCCACCGTGCCACCGTGATCATGGAGGCGCAAGAAACAGACAGAGAGCGAGAGTGTGTGTGCTTGTGTGTCGGCATGCCTACACGTGTCCATGTTATCAAAATATGTATGTATGAAGGCATATAAATACAGTCACATTTACACGCAGAGATGTGTGTGTGTGTAAACCTATTTACTTATCTATCTATCCATCTATCTATCGATCTGTCAGTGTGTGTGTGTGTGTGTGTGCAGCTAGGTATCTTTGCAGGACTCCGGCTAACCGGCAACTAGCAGGCAGAAAGACTTATGTACTTACAACATGCCCTCCAGGATGGGCTTGCGATGTCCGAGACACAGCTCCACTCCATTTTGCAAAACCCAAACTTTCAGGAATTCCTTTCACAGGATTCAAACTTTTCCGGGGAGTCGTTTCACATCTTGTCGGCGGGAAACCCCATGAGGTCTAATGAGTCTCAACGATCAAAGACCGCCCCGAAAACACGCGTGCAAATCACAGGCTCCACGCGATTCGTTGATGCCCGGGTCCCCGCACTCGCCGCTGACGCGCGCGACGAGTGCCAGTGAAGTCAGGAGCAGCAGCGGCACCTCAGGTTCGGTTGAGGTTGATCTACCGCTTCGACTAGAGGACCAAGACGAAACAAAACCCTGAAGCCATGCTGGCTTGCTCACGATGGAAGGGTTCAGTCACATAGAAAGGCGGCATCCGACGACAAACTCAGGCCACCGCCCCCATGGCGAGGGGCCTTCGCAGACTGGAATTGAGGCAGCGTTTGGGCTTTCCGTGCTTTTGTATCCGGATGGCAACCCTTTCTGCATATGGGCACAGCGATGTACGCTGCGTCAGTTCGTTTCGACATCATGCAAAGCCAGCATACCCGGAGACATCCATTGTGCGGCCACCACCAGATACGTTGAAACATCAGCAAAGGACAAACTCCGGCTGGTTAGATCAAAACTCACGAAAGGGTAAAGCTCTGCTATGCAAAACTGACCCTTTTTCTTCCGCCAGCTTGGCCGGTGGAGTTGCTGCAACCGCCGTACCAGACGGGGCGGTGGGGGCGTCGCCGCCATGGCGAGGCCAAAAGGCTGGACCTCCGTGTGCTTGGGCCACCCTGGTAGAGGCGTCACTGGGCACATTGCGCCAGAGCAGGGCTGATCCCTTCGCAGCTTGTTACCATGTTACCACAGCCTTGTCAACAAAACAAGACTTCAGGCCAGCGCACAAGCCGCATGAGAAAGGGAGTCGAAGACGACAGATCTTGAGAAAGTGTGCAGTGTAGGAGTTGCAGCCAATGCGGCTACAGGAGCTTAGTGACCATGAAACGGCGTCGCTGGGATGCATCAGAAGGACTGCGTTGGGTTATGACAGTGTGAAGCGACGAAACGCCCGTTGCATTTCAATTAATGGAATGCAGAAGGGACACGGTTTTTTCCCCCCTCGTATGCCTGTACCTTAGGAAGTTCCAGCTTCCCATTTGACGAACGTGTTTAAGGGCCAGTATTGCCCACAGAATAACACCAGCTGGTTGATTAATGGAATGCAGTGCAAGAGTGCCGACACTAAAGCATGCGCAAGAGATACCTTGACAGAGACGAAGGGAAACTTGCACGACGAGAGACAGAAGACAGAAGAACGCCAGAGATCAAACCGCCAGAAGCGTCCAAAATAAGTGCGAAGATTCCTGCGGTGCCTCTGCCGCACCGTTGCTCGCGTCTGGTCACGCGGCGCGGCCTTTGCGCGCAGCCCCTTCCTATGCTCGAGCCGGGAAGGCGCGGCAAGAAAAATCTATGATCTCCATGTAACATAAAAACATCCTCTACCTTCGGTGTGGCATTGGGCGAAGTCCCGTCTGTGCTGGAACAACTCTCCTTCAAGGCTCCTTTTTGATGGTTTCTTCCCGTGCGCATGCCGTCAGGTCTTCGGCTGCCAGCGCCTCCGGACCTGCGAGGGGCCTGACACACACGAATTGAGACAAGCAGAGCTGTTTGAGTCTGGGGATGAACTTCCCAACCGCGGCTCTCAGAGTCTCCGCATCCCCAACCGCCAGTTTGCCTGCATCTTCGCCAGCTGGCTGCCAGCCTCCAGGCAATGTTGGGGCATTGGATTTTGGGCCGGGTGGGATGGACGTGCTTCTTGGTGTTCACATGTGTTCACTTCTAGCAGAGGATGAAACCATCCAGGAATTTCCTAGCTTGGCACCGGCCCTGGATCAGGAGTCCGGGAGAATTCAAGCGAAGAAGAAGCCGGAAGCGGTAAACCTAGCCTCAGCCTCCCCAGCAGGTTCTTGGGATCGGGGTCAGTTCACAAGGTGTGGAGCAGAGCCAGGGGCCAGGATACCCGTCGAAATACTACAGTTTCAAAGATTTCTGCCCATGGCACCTGCTCACTGCATACGGGAGCTGAAAAATTGTCAGACTCTGGCCCTTTAGGTGCCTTCAAAAGGAAACTGCTTTGTCGAACATGCTTGGCCTGAAGGCTGTTGGGCTTGGTGCTGGTAGGAAATCACAGCCCTGCACAAACACATCACTTCGAGCTGGCGACGCGGCCGAAACCCTCAAAACCGAAATCTTGAATTTCGGTCGCAGTTGGAGTATCAAGCCCGTTTTCCCCTGCGCCTTCTGCAGCCTTGCCGCCCTTGGTTTTGCCCTTCTCCTTGCCTTTGCCGTCCTGCTCGTGCTTGAAGGTTCGGGCCTTGTGCACCCATGTCTCTGCCCACCAACAAGCCTCCAATCCGGACGACCCTTTATCCGAAGTTGGTCTCGCGGGTCTTACATCGCTAAGTTCCTGGAGGCTCTTCATCCCCACCACAGCCACACCTACCACCAATTCCAGCAAAGGGACCAAAACCGTCGTCATCGCCATCATCACCATCACCATAATCGTCATCAGCGTCGCTATCATCGTCATGAGCATCGTCATGATCATCGCCATCACCGCCATGATGACCATCATCGTCATAATCATCATCGTCGTCGTCCTACAGCGTTCGGTTCGCATGCCTTCGTTGCAACTTCAGATATCGAATCCCGGAAACCAAAGCATTTCCAAACTTCTGTCAGGGCTTCCTACACTGAGCCAACACCTGACCTAGGTGCATCTAGGGCTTTGGGCGCGGGTCTTGGAGTCGGAGCTCCAGGCCAGGCTTCTCTGCTCCCCTCGGCGCTGTTACCCTGAACCGGAAGTCTCAACCCCCGTCCTTGGACTTTCCCTTCTCCTTGCCTTTGCCTGGCAACTCAGGTCATCGCGCGAGGCTGGAAGTAGTGGAGTAGAGTGGAGCAGAGAAGAGGACAGGACAGGAGAGGAGAGCAGAGTCGAGCTGCTCTTGAGTGCCACAACTGGTCGATACTTTTTGCAGGTTGATGTCTTCAGCCCTGGCCGGCCTTTTTGCTTGCCTTTGCCTCCTTTCCCCTTGCCCTTGTCGCGCTGCGCAGTGGGCGGCAAGATTTCATCCGGGCCCGAAGGGAGCTCTTGGCCCAGCTCCTTGGATCAGGTGGATGTAAACAAAGGGTGAGGTTGAGGCAAGGCAGGGTGAGGTGCGACGGCCCGTGGTGTGGTGGCGTGCGCGTCGGAGGCCTGCTGTGGACAAGACACAGACTGCTGGCGGCATCGTGGTTTGAGCTGAGAATGGACGGACGGCACGCGCGGTCGGAAGTCTGAACAACGAATGCACCAATCTGCCGCGAAGCTCAAGGTGCCTCCCCTCCCGCTCAAACGCCCGAGAACCGCTGATGGACTCCACAACACGACCTTCTGTAAAGTATAATCATGAAGCTCTGTGAAGCCGGGGCACACGTTCAAGCTTGGCCTTGAGCTTCTGGAGAATCAGGATCGAGCCCTCGGAGATTTGGCTGGCGGGGAAGGGATATGGTGTGATGTTTCCTGCCGTTTTGGGGTGGTTGATTCGCACCCAGAGATATGTGTGGCCACCCCAGACGTCGCGGAACAAGCAAACCGTAAGTGAGGCCAAGCGGCAAGCTTCTGTTTCGAGAGCTTGTCCCAGTAGATGCCCGTGGGCTTCGGTAGACTCCGCTGCACACGGATGGTCCTGCGATGGCTGCGGTTCTGGGTCGTGTTTCGGTTCCTCGAAGGGTCTCTTCCCAGCGGCCCTTGTCTCCTCGTCGGCGTGCAGATGATGTCCACGGGAACATCATGACAGAGCAGCTTCTCCTCAAGTGCCGTCATCGCGGCAACTCGGGAATTGCATGCCCAAGTCTTCGGCAGTTTGTTCTTGGGCTGTCGGGCGAAAACCGTCTGATACGACGTGACGACCGAAGGCCGCGGAGTCAGCGACGTGACGGAGACGGAGATGAGTGTCTGGACGCATCTCTTTCGGAACAGATCTTTTCAGGAAAAGTCTTCAGAATCCTGTTGCCGTGAACACGACGTTGCCCTTGAAACGCGCTGTGTCTCAGAACATATTGCATACAAAACTGTCTTTTAAATACAAGTAGCAGCATGAAGTTTACAGAATCTGATTGAGGATTGCAGTTCTTGCTCATGGAGGTTCTGGCGTCCGGAACCACACGGCACCGGGCTGAGGCGTAGAGTTTTGGAGCGTGGTTTCGATGTGAACAACTTTCTGCTGGCCAAGCGTCTGAGGGGATGTCATCCACCAGCTGGCAGTCATGGATGCAGCTGACTACCTCATTCCGTCAGTGTAGTGCGACCGTGGGATTCACGGGATGGCTCGGACGGCTTCAAGACTCACACTTAACACTTGGCTCTGGATGAGACTTGAGACCGACAGCACAATCACGGCAGGGACGTAGTCTCATACTTCAATTCTCGGATGACAACTAGAAAGATGGCAAAACCTGGCCTGGCAGCATCCCTGTGTGCTCCTGTCCAACCTAGACTCGGCCCGAAGCCTACAAATGTCGGGCGCTGCAGACTGGCTGCAGGGGTGTCGTCATCCACCGCACCCATCAGCCGCAGCATGCCATATTCAAGCTCTGCAAAGCCTCTCGAGGACCGACAACAGCTTTCCCAAAAGGAGTCTTGCGGAGATGCGCAAAAGGAGGAGTTTCATGAGCTTCGACCCGGCGCCCGGCCCAGCGCGGCCCGGCCTTCGCCCTTGCCCAAACGAGCGCCGTTGGCAGGGTTTACGGCCACGGAGCCGATGATCACCATGTCGACCTCAAAGAGAAGAAACTTTGGGTACGCCGCACTCAGAGGAGCCTGGCTCTGCCCCGCCTTCAACTTTGCATCCAGGTCGATGGGCTCTCCGAACTCCACCACCCCCATCTGAGTGCAGGCATAGCCTGGTCGAAGTGGTGGAACCCCGAACTCCAACACATCGAAGTAGTGACGCCGTACTGGTAGTGTCTACCACAACTACCTGGGAAGCTGTCGCTACCAAGGCGCCGAACTTCTCCAGGGGGATCTTGGCTGGGTCCAGAACACTGAAGAAGCCTGTCCGGAGCCTCGCATGTGAAGCAGGCTTTTGGCTTTTGGACTGCAAAGAAAAGACAACATCGGTGCTTGTTACCACCATCATCATAAACACCAGCACTATGCGATTAAGCAAACTCGTCATTGCTTCATCAAACATGGGAAATGAAGGTGATGGCAATCGTCATGACGGAAGCGATGACGATGACCAGTGCATTGATCATGATCACGGGGATGATCATGACCCTGATCATAATGACGCTCATGGCGACGACTACGACGACGACGGCGGCGGTGGTGGTGGTGAGAGACTCTGCTGTTTTTGCCGACTCGTGCACATGATAGGTGGGAGTAAGCCCACGCAGGAAAACTCAAAACAAAGCCTTCTAGGAAGTTCAACCTCTTCAAACTGCCGGGTTGGAAGCGGAGTCGGGGCCCATTTATTTAGGAGCGATAAGCCCGGTGCTGACCTCGGCTGTGGCACCAGGAGCATCTTCCCGGCGTGCAGCACGGCGACACGCACCTCAGCTTAGAGCCACAGAAATAGCAGCACACGACAAAACCTGCGCAAACTCAAGCTGGAGTCTTGTTGCAGCTGCTGGTGTGAAGGTAGATCAAACCCTGCGAGGCCAACTCTCTGAAACCTTGACGAGCCAGTGGCCCAGTGACCCAATGGCCCGAAACTTCATCAACAACATAATAATATTACGTATCAATAAACCACGAAAAGTCCGAAGCTCTCCGTTCCTCAAGGTCTAGAAGCATCACAAGAAATGCTCAATCCCGGAAGCCGCTAAAATCTGCCAATTTCCCGCCCTGAAGCCTCACACACAACCCCAAAACCCCGACCCACATGCTCCGATGCTTTAGCCCAAAACGGATAAGCCATTTCGTCATCCCGGCGCTGACTTCTGTGGGCTGTCGGGGTTCACCTGGCGCTCTGCGGGCCAGAAGGGCTACAGTCTACAGGACTTCACGGCAGGGCTGATCTGGCAGGGCTTCAGGGCGCGTGGTTTCTCTGAAGTTTGAAGCAGGCTATCTCCTCTCTGTTCTGTGCGAACTTCGAAGCAGATTTGAGAGTTAACTGGCTGGGACCATTAAGTGTATGATCGAAAGCTGAAACCCAGCTGAACACTTTGGGACCACCTTGACCCACTTCGCCCGCTGAAACTCCGGCAGCTGCTGAACCTGGCAGTATGAGGAGTCTCCAAACGATGTGAAACCTAACACCTTACATTAATTGACGCCAGCTCTCTTGAGCCTTCTATGCTGGTTACTCATTGGCTCCCAGGAGAGGATTGAAAGCGAAGCTGGAGCATGCTAGAGCCAGAAGATGACGTTTCATCGTGCTCCGTATATTGATTGCACGACACAGCGTGGTTCTCCAATACACTTCTGCACGCTCGGCAATGGGATGCTGAAGAACATTTATGAGGTGGTAAAGTTGAGCCTATCTTGCCATGGCCGGAGTATGTCACTATTGTCGTCACGATATCTTGTCTTTGCATTTACACCGTGTTGCTCGATACTCTGTGCGTCTGCAATTACATTGCAGGAAGACTGCAATCGCGTTCCGAGATGGTGGCGATATGCTGGACTTAGTTGGGTCATCACATTACATTCCGTTACATTCGATTCGGCTTGCCACCTTGCATTTGGTTCGATGATGCTGTGGTTGTTGCACTTCTCCGTACCTGAAATTGAACTTGCTGTCCACAGCAAGTCATCAGCAACACCACATTCGATTTATTTCCAGTGTGTCTTTTTGGCGGGTAAGGAGCACCTGCTTGGCGGTCAGTTCCGCGTTCACGAAGTTCGGAATCCGATGATGAACCGGCCTCACAAACCGACCGGAGAGATGTCCCCTGAAACCGGCAGTCGTACAAACATACTGTTCAGGAAAGACCGTGCGTCACAAGTGATGCCGGGTGTGCGTGGATACATGGGCAATGGAAGATAGAGGCATCGCTAGACCGAGTGATGGATCGAGAGGTCGATAGATCGATGGATCGACAGATAGATCGACAGATAGATCAACAGATAGATCGACAGATAGATCGATAGATAGATCCAAAGGTTCCTCCATAGATAGATAGATAGATAGATCGATGGACAGATGGACAGATGGTTGGACGGATAGATGGACAGATGGATAGATGGATAGATGGATAGATGGATAGGTAGACACATGGATAGGTGGACACTAAGACCGGTTGTTGCGTGTATCGTCGGGGGGAAGAACTCCGGTTCTACGTCCGCGCTGCTCTCAAGCCCGAGCCCCGGATCTCAATGCCGCACCTCCAAGAAGAAACCGATACATTTTTTCTAGAACCCGCTGGCCACCTCGGAGCTGCGGCGATGTCGTTCTCTTCCATGTAATCCCAGATCCTGCCGTCGCGGGAAGAGAAGAGGAGGCAGGAACCCGGAACCTTCCCGAGCCTCAGCCTGAGCCTCTCCGGCCTCCCACCAACCCCCGCCCCAGTGCGGCCTCTGCCGAATCTTCCACTTCCAGGCTCCTCGATCGCCCGTCTCGCCCCTGGCTTCGGCCTCCTCCACGGCCTTTCGAGTGAAGACTCTCAGCCGAGAGTACGAGCCAGTAGACCCGACAAGGAAAACGCTCATGGGTCCGAAAGATCATGATGCCGAACGGCCTCTCCGCCTGACCAGAAAGCTCGCAGACTGTCATCAACTGCTCCAAACCCTGAATCCCGCTGGGCACCTGCATGTGCGCCGCCATACCTCAGCTACAAGTCTTGATTCATTCCGGATCCGCACACTGAAGGCCACTGAAACCGAAAACATGCATGAGACGCGCGGCACTGGCAAATCCCAAGACTCTGTCAAAGAACATGTCAAAGCTACTCTAGAGATAGGAACTCTGCAACTCTCGGCCCAGATCCTCACAACCCGCCGTTTCGAAGCCGCAACCTTCACACGAAACCGCTGAACCCTTCAAAAGCAAAAATCACCCTCAGCCGGGCGGTCCCTGGAGCCCCTGCAGACAAAGTGGCGCTCCCGCGCCTCCTGGTCGAGGCGGAGCCGCTCCGTCTCGCTCTCAGGCATGGCGCGGCGCGGGGCGCAACGGCAAGGCTATGCGCTATGCGGCTTTAGCTCAGGTGGCAGGGGGGATCGGGCTTGGGGCTTGGCTTGGGAGGCCTGGCCAGGGCACCAAGGCGATCCTTAGGCACAGTCTCAGGCTTAAAGACTGAAGCCCTGCCAGCCAGAGTTCACGACTTCAATCTGGACTTTGAGGGCTTCTGTATTGGGCTGCAAGATCGTCAGGCCCATGATGGCCCATGGGAGCTTCGTCGTTGTGGATGCTTCGTGGAGCCGAAAGCAGCACTTCAAGCAGCTCCCAACCCCTCAGCCAACGGACTTTCTTCGCTATAAACCAGAAAGATGTATGCTAGACTCCGAAACCTGGACGTTCCAGGATGCTAGAGATATCAATCCTGATAGCAACATGCCCAACAAACTTGAGGTCTAAACCTGCAAGCTTTGAGAAAAAGAAAAAGGGTGACCGTCTTCTTGTCTTGAAATCCGCCCACTGATCGAAATCTAAAGATTCAGACTCACGAACAATGCAGCATGTTTGATCAGCAGTCGTTCTTTGTCGTCTCTAACATACGTGCAAGCGACAGGCTACATACATTGCCCGACATGCACTGTATTGCTTATTACTGTCCACTGCCCCGCATAGATTTGCAATATGATATACTGCACTTGAGCGAATGCTGCGCTTTTCTATGGAATTGGCTTGTTTTGCGATGCATGCATGGCACTCTTAAACGAAGAAAGCCTCTGACCTCTAGGCCCCTAGTGTGTGCCCAGTCGTCTCAAAGTCGCTGCAGCTCTTTTGATTTACTCCATGCGGGGTGGTTGCCCAAGGGCTGCTTCGAGATGGAGGTCTCGTGCCTCACATAAACACATTTAGCCTAAGAGCTGGCCGGCTTCCGTCGCCCGGAGCGCCCGGAGACGTTGACTGCAAAGGGGCTGCACAAAGCTCTGAACCTCAAAAGGTAAAGAAAAGGCCACTGCCACACAGCTCACGAAGACAATGGAAACAGATACTCTAGCAATCTTCGTGTCGCCCAACAGCTTTTGACTGCTTCTCCCTAAGCCCGTGTTGGAGTTCCTGCGTGCCAAGTAAGGCTTGAAACCCACACAGTCTATTCTTAGGGTGGGTAGGCAAAAGTTCCTGCGCGGAAGGGCACGTAGGGGAACTCTTTACCCACTTCACTTCGACCTGACCTCTCCGTGCGAAGATCACTCGTCTGGAATTTGCCTGCAAAACCCGGCACTCGGACTCGACTCCAAGTTTTGGCCCGAAGAGAGCTTCCTTATGTTCCTTTGCCTGCGCCTGTTTTTGGGGGGAATGCTCGGGCACCGAGCTGCTCACCGGACAAGCTCCTTGGCTCTTGGCTCTAGGCTCTGCGGCGTGCTGTCACGCACAGTGCCCGATGGCTGCTGACATTGCGAGGCTGATGGCTTGTGCTGTAGGCTATGCTCCGAAGCCCCAGACTCCTAGACCCCAGAGCTGAAGGCGGACACCTCAGATGCCTCGATACCTGCTGGCGAATGCGCATGCCCAGTTCCGTAAAGTGCCGCCCCCATGCTGTGCAGCGCGAACCTTCCCCGACTAGACACCTGTGTTTTCGGTGATTGAAACCCGATCTAGTCTTGCTTGGACTCGAGCATCTCCACGACACTGAGCTCCAGATCATCGCCCATTCCGCATCCAATCGCAAGTGCAGCATCCCATCTTGAAAACACAGCGCCGAACGTAGATCGGGCGCAGGCGAGCGATTGCAGATATCACTGCGGCGCTGGACCCAGTTCGCAAGCGTTTTCGGTGGTGTCTTGGTGGGACCTGGTGCATTGCGGTGTGGAGACCCCGATCAGTTGTAAACCTAAGGTGCCGAAGAACAACTCTTGCAATAGCCCGCTTGAAACAAGCGCCGGGATAATGCATTCCTGACGCTGGCCGGCCAGCATGCACCACCCCTGGTTGCCATGAAAGCCTTGGGTTGACCCTTATGTCGGGGCGGCAGTCTCGCCATGAAGAAAAACGGCCGCATCGGAGGATGCTATCCATATGCCGATGTTACGATGTTCTTGTCGAGACTGTCGCAGCTTGCCCAAAACTTGTATCGGTGCGGATCCTCCTGAGTCCTGAGGTGTCCCATTGCGACTGTCCTCAGATTTCTGACGGAAAAGCCTCGGCACGAACGCGCACTCCGCCGAAACGCCGGGAGCAAGGAGAGCTCCAAGCAACCTGTCAGAGATGCCTTTCATATCGACCTCTACTGTCCGTTATGTTGCAGTTGCATAGCTTCCAGACCTAAGGCAGCGGGGGGGTGTTTTGCCTTCAAGGCCTCGTGATTTCACGGCTGACAACGAGTTCGGATTTGGGGGGGAGTCTGCAGAAAGGGCTGCTCCAAGAACACCCGGCTTGCGGAGTCGCGACGCACCGCAGGCCATTAAGCCACAGCTGCTCTCGAGGCAGACAGCTCCCGCCACCCACGCGGCACGAAGTCAGAGCAGGATGTTCAGGGACTCGGGAACGGGGTCTTTCTACGAGTGACTAGTGGACAATCATCGTTATTCCGATCATGAAGACTCGTCAAGAAGTTGCATGCCCCAAACTTCTGGGCGGGAGCTGTGGTGGCAAGGGGAAGCATGGAGGCACTCTCCAATGCCGTGTTCCCCGTCACAGCAGGGCACCAGCAGCCATCAAAAGAGACTGCCCACAGCCCAACGGTGTACAAACTGAACAGTGACCGAATGCTGTGACCAAAGGCCTGCTGTACACGTGCCCTGTGCATTATAAAAAGGCAAAGCTTCGGACGTGTGAAAGGCGCTTTCGGGGCTGGTTTGCGACAAGGATGTGGAGATCTCAAAACAGCCCAGAGCGCTGCTCCCAAGCCGAGCTTGCAGGGCTCGTCAGTCTTCGACAAGCCCATGATTTTGGGGGTGGCCGTGACCGCCCTGCCGTTTGCCAGGACGTACCTGCAAAGCCTTTACACAGGAGCTTCCAAGCTTTGGACAAATCCGATCGAAACTTTTGGAGGACTAACTAATGTACTTCACGGCATGTATTAAGCGTCTGTCGCCGTTGTCCAGAATGACTCAAGGATGTAGCTAGGCTTTCAATTTTGTGGCTGCGGGGATTCGTGCTTCTGACTTTGGTATCTGGCTTCGAAGTTCGGCTCTCTCTTGGAAGCCCTTGATCTGCGACCCCCTGAAGGTTCAGAAAACCAACAAAAATCCTGGCGCCTGGAGCGTCCGGGAAGTGCATGAGACAGGGTATGATGGTGAACGACAAAGCGCCTGTAGCGAATCCTATGACATGAGTACCGTCAAGAAACTAGATCATGTAAGTCTACCGATGGGGGCGGTGGATGGGGGCGGTGGTCGGGTGTTTGTTAACAATGCAAACCAGAAGATCTGTCAAGTATGTCCATCATGACTCTTGGGATATATCTGTTGCATTTGTAGCTGCCGATCCCAAGGAAAAACAACTTCAGGCCTGATATGCCTCTGGTTCTGGCACCTACACCCAGAACCTGAAGCCCTGAAACTCCAGAACATCGACACCACGACATGAAAGCTCGAGAAGCCGCAACCGCAATGCATCACAACCTGAGCCCGACAACCTGGCCATCCCGACACAGCGTTCAGAAAGAAATCCGGCCGAGCGCCTGAATCCCAAAGCCGAGCAACCAAAAGCCATCGTTAATCCCTGAACCTCCAAACACATGTAACGCCGTCTCATGCACATTGCGAACTTGCGATGCGCAAGTTGCATGCAGAACTCAGTCTTGATGCCGGACCTTTCGTCTGCAGGAATATCGCGGCATGTCGGGGCTCGCACTTGTGTGTACAGAGCCGATAACGGTTTGGAAGCTGTGAGCCAGGATAATCGGGGACCTCCACCTGCAAGTCTCTCAAGATAACATCCAGAAGCCGAGCTGAAGCCACAACTGCATTTACAGTACTTATGTCAATCTATGCATGCTCGCACGTATGCATGCTTTCTTGCTGCTGTAGGTTCTCCAGTACACAGTCTTTTGCGCAGACATAGACATGTGGACACGTAGGAAGAGTCAAGAGGAAGAAAGGGACCTGAAAATCTGAGCCGCGAAGCCTGGTGAGCTCAGTTCTTGTCGCTGAGGACACTGTGGTGGCTCATGCTGCTCTGGTGGCTGCTGGACCTGTGGAACTCCAGCTCGGGGCAGGGCGTAGGGTCTCACACTGGCGCTCACAGGCCTACCTGCACAAAGATGGAGTCTAGGGAGTTGGGCCAGGCCGGGTCGCCGATCCGTCGTGGATCATACTCCAATACGCAGTGACGAGCAGGCACAGACAAAGTTTTAACAAAACAACACTGCGCAAGGCTGCAACAAACGGTGGCGCTTTGTTGTACTGTCGTGACTTACACGGCTTGTCCGATCCAGAGAAGAACGCCCGTGAATTGGATCCGAAGCTGCGACTGCCCAAACCAAAATCTGGCAGCCGAAGGACGTGCCGACGTTGTCTCCATTCTTCCCGAGCGACTTCTTCAGGGTGTTCTGGATCCTCAGAGAGCTGTCGACGCCCACTGTCGACAATCCGAAACCCCACGGGGTCGAGTCTACCATGCTGTCCGTCTTCGATGCGGGAGCCTCAGAGCGTGCCACGCATACTTGGACACCAAGCAGCAGCCTGAATAGCCTTGCTCTGTCGTCTTGAAAGCGGGCTCCACATGTTGCAAGCTGGTACCGCCCTTCCGGGGTGTTCTCATGATTTCGGGGCATGTGCTTCCTCTGACTGCCCACTCTGAGCTGAGACATCCAAGAACCGGAGAACCATTCCAAGCACAAAGATGCGATGACAAGTGCTCTTTCCGATTCAAGAGATTCGGTCTGCTGATCTAGGCCTTCGAGCGCGGTTTACGCAAACGGTCTAACTGGATACGCTAGCTAGGCTTCTCAAGTGCAAACACCACAGATGCACATTGGACCAATGGAAGATTGCTTCGGCCGAGCATCGTTCGCTGAATCATCCTCGGCTTCTGTGCTGTGCTGGGCTGAGCAAGGGCTTGGTGGCAGCATGCAGCTGTGGGGAGAGATTTTGAGTTCAGCGTTGTCGCATAAGGAGCAGCAAATTCTAACACAACGCTGGGGAACTTCCGAGCCCTTGCGACCAGGTTCAGCACCCAAAGAACCCAAGACCCCAAAGAGCTCTGACCTCCAACACCGCGAGATGAGCCTTGTATGAAAGCTGGCTGCCTTCGAGGGCCCCGGCCCGGAACTCAGGCAAACGACAGAACAGCCGAGGTTCTTCTCCAGGGCATCCTTGTCGTCGTGGTCTTTCTCCGGCCACGGCAGTGTGGGATCCGTGTGACCACCGAAGCGTACAATTTGGTCCTCGCAGAGCCCAGTGCGGAAAAGCTCGTCAAGAACATGCTCGGTGCGCTAACATGTGGATCGAATGGCCCTGGCGCTCAACAGCGAAGGCAGCGGTCAGCTGAGGACGGAGGACACCCTACGTCACGTCCGAACCGAGCTGAAGCCTGCCTTGGAGATGGGATGCTCCAAGGCAGGTTCGAAGACCTTGATGCCCCCAGCAAGTCCGATGTCGCCTGCACCGGCTTCCGAGTAAAGTGGAAAACCCCGAGTCCCCGAAAACTCATGGAAGGGAAGCTTTGCGATGCAGGTGGAAGGGCTGTTGGAACTGCAGGCTCTAGAGTTTCAACATTTATCTTTGTGTTTGTTGCCTCTTTTCCTCCTGCCTATGTGGTTAGTTGGAAAGCCTATTAGACCGAGGCACTGGGCTCGGGAACTCACCCTCGGGATTCGCCAGTCACCACCATACCCCTTAGCACTACCACCACAGAAGTCACCACAGCCGGCCGATCTCAGCAGAGCCACAAAGCATACCACTACACGCAGCAACAGTTAAGCTTTGGAGTTGAAGGTCTTCTGGGTCGGGAGTTTGGAGAATCGGTGCAACAAAGCTCCGCACTATCCGAAAATCGAATGATCCCAAAACCGCCGATTTCACCAGCAAAAACACAATGCCTTCACCGAAATCGACCCGCCGCTCCAGCGACATGGACGTCATGAACCTCTTCCAGCGATGCATGTTGATCCCCTGCGGGCCGGGCAAGCGTCCGCGGTTACGGGGGTTGGGGGCTCTCACGGCTTATCAAACTAATCGAGCACGGGTATGCTTTGTCGCTTGCCTTTGATTTCACGATACAGTGGCCTCTCTTCTGCAGCATCTTCTTCTTATGGGTAGCTCTGGTAGCTCTAAGACGGCGGTGGAAGCCATCATGCCCTAGCCACATCTGCTAGAATCTGCTAGGACCGAGCAGGCGGGGTTGGGGTGTCCTTCAGCGTCTCCATGATGATGAAGCCGCGCTCCAATCTGCAAAAAGGCTTTCGTGGATTCGCTGTTGGGTGGAAACGTGAATTTCGAAGGACCCATCCGCAACTTCAAGCGTACCTTCGTGGCTAGGACACGACACAATGCTGAAAGTGTTAAAGCACAGAAGATAATGGAGCGAAAGCAGTGACACATCTTCAAAAGCATGCACCTGGTCGGCTGAAGTCAGGATAAGGTGTCGGCTTTGGGGCAAGTTCGACACTCGACCCTGTCCATTCGGCCTGGCATGGCCCTGAATGTCCTCCGACAGCGCCATGTAAACTCCACAAAACTGCCTCAGGCAGTTAGCTCAAGCCCAGGGTCTAGGCCCAGACGCTTACTGTGTGGGCGGGGTCGTACACTGACCGAAGAACAGACCCGACTCCCAACGACTTGTCCTCCAGCCACGAGCAGAGAGCCGTGGGACATGGCGTGACATCTTCGGGATGAGAACAAATGGTGCATCTGCTAGATCGTCGCCGATAGATTATCGGGCTCGCCGCTCTGTTGGGACAGCAGCTCTTCAGTTAAGGCAAGCGTCGACACCAGCAAGTTGTAGAAGCAGGTGTATACCAGAATGCTGTAAAGTACAATTGCCTGCGCGGAGGGCATCCTACAAAGTTGCCATCAGCCGAATGAAACTAGAGGGCTTCGGGAACACTTCCGGCCCGCAGCCTGGAACCCAGATCCCGAAGCTGCAAAAACACGCTGGATTTTTTGGCAGATTTGGCCCGAACTCCGTGCTGCTCCCTGTCCCTTGAGCCCCTTTAGCCCAAACAAATCCGAAGCAGACTTCGAGCATCTTCACAACAGGTCGGCCAACCGGATCATCCCCGAAACTGCATCACAGACCCTCGGAGCGACCCGTGCGCATGCCGTCGCGGGAAAAAAGCTACTGTGTTAGCAGTGCTCTTGTTGTTCTTGCTGTCAGTTATCCATGTTTGGGGTGGCAACTGCGGCAATGGCAGTGGCAGAGGCAGTGCGGGCGGCAGCAGTGGTGACTGCAGCGCTGGCCGGCGGTGGTGGCAGACATGGTGGTAGCGACAGTGGTAGTGGTAGGACTGCTGGTAGTGGTTGTAGTGGTCGTAGTGGAAGTACTGTACTGGTGGTGGTGGCAGTAGTGGTGCTGGTGGCGGTTGTGGCCGTAGTGACTGTATAGTGGCGGTAGCGGAAGCGGCGGGAGTGGCGGGAGTGGCAGGACTGGCGGGAGTGGCGGGAGTGGCGGGAGTGGCGGGAGTGGCGGGAGTGGCGGGAGTGGCCGGAGTGGCCGGAGGTGGGAGTGGTGGGAGTGGTGGGAGTGGTGGGAGTGGTGGGAGTGGTGGGAGTGGTGGGAGTGGTGGGAGTGGTGGGTGGTAGTCGCGGTAGTAGTAGTAGTAGTAGTCGTCGTCGTCGTCGTCGTAGTAGTAGTAGTAGTAGTCGTAGTAGTAGTCGTAGTAGTAGAAGTAGTAGCAGTAGTAGTAGTAGTAGTAGTACTAGTACCAGTACCAGTACTAGTACTAGTACTGGTACTGGTACTAGTACCAGTACCAGTACCAGTACCAGTACCAGTACTAGTACCAGTACCAGTACCAGTACCAGTGCGAGCACTAGCACTAGTACTAGTACTAGCACTGGTACTGGTACGAGTACTAGTAGTAGCAGCAGCAGCAGCAGTAGCAGTAGCAGTAGCAGTAGCATTCATTCACCACGCAGCGAAGTATCCGGATTCGCCTAGCGAGCTGACGATAGCCCGGTATTCGGGGTATCGGAACCTCTGTTGGGTTCTGGAGGGCAGTGCCAGCTCCATCCACTAAGACTACACTTGCTCAGCATCAGGCACCCTTTGGAAGTACCTGACGTAGCCACACTATATATATGTTGCCATCATGTTCTGTGCCAACTGACTTTGCTGTGCAGGAGTCATCAGTGATCCACCATTTTTCTGCACCAAACAGCGGCTGTCCTCGTAGTATAGTTCTGTAATGCCCCATATCAGGAGTGGCCCCGTAGTGAAGCTGTACAGCGACGACCTGGTAGTGAACATATCGAACTTGCATAGTGTGCAGCCCTGCAAAGAGTGGCATACGAACTGTAGTCGAGGCCATAGCCAGTGGTCTGGTGTCCCTGCGCATGACTCCCTCGGCATTCGTGAATCGCTGAAGTTGTATGCAGAGCATTGGAGACGGGGTCAGCAGTGCATAACGGGCTGTGACCTGAGCACTCCACCCATCAATGGCTGCCTGAAGCTCCAAGCTTGGACCTGCCGGTAGCACAATCGAAATTGGAGCTTGGGTAGGCCCCGTATCAAGAGTAGCATATCAGGTGAGGGAAGTCGCTGACCTGGAGCCTTCTCGATGCCGTCATGGTCCTCCATGGGAACAGCCTGAGCGGTGCAGGGATCACGTGTGATGGTCCACCACGAAAGCAAGGGTATCTGCCATGAATGCATCAGGTCTGATGTAACAACATGCTCGGCACAACCTTTGTTGATCCATCCCAAAGGGCTGCTTGGCACGAGTTGACAGGTCAGCTTACAGGAAGAGACGGCAGAGGGTTGGCGACTGCCTTGCGCGCTCTTGTCAGCACCCACTCTGCAGAAAGGCTTCTCCAACATGCATCGCAGTATCGAGCTACAGGAGAGGTCGAATGTTGATAGTAATCGACCATCCTGGGATCTGTCCCGATGCCTTGGCTTTGGCCGTGACCGTAGGGTTTGCCTTGGCCGGGGCCGCCGCAGAGGGTAGCACAGGTCGTGATGGCGTAGACACTGCAGTCGGCATGGTGGCTGTCGTCGGCACAAGGCCTGGTAGGCCAGCAGGGGCTGTAGGTGCTGGAGCAGCAGCCTTCGTCATGGTGGGCCAGTAGAGGCTGGAGAAGCTGGAACCACTGCTGCCAATGCATGTACTGGTGCAGGAGGAGACAGCAAAGCCGCAGGAGCTCCCGGCAGGGAGAAGGCAGGAACCGGCGGTGGTGGGCCGGCAGGCCTTGGTCCGGACTCACGTCGGCTCGGGTGGTTGACCGGAATCGGAGGCGGTGGACCAGCAGGCACTGAGGTATGCTTCGCCATCGTGATTGCCCTCGTGGTCTCTCCCGAGTCAGAATCCGGCGAAGGTGGGGACGTTGGTGAACTGCTCGACGACTTCGGACATGGCCCGGCTTTGGCTGCCCGAGCGCTTCTGGATCTTGCAGCCGCCTTAGCGGCACTTCCCCGGCGTGCCTTCGCCTTGGCCTCCTTAGGCGACATCCCGAACAGCTGACGTTTCTACCTCGATCCTGCTGAAGGCTGCGAATCGGCAAAGTGCTGTGAGTAGGCCACTGAGCTGCAGCAGGTGCACATGCATGAGTGACTGATGCACACAAAGAAGTGTCACTGGCACTCTCAGGACCGAGCCAGCTGAGGGTAGGGATGCTCGGCCAGTAAACGCGGTCAAGGGTAGGACCGACGATGGCTACTATGAGCCCGACTAGGCAGAGGGTATAGGCCATCATGCAGCCTACAGCCTTGTTCTGTTGCTGGCCCGGAATCCTTCTAGCAGGTCTGGTACAGTTAGGTGGCAGAGGCTCAGCGTTTCCAAAGTCACACATTCTCTCTAGTCTGAGCCAAGGGGCTTAGTAGCAGTAGCAGTAGCAGTAGCAGTAGCAGTAGCAGTAGCAGTAGCAGTAGCAGTAGTAGTAGTAGTAGTAGTAGCAGTTGTAGTAGTAGTAGTAGTAGTAGTACCGCATCCCCCGGAAATGCTGTGTTTTACAGCACTTTTTTCCACAGTTATCGAAAGTGGCAACTGTTCCTGGTTTTCGTGTGCATCTTTATCAAGTGTTCTAACATTGATCATCAATTTCGCACCTCAAAATGCTGGTATTTGCGAAGTTTATGATTTTTAGCTGTTTTTTGAAGTCTCGATTTTCGTGCCCAAAACCTAGCGATCAGAATGAAGGTTTTTTATGGCATAATTTTGATCATGATGTTCATCCAAATCGTTGGAAAAGAGAGCATCCATGTCCAAAGCCTAATGACGTCCATGGTCTAGCGCATTTTGGTTTGGAGACCATCCATGTCCAAAACCTAATGACGTCCATGGTCTAGCGCATTGAGGTTTGGAGAGCTTCCATGTCCAAAACCTAATGACGTCCATGGTCTAGCGCATTGAGGTTTGGAGAGCTTCCATGTCCAAATACTAGTGACGTCCATGGTCTAGCGGATTTTGGCTTGGAGAGCATCCATGTCCAAAACCTAATGGCGTCCATGGTCTAGCGCATTTTGGTTTGGAGAGCATCCATGTCCAAAACCTAATGACGTCCATGGTCTAGCGCATTGAGGTTTGGAGAGCATCCGTGTCCAAAACCTCATGACGTCCATGGTCTAGCGCATTGAGGTTTGGAGAGCGTCCATGTCCAAAACCTAATGGCGTCCATGGTCTAGCGCATTTTGGTTTGGAGAGCTTCCATGTCCAAAACCTAATGAAGTCCATGGTCTAGCTCATTGAGGTTTGGAGAGCATCCATGTCCAAAACCTAATGACGTCCATGGTCTAGCGCATTTTGGTTTGGAGACCATCCATGTCCAAAACCTAATGACGTCCATGGTCGAGCGGATTTTGGTTTGGAGAGCATCCATGTCCAAAACCTAATGACGTCCGTGGTCTAGCGCATTTTGGTTTGGAGAGCATTTATGTCCAAAACCTAATGACGTCCATGGTCTAGCTCATTGAGGTTTGGAGAGCTTCCATGTCCAAAACCTAATGGCGTCCATGGTCTAGCGCATTTTGGTTTGGAGAGCATCCATGTCCAAAACCTAATGACGTCCATGGTCTAGCGGATTTTGGTTTGGAGAGCATCCAGGTCCAAAACCTAATGCCGTCCGTGGTCTAGCGCATTTTGGTTCGGAGAGCATCCATGTCCAAAACCTAATGACGTCCATGGTCTAGCGCATTTTGGTTTGGAGAGCATCCATGTCCAAAACCTAATGACGTCCATGTCCAAAACCTTTCGAAATCCATGGTCTAGCGCATTTTGGTTTGGAGAGCATCCATGTTCAAAATCTTTCGAAATGTTGCTTCTTTGCATCGCACCGAGCGGGGATGGTACTTTCCACTGCCAAGTAGTAGTAGTAGTAGTAGTAGTAGTAGTAGTAGTAGTAGTAGTAGTAGTAGTAGTAGTAGTAGTAGTAGGAGTAGTAGTAATGGTAGTACTAGTAGTTGCAGCAGCAGCAGTAGCAGTAGTACCACAGAGGTGGTAGTGGTAGTCACAGTCGCTGTCGTCGTCGCGGTCGTCGTCGTCGTAGTGGTGGTAAAAGACCTCATGCAGCATGGCTAGTCTTGCAGATCCTTTACACCCTGAGCCTCCAAAGTCTCGTTGAAATCCGAAGTACCACCACACACTCTTGTAACTGCATTCAAGCGGCCGTGAAAAGTAAGCTACTTTGCTGCGCAATCGTCTTCATCTGTTCCTCGGTGCAACAGTTATGAAGCAGCAAGCTCTCAAAGCTAGAATGCCTTCTTGAGGCTCCGTCAGGAACCACCCCGCCCCAGCTAGCGACCCACCGCTGCCATGTACTGACCTTCTGTGCCACTGAGCTCTGCAGACTGACTCACAAAACTAGCGAGGTTGGCTCCTTTGCTTGTTTTTGCAGCTCCATGATCCGGTCTCTCGAAATACCCCGGAAACCGAAAGATAAGTATACCCTAGCCAGGCCCTGTCGGAATTTGCTTCAAGCGGCCATGCTCGTCAATCCCCAGGCAATCTGAATCAGCAGTTGCGCGATGTTGCCTATGGTAGAGAACTCCTGAAAAAGGACAAACAGTATCACATCCCGAGATTTAAAAGGCTGTGAGGCTTCGATGTCTTGGTGTGGGGTGTATTCGTGCGGTGCTTAGCGGCAAGGGGGGCCTGTCTAGCCAAAAGCTCGGGCAGTCCTCCAAGCCGACAAGGTCTACCTGAAACAGGGGAGGTGGGCATTGAACACTCGAGACAGTCTTCAGTGTGCAGTACAGGTGTATCCTCTGCCTCTCTGGACATCGCCGCGATGGCGAAGGTGAAGATGAAGATGCAGGCGATCACAGCACCAAGGCAAAGGAAAACCTGTCATGTCGATCTGGTGAGAAGCTTCCTGGGGTCAGTTTCGCGTTCTCCTACCAGCAACTAGCGTGATTTTTCCTTAACTAATGAAGCGAATGGAAGAGAGTCAAGTAGGAAGAGTCTCCACACAATACGTCAGCCATGTACCCGCACTTCGGGACTTTAGAGGAATCAAGCAGCACTCGCACGGTCCTCCTCCTATCTCACAAACATCCGTCAGCTTTGGGCGCCTGCCCCACCGCGCGTGCACACAGCACCTTATACTCGGACATCTTGATAGAGACGGTGGCCAGATCCAGGACCAGCAAGGAAAACCTCTGGGAATCTGGGGCGGACTTCGGGACAAGCACCTGTTTCGGGGCACCCAGGGTGCAGTGCCGTGCAAAAGTCCGTCCGAGCCGCAAGAAGACCCCAAAGCTGGAAAGGACCTCGTAAGCAATCCTGAGCTGATTTGTTGTTCATTCTGTTTTTGAAGAGCTGGGCTCGGGTGCCGTGCGCTGTGTCGGGGTGGAGTGCAGGAAACGCTTGTCTCAGTGCTGGGCTTTGTCTGGTGAACGACCTTCGATGAAACTGTGACTTATTCAACAGGCATTTCTGGCTGTGCCAAGTCTGGTTGCTCCATGGCCGGTGTAACGGCCGCGCAGTGGAGCTCGATCATGTCCTCTTCAGTGGCAACCGAAGCTAGGGTGAAAGGTCGATTTCAGGGCTCAGACTGCATTGGGAGTTTCGGAGGCGGCTATTGTCTGGGACCATTTTGTCACTTGGCATGCTCAAAGCATCTGAGCCGGAATCACGGTAATCCACCAAGTGCCAAGTGCGGTAGGCTCAACCCGAACCGGAAAGCTACCAAAGCTCCAACCCCAGCAACGCCAAGCCGAAAACATGCCGAAGCATTGCACCTCCTCGGTTCCAAAGCAATGGCACACAGGCTCCACCTTAGAGACAGGATCGCAAACAGCACATGCCCTAGAGTCTCTGATTGCACATGTCCTGTTCTACCGCGGTGATAGCGTTTTCCGCTCAAGGCTTTAGTGGCTCTGTCCAGCAGCCAGGACTGAAAAGACTGCCATTGGCCGCAACGGAATTGTCATTCTCGGGCACGTCTTGTCAAGTCTAGAGGCTGCCAACATTAGAAAGAGGTTGGCCGTGAGGAGCAGGGAGAGCTGTTGATCCCACTGCGCGAGGTAGCCTGGGCATACATGTCCGCTGTGCGCCGTAGCCCGAAGAGCAATACCTTTGTGCCGAGAAACTGGGAACGCGCAGCCACCGCATCACCATGTAATCCTGCGGCATGTGCTTCACATTTTCAGAAGCACTTTCAACAAGCAGCAACAATGGTGATAATAACCGGAACCATAGTCTTGAGACCTAAAGCGCCCCAAACTGCTCGGGCCAGCTGTAGCAGGGACATGGCCCTGCAGACTGGATCCATATAAGCTGGGACGGGTTTCCTTCTTTGCACTGCCATGAACCGAGACTCTCACATGAACCTAAAACACAACCGTTGTAGGAGCGTCGGACGAGCCCCAAGGACCCCGCAACGAAAGCCTTGTGCACGAAGGCGCGGTAGATTTGGGTCCCGTGCCTCATTGAGGCATCGAGGCACGAGAGTGCAGAGCCAAAGGCCGGCATGGCCATGGCCATACTGGGCCATATACTGAGCCGTACTGAGGCCCCAAGCCCAAGCCTTTGACTCCACTCAAATACGACCCTGCAACAGCACCGACTTGAGCAGCCAGAGCCGACAAAGAATACGCAAGGAAGAGCAACCGACAATGCCACTACCTGCCCACACTCGGTTTCAAACTCCGTCTCTGGTCAAAACCACAAGACATCCGCCACAGATCACCAAGGCCTCGAAAGCACCCCCAAATCCCTGGCAAGCAGCCAGAAGAGGAGTCGGCCGAGGCCGATCAAGTAGACCATCAGCCGGGCGATCCCCACAAAGAGGTGGAGCCTTGGCCAACAGCAGCACATAGGGCACACTTGAGACTAGCGCCCACTTTGGCCCGCTTTAGCTCTTGGGGCTCTTGAAAGCTATGCTCTCAGCTCTGGGCTCGTGGTTCTCCAAGTAGACCTTCTGGTTCAAAACGCCTCAGACGGCTCTCAGACTGCTCTCAGCTACCACGGCCACTTGCTGTGCACACCTCTGCTCTTCCAAAGCAAGCCTAGGATCCGCACTCATGCACTCACTCGTTCTCCCGATCAAGCACTCGCTCAATCTCAAACGAACTCATCATCGTCATCGTCGTCATGCCTTCACACTCTTCTATGGCCAGCAGCTCTGTGCAACGATGTAGATGACGAAGGTTACCAGGGTCCAGAGACGGTCCAGTAGGAAATACCTCATCACCTTGAGGACGGGGATTCAGGAAAGCGTGCGGACTGAAAGGGAAACTTGATGCACGATCGTGTACACTTGCGGACCTGAACCCTTCGTTGCTGCCATGCATATCAGAACCATGAGAAGGGTAAGAAACTTCCCGCACCTTGCAGTGCCTTGCAGCCCGGCCACCAGCTTTTCCCAAATGAGGTCCAGCGTGAAAACCAGGATGGGGTGCGTGATCGTCCGGGGATCCCGAAACACGACGAAGGACTTCAGCGACCGAGAAAGCATCCTGAGAAGAGCGTTCAGGCCGGTGTTTGAGACCGTTGTCATCTTCGCTACCTCCGGCGACCCTCCATAGCACCAGGAATGCTTCCTCCGAACAGCTGCGTCTTCCGACTGTCGCCTAAACTCACCAGCCCTGACTGCAAAGCCAAGCATCTGAGACTCGTCCTGATCCTGCAAGAGGTGCTCCAAATAGTAGATAACCGGGCGAAGCCCATCCTCCACATTCAAGGCGTGAGTTTCACGACGTGGGGTACCAGCACCCATCATTGGAGAAACCGAAGCTGCAAGTTCCGAATACCCTGATGCGGTGAAGGCAGCCACCTTCCAAGCCCCTGCACCCGACGAAGTCAGCGCCTCTGAACCAAGGCCTGGGCCAAGGCCTCAACCCTCAAAGGTCTGTCCTGGGTCTTGTGAGATCGCCAAATGAGGCCGTCTAGAAAGTCCTGGTGAGCGAAGGGGCGAAGGGGCGGGGGGGGGCGGCACCTTGGAGAGCCCAGCGAAAGCTTACCCGTTACAGTTGCGCCCAGCTGACAGTTTGGCGACCGACGAACTCCTGACCTGCTACTGGCATTTAAAAAACAAGAGTAGCCGGTCGTGCGCGAGGACCGGCGCTTCACGCAGCAGGTTGTCGACGATGTCGGGCTGAAGCCTTTAAAAGTGTACGGAAAGGATTGGGCCAGACTCAGAGTTCTCAAGGGTTCCGGGTGTGAGGAGCCCCAGAAAGTGCATGAAGCCCCAAAAAATGACAAGCGATGATGAAGAAAATATGCGGCGGAACTCAGCTTCCGAGCCTAAAAAGCTCGTCCGCCCCGTAGTAGTATCGGTCCCGGTCCTTGGAAGCTCTCGCGAGCAGTATTTGTTCGAGGCTTCTGCACACCAACAGAAGTCACTGGTACCTGCAGCAGCTTGTGAAAGGCCTTACCCCGAAGCAGCTTTCGCATCTCTGCCAGAGTTTGGAAATCAGGGTTCGGCAAGTCTAAGTACGATCCTGGACACCTGAACCCACGACATAGTTAGAAGAAGCTCTCTGAGCCTCGCTGCCCTGCTGAAGCGAACCTTGAGCCTGGCGGGAGTCTGCGCGGATAGTCAGGATGTCTTGCACGATGGTCTTCGCTGCACCGTGGCAACCACTCCTGCAAAGACTTCGAGTCTTTCTGCCAATGCCAGACCAAAGCTTCAACAACGAAACCCCACCAGCCTCAAACGCTCGAATCTTAGGCTCTGCCGCCCGCCTCAGCGCCCAGTAGAGTGGACTGATGGACTGGCTGCCCACGCGGACCCGCAGCTGCCAGTTCACGCGCTGGGCCTCTCGGATGTGCGCAGAAGACTCAAGATCACCCCTCGTTCCTCGCTTTTCTGTGCCATGTCACGCGAGGGGCATCTCGGAGCGCCCGCCGAAGCAGCTTGGAGTTGTCGGCATGAATGGCCTGCCTCAAGAACGTATCGAGTTGAGGCTATCCAGGTACCCACGCATGTGGACAGGGTCACACCCGAAGCCTACAAAACCTGCATGTACAGACTCGGAGCACTACAGGACTGCCCTAGATCACACCGCCGCCTAAACTACGCCATTGCAGCAGGCTGCATTACGGCCGTGGAGCCCTCCGTGATTGTTCGCATCAAAATCCGCGCCACGAGCCCTGGTAGTCCCGGGTTCAGAGGCTTGAAAGGTGTGGTGGGGGCGTATGGGATCGTTCTGAAAGCGCGGGAGCAGATGGGAAGAGTTAGGCAGAATGCTTTGAGGGCTCATGAGATGGCCAGGGCCGGGGAGCCGATCGACCAGCGGAAGCCCTCGATCATCATGTGTTGCTGCAGCTCACATTCCTCAGATCTCAGCCGCACCTTTCACTCAATTTTTTGTCCTATGCAAGGACCATGGAGAGGAAGATCCCCAGGCTATGCACAATTCTGGAAGTCCGGGCACTGGCAAGTAGTGAGCTCTGTCCGCTGGGCAGAGCATGTCCTTCTTCGAGGTGACCTTGTCAGAGCTTGAATCCGTGGGCCAAGGCAGGGTGGAGAGAGCTCAGACTGAATGCCCGACCAGGGTAGAAACTTGAGGGCTCAAGACTTCAGGCTCGTAAGTGCTTTGGATTGGGTCGGAGACCGGAGTAAACAGACACCCACAGTCCCATCATGGCTTTTGCTTTGTGTCTACCACATGATTACATGCAGACCCCTCTGAACCAAGAGTCTAGCACTCGACCGCTGTTAGAAAGTGCACGTTCTAGGATGCACGCACTGTTCGGCAGCTCCAGAACGATGGGCTTGATGACTTCGACACAGGTGTCCGTGAAGGGTCCAAACAGGTCGATCGGCACCCCATATCCTGCGCAGGGCCCACTGGCCACGAAGGAAATTCAAGCGCGGGGACCGCCCATGCCTACGTGGCGCAGGCCCAGCGCAGAGAGGTCGTCCACCATCTCGCTGGTGTCCCCTCCGGGTGCATTGAGCTGCCGTCGGGAACACCCTCGATTCCGAAACCCGGAAACCCGAAACAAAACCCGATCGCTTTCGATTCCGAAACCCGCGGGTTCGGGCTGGTAGAAAACAAATTCGTGACTGAAGTACAAGCAGACTCGAGATATATGAACCCAAAGTCAGCGTCTGCAGATTGTAGACTCTAGACTCTCGCTCACTGCTGTTGAGGATCGTTGCATCATATCGTATGCCGCCGCCATGACCCTGTCCGCGATGTAGCGGAGCCTCGTCTGAGACCTGGGATTTCGCTGCTCATGAACGGTTTTACAGTTTATGGGGGGTATTGGGGGGTTATTTGGTGCACACTTCAGGTCCGGACAACTTGAACGAAGGCTTGGACCTCTGGATTTGAGAATTGGAGATTGGGGAAGGTCGGAACATCTGAACGAAGCCCCGAAAACATCTGCAACTGCAGTTCGTGCCAGGGATCTGCTTGAAGAGGTCTTGGCTGGCGACGCACTTGGCGAAGAACTTTGTGTACACCGTCGTGCGAAAGGTTTCCTTGTGCCTGGACATGTCAGAGCTTCTCAGGTCAGCAGGCACAAACCTGCACCAAAACGCTGCAAAACACAAAGGACGAAGAACGTGGTTTGTCTGTCTGAGATTTGGGCCCGGTGGCCTTGGCACTTGAGCTGTAGCAGGTATCGCGTTGGCAGTCTAGGTCTGGGCTCCAGGATGCTCCAGGTATGAAAGCCAAACGGGGAATACTTGAAGTCACCATCCTGCCGCCACAGAGTCGAAACAAGACAACTTCTACTGCATCCCAGGCACTCGTCCGTCATTGCGGCATACAGCTTCCCGTTGTACGGCTTGAATGCACGCACCTCGTCGTGCCGGGTTCTAATTCATGGTCTGGCAGCGACACTGCATATCGAGACGCAGCGGAGTCTTAAGATGAAGGATGAAGCTGAAGCGCTGCACCACGCACAGGCAGAAAAACGTTACGCTTCAGACACCACTGACACAAAAACAAGATCCACAAAAGCATCAGATTTGATCTAGCTCTTCCACCCTCCATGCCAAAAGTAATGTATTCCGAACATCTCAATCTGCCTTCATCGTGGACTCCGTCAGGTTCCTGGAGATAGTGGCCCAGAGCCATTCCCAGGCTTCCTCGTGCGCCGTGCTCCACGTTTGCCTTGATCCACAGGCAGTGCTTGCTCCCTCTTGCCTCCTGCTCCAGTTCAACCAAATAGTAGAGTCTACATCCGACTATCCCGATCTCCGAGCTGGATCGTCACCTACACACCTACACCTACGACAAACTTCAGCCGGGGACGGAAGCAGAGATCGCAAGGCCGCGAGCATGACAGGTTTGAACCTCTCGAACTTGATCTCCTCGAGAGAAGACTTGCAGAGCCCCAATGCTTCGATCGTTTTGGGTCATAGGGTGGTCCTGTTTTTGCCCGCACACTCCTGCAACTAAGTTATCGCGCTTCCAAAGCCAAACTTCAAAGTCGGCCTAAGCCCCTACAAGTATCATGGGAATCGACATCATGCCACTTAAACTCTTGTGTGAGAGTGCTGGGACTCCGGCCCACGGGCCTCCGATCGCGCCACCATCGCCAGCGAAAGTAGGTCACACTCCTCGACGAGGTGGGACGGATTCCCCACCCGCTCCACAAGCACCTGTCACATGGTGGCTTCTGAAGTCGCTTCGAGTTCTGGTGACTGTTGCAAAGGTCTTGCGGTCTGCTGGGACTGACAGTCTGGAGTCGGTCAGACCAGATCATGCTTTTTTCGACAGGGACGGACATCCGAGGGCGTCATACTGGCGTCATAAGGGTGCAGGACTGGCGGTGTTTGCCGTCCAGCTTTGAACGTGCAGGAGGTCAACATTAAGGCCGAGGGCTTCCAAACTGCTACTGTAATGCTATAACTTTCCCTCCCCGAGATACTCGGAAGCCCAAGTCCCAAACTCGACCCGTTCGTTCACACATCCTCTCTTTCCGCCCAGGGCGCGCTGAAAACTGCCAGGAGCTCTTCCATCCAACCTACCGGGAGCCACCAGGTCCGGTTCTGAAGGGCATGGAAAGCGTGGGCCAAGGACAGCATTCTGAGAGGACAAGTCTAAGTCTCCAAAGACTGCGGTCTGGAACTCTTCGCCTTCGGTCGGCTGGCCCATCACTTCGTTGGAGAAGGCACACATCTTGGGAAAGCTCCGCACCACCTGCACGAACGGACGGGTAGAGCTCGTCAGAGTTCGGTCGCAGATGGCGCTTGTAACGGGAAACAACATCGGAACCCTGCCTCGCTCTCCTCATCTTCAGCATTTGCAGCATTCTGGATGTTGTCCCAGTCAGTCTGGCCGCGAGAGCAAAGACATCACACACTCACACATGTAGAACAGTACAAATGATTGCACAGGTCAGCAATCCCAGAAGAAGCTGCACAAATGAGGGCAAAACTTCAGCTTCACCCCACGTTATACTGCAACACAGGCCAAGGGAACAACGTGGAGACACAGCTAACACGCGCTGCCATGCAACGGAGCCAGAAGCTTTTCGGCTCACCCTCCAGCCACCAAATCTACACCGTCGACAAAGAGTAAACACAACAAAGAGGACGCTCGCTGCAGAACCAAAGCTTCACTGACCCGCACTCTCGGCTTCCGTCTGAACGCTCGAGGACTGAACTCGATCCTTCAAACTCGAAGTCAATGTGTAAAACACTTATGGGCGTTAGGCCGGGCCCGAGCTAAACAGAGTGTGGAAGCTCTCAGAAATCACATCATCACGCGGCCTGAATCACGGACAAGCGCTTGCCATAGGTTTGCTTCACGTATCGAAAAGCGCTCCCAACATACCTCAAGTTTGTGGCATGGACAGCTGCAAAGTGGAGAGCTGGAGACTGGCTTCAGGGAAACTGGCTTCGACTATCAGTGACGTTGTAGCTGCAGAACTGTAAACGCTAGAAGGTCTTCTCACCTCTGTCGACTGAGTCCTTGTGACCCCAGGCCAAAGCACAGACAGCTGAGGTTTCCGGAGAGAGACAGAGCCAATCGCGGACCCCCAGCGAGATCTAGAGCTCCCTGCGGCTCCCTGCAGCTCGGCGGCATCAGGATCTGTCGCCACACTGCGCCGGCGCCTTGTGGCAACTCCTGCACGGAGTGGAATCTTGGCTAGAGCGCACAGTCCTTGCAAATGACGTACTGAACCACTGCTTGATGACCTGTAGCGACTACAGTAATTAGTATAAGAAGTATCTGTCGATTGCAACTGCTTCCAGTCTGCCTCCAAGAACCGTTTCACTTCTGAGGCAAAGCTGCAGAGGGCTTGAGTCATCTGTGCTGTACAGCTGCTGACTTTCAAAGGACCGGATCACACAGCGACAAGAACGAGAAGAACCGCCCGTCTTCGTTGTGTCCTCATGCTTCCCAGCCCTCCACGGCAGCCTCTTCTGCCGGCTCGTGCCGGTTTGTTGCAGCAATTCTCGTGTCCATATCTCTACAGTTGCAAGTAGCAGGTCAGTAGGACCCAACGGAGCTGTCTCGTCACCAGATTTGTCGCGGTGCTTCCCTGCTAGTGCCTCGCAGTGATCCCGCTCATGAGTGCCGTCACACCACACAAGTGGACAACCGATATATACTGATGTAACACTGCAGGCAAAAATATCCCAAATCGTCAAACAAGTGTCATTTTGGCAAGTGTTCCGAGCAACAAATGCAGCATTCACAATTTGCAAAGCCGCCCGGGTGGAGTTTCTAGCTGTGCAGACAGGAGCATCCTGCAATGCACACCGGAGGCAAAATCAGGGGCATACCTTTTTCTACTTGCTGTGTGAAATAACAAACTTCAGAACTGTACACAACTCGTGAACCTCATGGCTAACTGAACCAACAGCGACCAAACAACAGCAGAGACATACCATAGTACAAAAAGGCCGTGGCATGCCACGAGCGTGCAAATACGAGCAGCTACCCCGACATACCATATCCAGTGCACAACCGACACCCACGGACCCAGTTCAATGGCCTCGGTCACGTTCTGCGTTAGCACCTCTAGAAACGTGTCCTGGGTTCCAGACAGGGCATGGCCTTCGGACTTTGCACGCTGCCGAAAACTCTTTGGAAAGACAAGAAGTACCCAGCACGCCCACATCCCACCACACGGCAACTAGTAGCAATAGTGGTACTTGACGGACGATGCCATGCCGGGTGTTCACTCTTGGCCTTGCGTTGTCAGGACTTGCAGGCTTGGGATGTCTGAACTTTTGGCCCAGCAGCGGCAACCAGGCCGGCACGAACCTGCGTCACTTCGTACGATAGATGCCTGGGCAGCGGTACGATTCAATGCTTTCGGAACACGGACGCTGAAATCCCTGAAATCCAGGAGTGCCTTCAATCCGACTTGCGGTTGCTGTCTGATCCATGAAAAGACTCTATACGATCTTCCAGTCTCGTCTCGAAAAAATCTGGGATGTAGACTTACGAAGCCCACAGCATCAAGCGGTATGGAGTAGTCAAGGTTAGCTTCTCTTTCGATTAGAAGGCACAAGGCGACTCTGGGTTAGGGCTTCAGCAGCCATAGCCAGAGAGGCTGTTCCACGCCCTTCTTCCGAGACGTCAAATCCAACCCGTGGTGCAGCCGAGGCGCTTGAAGGCTAAGGTCTCCTATGCTTTCAGGGGCTGTCTGAGCATCTGGAGACGAGGATCAAACCGAGAGCCTGGAAAGTCCAAGGCACAGTGAAGCTCAGCAGCGCGGCCGGGTCATCTGCCTTCTCCACCACCACTCGAAATCCGTTGAAAAGCCGCAGAGACATCACCGCTCGAGGCGTGATGAACTGATCCTGGAAAGCTCGGGGTGCAACGCAATTCCTGGCATCCCAAATTCCGACCAACGTGAAGGATACCAGGTGCCACCGCTTCTGTCAACATGTCGCAGCTTTGAACCCTCAAGGGCCCAAACTTCCCCCGAAACTCCTGAAGTCTGAAACCGCAAGACATGAAAGCAGCAGATTCTCGCCTTCAGCACGGCTAAGGAGCCGGTGAGCCCCACGTACCTGAAATCGGGGGTCGCGATTTCATGGTGATGTCTCCAACTCGCGACCGAGGCACAGGACGTCGCCCAGCTGTTCTCGATCGTGGCCGACGGCATCCCTCGGCTCCACACTTGACACTTTCCTGGCCCTGGCAGTTTGCGTATTTGCCAGGGTTTGCACGTCCACAAACAATGCCACGGAACATCTGCCATGCGTCGCGGCAACTGTGGATTTTTGTGTCGTGTGATCCAAATTCCACGTGAGCTCATGTTAGCTCCAATGTCCCCGCGCACAATGCTCGCAGCAAGGTAGAATGAATCTCGATCTTCCCGAACACGGCTACAGTGCTCGACCAGGAGCCAAGTTGCATCAGCTGCTGCCAGGAAGACCGCAGGATCTGAACGTCATGGCTCGGCCTGAGCGACAACTCCAACCACCCTGATCAGCCTGAATCCTGAGCCCGCACAACTCTCCTTCAGCCCAGATCTCCAGTAAACTCAACCATACGTCAAAGGAAGTATACTCTGCAGTAAAGCACGATACTCCCAAGTCCGAAAGCCTCCATGTCTCGACACAAGCGGCAATGTCAGCTGCTCCATCTTCTCCCCGAACGCATCCTCATTCTCGTCGTTCCCCGGGGTGGTGTTGGAAAAGCCTCGTTCTTTGAAGAGCAGATGTGCAACTCTTTGCAAACAAAAAGTAATTTGCACAGCTGCGCAAACATTCCCAATAGGACAGCATGACATGGCTCGGCAACACCAGCTCACACATAAGGTAATTAGACGGGTAAACCCCGGCAACTGCCTGGCAACCCAATCCGCTAACCCCAAACCTAAACCTCGAGACGAGACAAAAGCCCAAGATCTCAGGTTTCAATCTGCACTCTCATGACCCGGCGCTCCCAAGGCTTAAGTGCAAGGAACCATCAGCATCGGAACTGGCGCTCAACTGCTCGGTCTTTTCACAGAACACTGTGTCCTCGTCAGGGTTCGCGACTTCAGGCTCCGACCTCCTGTCTGTTTGGATCTATAGGGTGCATTTCCGGCGGAAACGAGCCACTCTTGAAAGCTGCAAGTTTCACACAAAATGAAACAATGCACGACACGAACCAAAGTTACTGAAAACGACATGTTACAGCACATGTTGTCGACCCGAATAGACAAAAGGCGATGCACGAAGCTCACCGCACACCATCCGCCCCTTGCTAGCGAACCAAGCGCATGATCAAACGGGATGTTATCCACGCTATAAACCCATTCTCAATACAAGCACAAACTCTCAGCTTCAGAACATGCAGCGCTCGACGCCTGTCCTACGATGCTACACAGACACAACTAACGAGTTTAGCAGGATGTGAGCAAACGCTTCACACACAGGTGCGGCGTTCAGACTGAAAGGACACAGGCGTTGACACGTCCACAGTGCAGCGTCCTGCTCCACCCGTTCTTCTATGGCGCTTTCTTCCATTGCAAAGCTTGGCTTGAGCAATGGGCAAATCAAAAACTTCAATAATTCGAACTAAGCCAATTCGAGCCAGTTGGGCAGGTGACGGATCATGCCACAAAAATCAAAAGATATAAAACATGATCCAAAAAAAACTTGTAGTTTGCAACGGAGCCACAGAAAAACCAAAGGCTAAAGCAGTTCGACGAGCAGGGACACCCACTTCTGACGCTGAGGCTTGCTCATCATACGCAATGAGATCCCAAGAATCTGAGCACAAAAACTAATCTTGTCCTTGTTGCCAGACATGCTGGAATCCACTAACTCCTGCATGTAGCCGAGCATGGCCTCTGCAATAGCTTGCTGCGCAAAAGGCAGGGCGTCAACCGCATGGTTCATCACAAGGAGCATGGCGTCGTCAGCTACACGACCATCCGATTTTCGGCAGTGCCGGAGGTTGTTGCCAACAATGCTCTGAACGTGGCGTTCAGCAAAATGGGTTTTTCTCGTGGACGCCAGGGCTGTACACCACCACCGACCTGAGAATGAAGCAGATGTGGCTATGTCTCTGCATGCACTGCGAGCAAGAGGGATGTGATGGCTGCATGTGGCCGTGATTTTTTGAGAAACACTCCTTGTCGGCACGCAAGGCACGGGACACTTCACTGACGAATTCCGAGCCAACGGCGTTAAAAGGGAGAGAAACAAGTGAAAATTCGGGTTGGGCCGCTCTGTTTGCAGCTCGTGGGGTTGCTCAGCTATACAGGCCAGAGGCGTATTGCCGTGGTGGCAACTTATTGCCTGCTGGCTCCATCGGCAACTCTCCTGGCTGGCTGAGCTCGGTCCCAGCCTTAAAAGTCCCACAAGCTATCAGAACCCAAAAAGCGGCCCGCCCCTATAGCAAGCTTGCGCCGTGAGCCTATACTGGAGATGTGTTTGAATTTTTTGAAAGATATCTGAAAAAGCTCCGCCCGAAGGCCAAATCTAAGCATTCCGGCAAACGTCACAGCCACAAGCTTCCTAGCTCACGCATCGCGACGCCTTGCGTGCCTCTGCAAAACTGGGACGACTATCAGCCCCGCGACTCCTACCCCTTCAAAACCCCGGACGCAAGCATGTAGTGTCCTAGAGCCCCGATCCAATTTCAGAGTTCCTGCCTATTTCAGGCATGTCAATACCCTAAACCCAAAAACCCTAAACCCTAAACGGACCATGTGTTAGGCAGCCCGTTGGGATTCTGCAAGGATCTTGAGCTATACGCATCTCAGGATCCAGGTGTCCACCTGAGCTTTCCCAGATCACCTGACACGCTGACGGGCAACAGCGACGGTCGGCCCTATATAAACCCTAAACCCCGACTTAGGGCTTAGGGCTTTTTTGACGGACATGTTCGGGCGAGTCGCGCGCGTCAAATTCGCTTGCAAGAGCGAGCCACCAAGGCGATGAAAATGCCCCAGGGCCTAAAGAGCCTCAAAGCGGCTACAAAAGTTTAAGAGGCACAAGGATTCAGCGTGGACCACCAAGGCCTTGGGCCAAAGGTGTCCATGGCTGGTCTCCAGCCTGCCACTTTGGTAAGCGGAGCTGGTGTCTGCCAAATATCCGCCTCCCGATAGACTCGCGAGCACACTGCACTCCGTGCAAGGTGTGCGGCTAACCTATCGCTTGTCCAGTACTCCCGTTGGCATTTCTCACAACGGGTCCCTACCGCAAGGCATCTTGCGGGGGCATGCTCGCCATGCCGCTTAGCAGCATGTACTGCGAGGCGACGTCTGGTAAGGAAGCACTGGCTGCAAGCGGCACACTTGAAGGGTAAGGCAGCCCCAGTGGCCGAGATGAGTTCGAGGTCCGGCTCCCCTGACTGGCGGCGCCGCACTTCCTGCCAGTCTACTGGGGGCCGCGAGGTCACTGCTCGGGTGAGGTATGACTTGCAGGCAAGCTGGACAGCTCGCCGGTTCGCAGTGGCAAATCCAGCCAGAACCTCAAGCTGAACCGTCTCAGCTTCGGGAGCGAATCCAGGCCAGGAACTGGCTGCCGGGACAACGACACGGAGGGAATCCAAAGCAGCATTGATCCAGACAGAGTCCTGGAGAAAACCCTGCCAAGTGGCATGAAGGTCGGGGCTCAAGACATCCAACAGTGCCCTGACTCTTTCGACGTGCAAGAGCTCGGCAGGAGCACGGAGCTCAAGTGCGCTGAGGACCTCATCCTGTGTCAGGCGCTCGGAAGAGCAGTTGAGAAAGGGCCGGATGCATTGCCTGTAAACGCCCAAAAGAGGGGTCTCGGCGGCATTTTTCTCAGCAGCTGTGGCGAGGCGCCAAAGCCCGCTGCCGTGCAAGAAACGCGGCGCCAGTCTGCCAAGCACAATGTAACGCTTCTCGAAAAGGGTCAACCACGGGTTGGCGAGCACGCGATGTTTCAGTGGCTTGAAAGCCGCCCAAAGCAGTGTACTGCGGTGGCGCAGGTTGGGCAGCTCATGCAAGTCAGCATTGAGCTGAGTACCCAGATGGGAGTAATGCTGTACCAGGCGGAGGTCTTGAGAACCCTCCGATGTCTGCACGGTGAGGGTGGGCTCCTCAGAAGTGAGAAGCTCCCGGCGCACCTGCCGCGAGCCACCTCCTCTGACGGCAATAACAGCTTCTGTTTTGCCCCTGCCAAGGTTCGCCCTCAGTCCACTCCTGGCCAGTCTAGTAATAGCGAAGGAGCCGATGCGCTGCAGAACAACCGGGACGTCGGCCGGGGAGTCGGCTGTGAACAAGATGACGACGTCATCTGCCCAGGTCGGAGTAGACGTGCCGGCATCTTTTGCAGAGGCGGAGTCCCAAGCGATCCGGGCACTGGCAACACAATCAAGCTCACGCAACTGTTGCTCAACGGCATGCAGATACCTGGTGAAAAGGACAGCGAAGAGCACGTCCGCCACAGGGCTGCCGGGGGCCGTACCTGTGTGTGAACGGTAGACCTGTGTGCCAGGCACCCCATCCAGAAACCAGGAGTGACGCAGTTGTGCCCTGTGCCCGGACCACACGCAGTACAGGTGGAGGAATGTTAAGGGACTCGAGCCACCTGCCCTGCTGCATCTCCTGCACGAAGAAGAGGCGGTCCTCCGCGTCAGCAAACAGGAATGCTGCTCGCTCCTGTAGCTCAGCCTCGCTCAGCCCGTGGCCTGACCCGGCGAAGTAGAGGTCACGTACAACCGCATAGTAAGCGGCGGCGGAGTCAAGGAATACCGCCCCACCGCAGCAGTTATTGCTCTTGAGGAGGCACAGATGGCTCCTAACAAGTGCGGAAGGTTGGGCGAGGGTATGTTTGGGCAACCCTCCGTGAAGTCCCAACGGCCGGCAAGCTTCCAGGACAGCAATCAGGGAGGGGCGCCATGACTTCTGGTAGGCTTTAGCCTCCGTTTCGAGGAGCAGTATGGAACGCCAGGACGTGGCCTCATTCGGGTTCTTCTGGCCTTTCGGTATGGAGAAGGCCACACCGCCCGACCATTGGACCGGGTAGGTGCCGCGGGCAGCAATCTTGAGTGCCACAGGAGCCAGGAGGCAAGCTGACCGCAGCGGGTTGGCGTGCTGCAGGCCGGTCGGCTTTACCTGCCGAGCTAAGATCCGCGAAGCCCGCGACCAGATCGGTCAGGCTAGGCCCAGACTGGAAGTCCACTAGGCCTGGCAGGTCGCAGACCTGCGCACCGCTGGCGACAAGAGCCTCAGCTGTAGGGCTGTGCGCGCTCTTGCCGTGCAAAATGCTCCCCGAGAGCGCGAGTCGAAGCGGCGTAGCCAATGGCCGTGCCCTGCTCTGTCCGAAGCGCCGGCAGGAGCTTTGGCGCCTTGAACTTGCGCCCCTGCCGAGTGACCGCCCTTATCATATGCGCAAATTGCGCTGGGCCCGCGGCTCGTGAATCCTGAACCTGTCGGCGTATGAATTCGGCCTTGTCACGTTGTGTAGCTGTGCGCTGGGCCTTGGCAGTGGCGCAAACAGCTGCGCTGCAGCGAAGCTTCCCATCATCCAGGGCGCGGAAGCGACGCACAAAAACCGGATCAGCTGCGCCCCTCCGCCAGGCGGCAAAAAGGCAGTGCAAGGCAGCCTTGCGGTGGCTGCGGGAAACGGCCTTGAGAACTTGTCTCGCATGCCGATGCTCCCCAATGCGGTCCAAGGTGGCCGTGCAGAGGGCCGGATGGCGTGCCTTGCGCGGCGCAGGCGGGAGCCAGCGTGTGAGAACCTGCCTGAGATGTCCATGGATGAGGGAGACATGCGTTGCGGCATCAAATTCCCACGGAATCGGAGGAACGGAGTCCAACGCGAATTCCGCAATTGCTCGACCAGCAGGAGAGAGATCAGCGCCTCCCTGCTGTAACGTGGCTGTGCGGCCTTCTCTTGACTCTCGCAATGCACCTTGAGGCGGACGGCCACGTGGAAGTGGTCCACCCCTGCGTGCATGTCACGGAAGGCTGGAGTGGCCAAAGTGGCGGCACAAGGAGCCCAATCAGCAGGGAAAGCAACATAGTCGAGGAGAGCTGGCTTCCCTGATGGGGACATTCAGGAGACTAGGCGGTTGCCATTCTCAGCTTGAAACCCCAAGAGAGAACTCTCCAAGGAACTGGCGTAACGCAGTAAGTAGCATTGCAGCAGAGAGGAGCCGCGTCAAGTGTGGCCGGTTCCTGAAGAGACGCCTCGAACCGGGCATTTGCGTCCAGAAAAACAAGCGGAACGCAGCCGCGGGGAAGACGGCGGAGGCCGCTATGCAAAAGTTGCCACCAAGCCTCTCTCTCAGCCTGCGGCTTTGCAGCGTATGGTGCGTGGCCCGAGACAAGGCCAAAGCGGAGGGAACCCGCAGTAGCCATCACAACCAAGAGCTGAGGGTGCTCAAAGACGATTGTAAAAGAGTCTCGGTTCCATCCCATGGGCACTTGCCCGCCACGCAAGAACTTCAGCCCCTTGCTGAGCCAAATTTGGCATCCGCCAATGCCAGTGGAAGTGGCGGCCGAACTCAAGACCCAAAAGGAGTCCGTGCAGGAAATGCCAGTTGTCTGGCAGCGTGTCTCCTGAAGTCCCGCCACTGCAATCTCGTGTTCCCGGAGGCTGGCATCCATCAAGGGGCGGGCAGCAAAGTTCCCCAGAGAGAGGCAGTTGTACTGAGCCAGAGCTAGGTCCAAGACCAAGTCCTGCTCCGGGCTCTCGTCTCCCGGCCGGAAGTAGGCTGGATCAGCAGCCGAAACTGGCTGGAAGAGGCAGGAGGCCATGCTCCAGGTGCCGGAGGGGCTGAGCGGAGGAAAAGAAGGCGAACGGGAAGCCACGGCCGTCAGCCAAATCCAATCGCACACACCCTCAGCAGCTCCGGTCCATAGCACCTCAGCATCCAATAGGAAATCAGAGGGCAGTAGCAAACGAGCTCCTGCCTTGGCAACTGCATCCGCCAGCTCATTGAAAGCACAACCCTCGTGGGCACGAACCGGCATAGCCTGGACCGACTGGCCGGAAGTGAGCGAGAAGAGTGCAAGGCCAACCGCTGCTCGTGCTGGCAGGCACTCCGACGAAAAGATTGCCTGGCCCATAGCAACTTGGCGTGCGGCATCACAGTCGCTGGCGAAGACCGCTGGCACACTGCGCAAATGAACAGCAAAAGCCCAGGCATGGGCAAGAGCGATGAGTTCTCCATCAGAGGCTGAGGTCGCCCCGTCACATGCACCACCGACAAGCCCGATCCGAACAACATGATCCTTGCAAAGCCCGATCATGACAAGGGCCCAGCCTCCACGGCCAGAGGACTGATGGAAAGAACCATCGGTGAAGCAATAGAAAGCCTGGAGGGGGGTGCACCGGTCCCATTCCTCTAGGCTAAGCGACCGGAAGGAGGTCAGGCAAGGCAGGAAGCTGAGCTGGAAAGGCGGTCGGATCGTGCTGCGAAACTAGAAAATCCACCACGTCAGGCGAAATGCCAAATGCAGCCCCGGGCTCAGGCGGGGGCACTGCCTCAGAAAGGCAAACTGTAGCAGGAGCGGTCGGCGCCTGGGTGAGGCGCCCGGCCAGAGGGAAGTCCTTTAGCTCAGGCTGCTCGGAATTCGGAATGGCCAGACACGCCTGGCAACCTGCGTCTGCCAAAAGGAGTGGGCACGAGACTGGCAGCAAGTGACTTGACACTGGTTTTGCACAGTATGGCACGCGTCTGCAGCAGAGAAACCGACCCGACCCCGCCCCCGTCGTCAGGTTCCTCAGCCTCAGGTGGTGTCTCCCATCAGAGACCGACTCGAGGGGCACAAAGCGCATGAGTGGTGTCAAAGGCAGGGAACTAAAGGGTGGCCTCGTCCCGGGTGGCAGATGCACAAGCAGGTAGGTAGGTGCAAACGGATCAGCCAGTGTGCAAGTGATGTAGGGCGCAGAGGTCGGTAGTGCCAAAAAGGAGTCCATCACAAGAGTATTGGCTTCATAGTCGGCTTCTACCACAGTGGTGTCCGCAGGAAAGAGGCCTGTGGCCTGGAGAAGTGGGGCGGCTTGCTGCACTGTGGGGGTTGTGGCAATGTCAAGCCACAAGACATGCGGGGCGCTGGCAGGCTGTAGCACCCACACACTCTTCTTGCCCACACCTGGCCTGCCTAACATGTCCAGGCGCCGATCGAATGCATTAATAACAAGTTCCTGCAGGCTAGTCGTCCCGTGCAGCGGCGCAACCTGTGGGCCTGTCGGGCTCGCGAACAAGCCGCACGGCGGCAGCGAAAGAGGGAAAGATAAGCAACGGAGGCGACTTATGTGATTGAGCAGGGGGCCTAGGTTGCGTACTGTCCCAATGTACCGCTGAGGTCCAAGCTGTTGCACAAGATCGCCGCATTGCAGTGCCCTGCGCATCCCGTTGAGGTGCACCCCATTGATGTAGATAGATGCCCCTTGGCGCCTCATGGGTCCTGTCAAAAGCTCGTCACCGAAATCCCCCTCACCCACTGTCATACAATGGATCTGCGTGCCATCGAGCCCTGGATCATACAGGATAGTCGGCGGCTGCCCTGGATGGGTAAGCAGCAGAGGGATGACAAAGTGGTGGTGGCTCGACGTCCAGGGCAAAACAGTGGGCAACTGCAGCTGGAATGGCTGGGCCAGCAGCCCCATGCTCGCAAGGACGGCAAAAGTGGGATCAGCGTCGTGCAACAGGACTGGCGGGAGTCGAATGGTGCCGGCTCGGCGCAACCAGCAAGAAGCTCACAGTCTGTTCTGCACGAGGCCGCACCATCGCCTGCGTGGTAGTGGTGGTTGAGGTCGGCTGCTGGGCAAGGGGGCATCCTGGCTGCACTTGGAAACCAAAAGGGTTGGCCGTGAGCCGCAAGGCAAGCCACTGAAGCGGGGCCAGGTTGGCGGGCAGCTGATCGTAGATGTGGCCCTGAGCATCTTGGAGGTGCACAGCGCCGGACCCAACATCCTGCAGCATCTGCCTTTACTCAGGGACCTCCCTATAAACCGCCTCTAGTATGTCCTCGTGGCTCAAACCTGACGAAAGCATGACAGGGATCACCTCGCCAGCAGGCAAGCAGCGCAAGTCGACAGGCAGCAGGAAGCCTGTGGCGTCGTCGTCCTGCGCAGTGACGACGACTTGTGGCTCGAGTAAGCCTGGTGGCCGCAGTATTCAACGAGAGAGGAGCCGGGCGCTCCCTCGAGGCGCACTGGTGGAAAGCCCCGTACCAACATGTGGAACGGGGCAGCACGGGCGTTGCAGTCTGTGCAAGCATGCGGGAAGAGCCGTAAGTGGCGGATGGGCAAACACGCACCGGGGTGTTCGCAGAGGCTCGCTGGGGAGAGCCTTACACTGGAGCCCTCCCTCGCGACCTAGTAGGCCTGGCACAAACATCTCAGTGGTAGTGGAAGTCGAGGTGGCAAGGAGAGCCTGCCCCACAATCGTCGGTCGAACTGCGCCCGCTACCGGATTGGCCCTTTCATGAAGGGTGGCTCGGAGGTGGTCGAGCTGCTCAATCTGTGCTGGCACCGTCCCAAAATCAGTGCCATCGGGCGCAACCGTGTGCATGCGGGCTGGAGGCCGTAAGGAAGCTGGACAGCCTTCGTTGTAAACAGTGTCGACGGCCGCCTGTGGCATACCTGGCCTGACGTTTAGGGTGCACACCTGACCTGAGAGCTCCCGCATATCAAGCGGTACGGCCTCTGCGCCAGCATCCGCATCCCGCAATGTAGCCGCGACCTGCAGGCTGGGCAATCCTTGCAGTGGACGGCCCAAAATGCGAACTGCCCTTACGCGGGGCTGCACACTAAGGATGTCGGAGACTAGATGGTCTAGGCTCCACCCCTCCCCCCTGGGTCGGACTCGCATGTGTCCTTCTGTGTCATACAACACATACTGCTCGCAGCTGCGGACGGCAGCTTCCGGGAGCATCGACAA
>CAJNDT010000050.1:0-145000 GCA_905221615.1 Symbiodinium sp. CCMP2592 | reverse complement strand
GTGCATTTGTGTACATGCTTGTGTGTATATATGTATATATGTATATATGTACCTATGTATATGTAAACGTGTATGCATGTATGCATGTATGCATGTGTGTATGTATGCGTGTATGTATATATGTATGTAGGGGGGTGGTAGGATTTCTGATTTTAAAATCAGGGGCGCCCCATCAGTCCAAGGCTCCATCCTCGGAGTTCAGGGGTGGTAAGAGTTCTGATTTTAAAGTCAGGGGCGCCCCATCAGTCCAAGGCTCCATCCTCGGAGTTCACGGGCGGCAAGAGAGTTCTGAGTTTAAAATCAGGAGCGCCCCATCAGTCCAAGGCTCCATCTTCGGACTATGTAAATGCATATATGCTACGTCTGTAAATATTTGTGTGCATGCATGCTTGCAATTGTATATGTGCATACTTTTATGTACATATGTATATGTGTAAGTATATGTATGTGCATTTGTGTACATGCTTGTGTGTATGTGTGCATGCCCTTGTAGACAAGGAGTACTAGGCAATACTTGGCATGATTAGTCAGGGCTTCATGGGTTTATGTACATGTATAGCACAAGCATTAGGCCATACTTAACATGTTTCCGACCATGATCCAACTTTAGCCTGTTCGCACCGAACACGCACATGCAATGACTTTCGCATTGTCTAAGCTTCCTAGTAAGGCTGCTGCCACAAGGATAACAACGAAATGCAGCTCTGCCAGCATCCCAAGTATGGCAGCAGGATCCTGTAAATAACAGATAGGACAACAAAGGCCAACAACCCTCAGCATGAACGCAGGACACTGTAAATAAGGATTCAATGATTCAATGTCTCTCCGGCTTGCAACCATTCTTACCACCCCGACCCTAGCACTGCCCATGACCAGCGGGCCCACGGGCTCAACGGGCCCACGGGCCCGCCACGGGCTCGCGGGCCCACGGGCCCGCCACGGGCCCACCAACGGGCCCACGGGCCCACGGGCCCACGAGCTCACGGGCCCACGGGCCCGTCCGCCGAAAAGACCATGCCCTACCGGGAAGACCCAGCATGTACCCTGCACAAAACTATCTGCAATGCAAGTGGCGGCTTGTCGCAGCCAAAAGTTGCAGATTCCCTTCCATGGCCTTAGAGAGAAGCCGACATGCATCTCTCTCCTCAAAGCTGCATCACAACCGCTATCAGTGGATCGGAGAATGCTCTTGAGTGCAACCGAAGTCCTGCCCGAGTGACAAGAGACAATCATGCTTCGGGCCCTCTCTGCTGCTTCAGCTGCGACTACAGGCTGGCTGTCCATGCGCACTGTAGGAGACCGGAAAGCAGAAAGAGCCCTCGCATGCAAAATCTCCCCCGCACTCGAGGAGGACCCGCTTCCTGTGGTGGCAAAGTAGGTGTAGTCTCCAGTATCATCCCCTTCGCCACAGATGATCGGCAGGCCGCTGGGGTCCTCAACCTCGAAAACATCTGTGATGAACGGAGGTGTAAAATCACTCAGAGCGACCTCAGCCTGTAGGTTGGCCACAATGACCGCTGCCCACCAGCGGCTCACGTAGCCATGTTCTTGAATCACCGACGTGTATGAACACTCGGGAGTGGTGATCGGCCCAGTAGCCTCTGTGAAGCAACCTACTGGCCCCCCTGAGGGGGCAGCCGGGCTCCTTGGTCGCCGGCCGACACTTCCTTGGCAGCATCTGGGTTCGCTGCTGTCCTTGGCTTCTCGTCTTCGCCGCTCGGCTTGGAGCCCGAGCGGCGTCGAGGGGTCCGCTCGGAACTCCTCCTCGTTCTCGTCTTCAGAGCGTTCACAAGTGCCTGCTCCTCCTGTAGACTCTTCTGAACTACCGCCTGGCGCTGAGCCTCCAGTGCCGCAGACTCCGCCACCTGAGCCTCTTGTGTGTCCATGTCGTCCTCTTCCCCACTCGAGCCCACCTCGACCGCTGTCTCCAGTCCATGTCCGGACTGCTTCTGGATCTCTCGGGAAGAGCTCTGCAGCTGTTGTAGCCATCGCTCCTCTGTCTCCGCAAGATTGGCCAAGGCCTTGCAAGTAGGTGGTCCACTCCGAGACAAACTGACCGCGAGCACGTTTGATCTCCGCCAATTCCTTCTTCGCCTGCGACTGCAGACTGACCAGTTTGTGCAACTGTCTCGTAGTCTGGCGGTGGTCCGTGGCCTCCTGTCCTTCCAGCAGCTCGCTGATCTCCGAGGGCAGCTCGTCCTTGGAAGCATTGAGGGCAGACATGAGGGCCGTCACGGAAGGAGGTAGCTTGATCGCCGGCTCCGCCGTAGGGGCCGTCGGGGCACTTGGTTTCGGCACCCCTGGGGGGGCCGGTACCTCGCTTAGCAGTGTCGCCAGGGTAGCACGTGGGGCCTCTGTTGCTGGCTCCTGCGTTGGCTGCCCTTTGCCCTCTGACTCCTTTCCGCGGCCTTTGCCCCGTTTGCGGGGCGAGCGGGCTCTTGGCCCCTTGGGACCATCCACCGGCTTGCCTCCTGTCGGTCGCGGCGATTTGCCACGTCCCTTCTCTGCTTGTCCATGGTGTCGGGGCCAGCGGTTGTGGTAGGGATTGCTCGGCTGTGAATATCCCGCATATGTCACAGCCTGCCAATGCGAGCCACATGCTTGGCAGAATGAAGCAGTGGCGCGACACATAACGCCAGGACGACGACGAACGGCCTGCGCGCGTAGTCGCTCGACCTGGTCCGGCAAGGTGCTCGACGAGTGGTGTCTGCGAAGCAGAGCACAGGCCTTGCTGACACCGTTCCCGAAACAACCAGCTCGTCGAAGGAGGACTCCTCGTAGGAGCGTCCGGGCTTCCGTTCGCTGCCGGCGCACTCGATGGTGCCACGGTTCTGAATGCAGCTTTCTCGTAGCTGCTCACGGAAACCACGCAAAAGCAGATGGCGAGCCCCAGCAGCCAGCTGCTTTGCATGTACCACCAAAGCTGAGCCCTATCCAAGGAACCGCAGCCAGATGTAGAATAATGAAAAGAGGAAATCCAGCCACCAAAGGTGGGGATCGCTGCCAGCAGACCTCCCAAATGGGTACAGTCCGAAAGGCCTCTGTGCGGGCAGTCTTCGCCGCCGCACGGGGTCAATGGCGATCGCAGTGAGGGACCACTAAGGGAAACTGCCTCACAGCTTGCAGCCAAGACGCCTGGGCTTAGGGCTTACAATTTAGGGTTTGGGGTACCCAAACCCTGAACCCCGGCCTCCTGCAAGTGTCTTGGCACTCCTGGTGCGTCCGGCTACGTGGCAACCAGTGCCAGCAGTGCTCCACCTGGCATTTTCAGGGAGTCGAACTTTGGCCAGGCTGTAGGGCCGTTTAGTCCGTTTAGTGTTTAGAGTTTAAAGTTTGTAGGGTTTAGGGAAGCTCCAGAGACCGACGACGACGGTTAAGGCGGCCCTCAGGTCCTTTTCCCACCAATTCCCACCTCTGGCTCACTTATCTCGTCACCCACCTTCGCGCTGCAGGCCGAAAGGTCGCATCGCAAAGCGAGGGTACTATCTTTGGACAGCGCAACGCATAGAGTCAGCTCACAGCTTGCTCTGATCGGTGCCACGGGTGCAAGGTCCGAGTCCGGGCGAGAATCACCCTTCGGGCCCTCCCGGCCCTCCGTGCCGCCCTCCGTGCAGTTTCCCAAGCAGTTTCCAAGCTCTTGGATCCCGTGCCTGACTCTGCTCATGGCCTCATAGGCCAGCCTCTTCTCAGCAACGGAGGCGGCCAGCTGTCCGTATGCCGAGGAACCCTCTGCCCAGCAGACATCTTGCGATGAACACGCGGGCACCAAGTGTGCATGGAGCTCCAGAAAGAGCTTCCGCAACAACTTCCGCGCGGTCCTTGTCCAGGCAGCGTTTCTTCTTCTTCTTCTTCTTCTTTTTCTTACCTTGTTTGCCCCTTCACTGTTGTCACCGTTGTCCACGTTCCAGCCATTGGCGTCCAATGTCCATAGCGAGGAATCGATGCAGCTGCGGAGCACCTTGGACTTCTGCGTCACATCTAGGATATCCACTGCTGCTGGAGCCTGCTCGAGATCCTGAAATAGCTGGCGGTTGCAAGCTGCAAGACCATCTCCGAGGTTTTGGAGCAAAGCCATGTCCTTGAGCAGGTCCCGCTGCAGATCTTCGAGGCTGCTGTCGACCTGCTGGACGAGACCTGGATAGGCCTGTCCCTGCCAAGCACTCCGATTGCTCCCATTCGACGCATTGACTATGTTGTCGGCCAGGGCCCGATATCCCAAGGCGCGCGTCAGGGAGGCCAGCCGGCTGGTCCGGCTGGCCAGGCTGTCCAAGCTGGCAGTCCTCTGGAGCAACGCCGCCTCCTCGCAGGAGCTGCAAGTCCCCAAGGCTTCATGGGGGACAAGGATCCAGACCTGGTTGCCCAAGTAAAAACATTCGCAACTGAGGAACACCGAGAACGAATGCTTCCCGAGCCGCTGTGTCGTGCCGTGCATTGCTTCACTCTTTAGTTTATGTCAACAGTGTCCCCTTGTTTTTCGCAAGATGGCCTGCAAAGCCAATACTAACATCTCCAGCGCAGCTCTCAGAAGCAAAGCGCCGCCGAGTCCACGGTAGGCACCCGTGACTCTGTGGCCATGGCCGGGTGTCGGGCTAAAAAAGACGTCGCGCTGCTTGTATCTTCATATTACACGAATTCTTAGATGCCGGATGAACCTTCTGGTGGCGAGTGAAGTTGGCCTTGGCAGGGGAAACTGAACTACCCTAAATAAACCCTTAGACCCTTAAACCATCTTGAATCCTTAAACCCTGAACCCTAAACCCCTAAACCCTACTCGGCCGCGTGTGACATTTGCATCTGTGCAGGCTGCACTGTGCAGGCTGCTTGGCGCAAGACCCATGGACGTGCAAAAAAAGTAGAGTTTGTGAGCCTGAATACGCGATGGTACTGTTCAGCTTTTGCGGCACTGTCCAGGAATGTAGCGTTTCAATTCTGGGCTGAAGATTCCAGCAGCAAGCCCCACATGTTGTAAAGTAAAGGTTGGGAGCCCTTAGGCTGCAAACCACCACAGGATTTGAAGGTGATTGAGCTTCCAAATACACACTGCAACTTGCAAGCGAAAACGTTTGGATGTGCCATGGCACTGCTTGAACCCGCCCACGACTGGGTCTCGCACCGTGGTGGCTGCCGTGGCGGTGCCCCGACCTGCCACTATCATAGCAAGCGCAAGTGCCCTAGAGGTGCCTAGCTCAAAGCCTAGATCATAAACTATCCGTACACCCTAACAGCCCTAACGTGCACCCTCATGCACCCTCATGTATTTGGAGAGTTTGGAGAGAGAGTTGCTGGCACCCACCCCGGAATGCCCCGGAAGCCCCCATTGCATCATTGCATCCTCTCAGGAGGCGGCTAGAGTTTGGACTCTGCGGGGCATGCCATCCTCAGGCTTCCCTCTGTGGAGTTCTTGATTTGTTGAAAGGGCTTTGGGTGTTGATGCTTTTTGTTGTGTTTTTTGTGCTGTTATTGGGGGAACGCCTGGGGATTCTCAGGTTTGGGGATCTAATGCACAGGGTTCCCCGGCATCCTTGCCCTCGTCACCAGCGTGCATTCCGGGGCTGACGCCGGCGAGTCAACACGCATAGCACACCAATCACTTGTTGGAGCACAAGGCAAATATATCTTGCAGTGACATCTTGAACAATCTTGAGGTACTGACTTTTGACTCATTGTCAACACAAATGAACACTCTTGGTGCCTGGCTCTCTGCCGAGGAAGCATGTACGCAAGTGGCCGGAGAAACCGATCCAGCAGTCCAAAGTATCAAAAAAGCATCAAGTAATGGCTGGCCAGCAATTTGGGGCAAATCGGGGACGCATGCAGCGTGTCAGGAGTCAGAAGATCTTGGTATGTTTCCAAGGGTTCTCACGTCACGAGGGGCTCGCGGCACATAGCGGAACAATGGGAAACATGACACTGCAAACCTGGTGGCTGGCAGCCCTCACCCAGCAAACTGCTTGGCCGCGCCTTGAGAGACGCGTCTTGCTTGGGCGTTGTCGCCTAGAGCACACCAGCAAAACTCCAGCAACGACGCTTGCGAAAAGCACGCCTAAACGATCGATGCTGACAGTTGCAACTTCCATGCCTACATATGCCTACTATCTTACTACTATCTTTCTTCTGTATATGTGTATACGCCTTGAGCCCTGCAAAGCCCGGCCACAGAGCAGAAGAATGCAAAGACATCCATCTGGCATCCGCGGCCAGAGAGGGCCCTTGCAAATCTCAGGCCTCTTCAGCATATATCAGAGTTTGCCTGAGCCCTGGCAGGCACAGCACACATCGCTGTTGCTAGAACAGGGATAGGAGGCCGCATAATGCACACCCAGCGGTCATTGACACGGAGCGGCGAAGCGTCTTTCTGAATCCACAAATTTGGCAACGACAACATGACGTGTACTCATTGCAATGCCTCGTTTAAGTATCAAATCTGATGGACTCCTGTCTGAAATGTTACGATGATACATACGAGAGCTTGGGTTACCTCGTTTCGACCTCGCTCTGGACATTACCTTGTCCGGAACTAGAAACTCCATTCCGCATGGCTTTCAAGCTACGCTTTGTGTTCCGGTGACCTCGTTTGTATCTCCGGCCTCTACCTCGTTTACTTGCTTGGCCCTTCTAAACCCAATGTCATGATTGATGCGCGAAAATATGCAAAAATCAGATTGTTGTCGGTGGCTCACATGGCCCCCTAGCCTCAAGATGGCTTCCCATGAGGACGAAGTACACGCAACCTGGCATGACATGAGCTTCTGCATCGGAGCAAAGGAGACCGGAGACCGAAAACTGTTGAAGTGAGGGCAGCTGCGCATCTGCTTCGGCGGCATGTTGTTAAAGCACAGGCGGCGTTTTTCAACTAAGTGGCAGTGGTCGAGCTGAGATCATCTCACAGGTACGCGGTATGCCTTATAGGCCTTGAGTCCCGATTTTCGTGAGATTTCGCGAGCACTAAGAATGGATAACCAATAACTATACAAAATACTGCCCAAAACCGGTGCATCTAAAATTTGCTCGCCAGATCGGCACGTGCTGCGACTGGCTCGCATGCACCGGGAAGGACACACTAGACGGGAGCACTACAGCTGCAACTGCCAGGCGTCGCCGAGGCGTACCGAGACGTGGGTGCCACCGAAGATTACCATGGCCTGCAGGACGGGAACGGAAGTCAAGAGCCAAGACAATGTCCACACCCAATTTGATCAATTTGCAACCCACAGTCAACTCACAACACGTCTCTTGATCACTAATCCCTGCGGCCTGCTGATGAGGCACCCAGACAGCTCCTGCAAGGCGGCGTTGCGAGGGCTTGGGGTCTGCAATTAGCATTTCCCAACCCGCTGCGGTCGTGTATTGCCAAAGGTCGTTTACAGGGGCGCCATTGCTTTGTCCTCCAAACACCACCATGGCGTTAAGGGAGTCAGCCCACACAGCTGACATGGCATACCTTGTCGGGGGTGAGCCGGCAGCATCGCTCGGGATCAGCTCCTCCCATGAATCGTCCGTTGGGCTAAAGGCCCATAGATCGTTCATGATGCCGGCACCCCGACCCCCGAAGATCAGCATCTTGGACAAGGTCCCGCCGGCCCAAACAGCCCCATGACCTTGCCGGGCTGCAGGGGCGGTGCCGGGGACCACCCCGTCCAACCATGATCCGCTCGCCAAGCCCCTCCAAGTGTACTTGGAAACGGAATTTGAGACGTCTCCATCGCTTGTGGTGCTGCTTCCACCAAACACCAGCATGGTCTTGGTGTCTGGCTTCCAGACTGCCGTGTGGAGCCACCTCTTAAGCCCAGAACTGGCAGGTGGAACTTCGCTCCAGGTGTCGGGGGAGCCCGGGATAAATTCATACAGGTGGTTGGAGATGTCCTCGGACGCTCCTTGACGGCCACCGAAAACTAGCACACTCTCACCGGTCCACACGGCCGTAGATCCCCATTTATCTCCCGGGCCGCCTGCCGTCACTGAGCTTGACGTCCACTGCACTGAGGATGTTGCCGCATCCAATGTGAGCGTCCACATGGCCGTATGGTAGGTAGGGTAGGTGTCCCGGCCACCATAGAGGAAGGCCTTCGGCTCCGAGTCGTGTGCCGCGAACGCGAAGGCATCGAGCGCGATTGGAGAAGTACTCCCATCTTGAACTTGAAGTTCCTTGAAAGACGCGGCAGTCTTGTCATGGTCGTCGCAGGGAAGGCCTGGCGCACGTGATCGCAGCATGTCGCAGCATGTGGCAGCATGTGGCACAGCATGTCGCAGCATTACACATGCTGCGATGCGTACAACTGAGCTTGGGGCAGGTGACCTGTTCGACGTTGCCGTGCCAATCTTTGCTCGTGTAGTACGTGTTGATCCACGACGGCGTGCATGGGTGCTCATCCACCAGCGTTGTGTCGCAGGTCTCCTGCGATGCCGGCGCCGGCTGCGTCACCGTCAGGGTTGTGGAGTCCGGCTGGTTGGTGTCGCAGTCGTTCAGCGCGGCCTCGGTCAGGGTATCCTGTTGCAAGATGTTGATATAGCACTTCACCTGCGAAGCTGACTTGAAGGCCACAAGCCTTCTGGCGATGGACTGCTGCACGATGGTCCACAGGGCGGTGAGGGAGTTCTGGGCGTCGGTGAAGCACTGGTTCAGAGCCGCACAGCTCACCATCAGCTGGCCGCGAAAGGTGCAGAAACGGCTTTCCAGAAAGTGCTGCCTCTCGTCGCACTCGGACTTCTGGGGCGCGTAAGCCGCCTCCGCATCCTTGTAGGCCGCATTTTTGTCCGTCACATCTTCGGAAAAATCGAACAGCCACTGCTGGACTGGGTTGGCGCAGTCCAGCGCCTCGTCGCCATCCAGCGGTTCAATGTAAGGGATCGGAGTCTCTGCCAACTTTCCGAGGCAGTCCACCAACGCTCCAGTCCTACTCGCCTGGAGATTTTGCATGCCCACCCGAAACGCAGCCAGTGCATCATCCCGAGCCTGTTTCTTGTTTGCCTCTTCATCCCGGCACGTGTCGTGGGCGTCCCCTGCCGCAATCACAGTGGGAGGGAGTGTGGTGACGGTGATCGGTGGGCGGTTGGCAAGGTCCGTGTTGCATTGCCCAAAAGCCTGCCCCGCCAGCTCAAGGTCATCCCTGTCGCTCTGCGCAGAGGCCCGGATATCCTCGATGAGAACGTTCATGTTTTCTTGGATTGCTTCGAGGAGTGGGACCACCGAGGATTGACTCATGTTGAAGGGGGAGGCGCTGCCGTTCAAACGACTCGCGGCCATGCTGCGGATGCTCGCTTTCATCTGCTCCAGGCCCTCTGGTGTGCCATGGCTGCCCAGCAGCCCCAGCAAGGAGGCATTTGCCGTGGAGCGAAGCTGCATGAAGGCTCCTTCCTCGCAAGTCCCGCCGTCGCATGCCAACCCTTTGACATTTGCAATCTTCAGGAGTGCCTCGGCTTGGCGCTGAGGAACAAGGGATCAGAGAACCATCTGGCAACCTCCCCTTTCAATCCTGCTGCCAAGCTTCAAGGAGCACCACAAGCTTGCGGGACGCCATGGAAACTGACCGGACGATGTCTACGTAGTTGCTTGCCAGTCTTGGTCACAAATCTGCGATGTGCCGAGACCAGGAGTCACTAGGAGTCACTGCGTCTTGCATGGACCGACATAACGCTCACATACATGGAGAAACACACAGAAGGTCAATGTCAACAGCCAGGATGGATGAACTAGACGACGGAGGTCCCAAAAGCGAGTTGAACATGTGCGGTTTCCTACCCCCCCCCCCCCCCCACACCTAAACCTCCTTCCTCGACCCCTGGAGGCCCTTGGAGGCCTCCTAAAACACCTGAAGGCCTCCGTGGACCCGTCCCCCAGCCAGGAACACTTGGGACACCATAAAAAATGAAATTTGTTCCACGCCCAGCCCAAGACAGCCGATGGAGCTTTTCCACAACCGGCCCACCCTAGACAGCCACATTCTCCTTCTCGTGCTACCCGCATGCTTCGCTAGCCACGCTCCTCCAACTGCAATTTCCGGCCTCAGCTCCTTCCTTCAGTCATCCGGCTTTCAGCTAGAACCCCTCTTTCCCCGTCCCGCCCCACGACTATCAGCGTAATGAACCTGCGCCCTCTTTCCCCCCTCATCCCACCCCCAGCCCGACTATCAGCGTAATGAACCTGCTTTGCGGACCACCTGCATGGCGACTGCATGCCGCTGCACCCCGCAAGGCCTCCGCGGACCAGCTGTGGACCCTTAGAACTCAATGAGAATCCCATAGCTAGAATTGTCTGGAAAACAACGCGCCGCATCTTTGCTTTCGCAATCAGAGGGCTTGCCTCCGCGCATCGATCTTTTTGCTCTTGCGTGAACTGAACAAAAACAAATAGAAACAACATAAACCGCGGACACGGCTGGCCCGAGCTGCAAAGGTTGCCGGCTAAAACTCCAGAAAGGATCAAAAAGTATCAAGTGGTGACTGGCCAGCAATTTGGGGCAAATCGGGGACGCATGCAGCGTGTCAGGAGTCAGAAGATCTTGGTATGTTTCCAAGGGTTCTCACGTCACGAGGGGCTCGCGGCACATAGCGGAACAATGGGAAACATGACACTGCAAACCTGGTGGCTGGCAGCCCTCACCCAGCAAACTGCTTGGCCGCGCCTTGAGAGACGCGTCTTGCTTGGGCGTTGTCGCCTAGAGCACACCAGCAAAACTCCAGCAACGACGCTTGCGAAAAGCACGCCTAAACGATCGATGCTGACAGTTGCAACTTCCATGCCTACATATGCCTACTATCTTACTACTATCTTTCTTCTGTATATGTGTATACGCCTAGAGCCCTGCAAAGCCCGGCCACAGAGCAGAAGAATGCAAAGACATCCATCTGGCATCCGCGGCCAGAGAGGGCCCTTGCAAATCTCAGGCCTCTTCAGCATATATCAGAGTTTGCCTGAGCCCTGGCAGGCACTGCACACATCGCTGTTGCTAGAACAGGGATAGGAGGCCGCATAATGCACACCCAGCGGTCATTGACACGCGTCTTTCTGAATCCACAAATTTGGCAACGACAACATGACGTGTACTCATTGCAATGCCTCGTTTAAGTATCAAATCTGATGGACTCCTGTCTGAAATGTTACGATGATACATACGAGAGCTTGGGTTACCTCGTTTCGACCTCGCTCTGGACATTACCTTGTCCGGAACTAGAAACTCCATTCCGCGTGGCTTTCAAGCTACGCTTTGTGTTCCGGTGACCTCGTTTGTATCTCCGGCCTCTACCTCGTTTACTTGCTTGGCCCTTTTAAACCCAATGTCATGATTGAAGTGCGAAAATATGCAAAAATCAGATTGTTGTCGGTGGCTCACATGGCCCCCTAGCCTCAAGTGGCTTCCCATGAGGACGAAGTACACGCAACCTGGCATGACATGAGCTTCTGCATCGGAGCAAAGGAGACCGGAGACCGAAAACTGTTGAAGTGAGGGCAGCTGCGCATCTGCTTCGGCGGCATGTTGTTAAAGCACAGGCGGCGTTTTTCAACTAAGTGGCAGTGGTCGAGCTGAGATCATCTCACAGGTACGCGGTATGCCTTATAGGCCTTGAGTCCCGATTTTCGTGAGATTTCGCGAGCACTAAGAATGGATAACCAATAACTATACAAAATACTGCCCAAAACCGGTGCATCTAAAATTTGCTCGCCAGATCGGCACGTGCTGCGACTGGCTCGCATGCACCGGGAAGGACACACCAGACGGGAGCACTACAGCTGCAACTGCCAGGCGTCGCCGAGGCGTACCGAGACGTGGGTGCCACCGAAGATTACCATGGCCTGCAGGACGGGAACGGAAGTCAAGAGCCAAGACAATGTCCACACCCAATTTGATCAATTTGCAACCCACAGTCAACTCACAACACGTCTCTTGATCACTAATCCCTGCGGCCTGCTGATGAGGCACCCAGACAGCTCCTGCAAGGCGGCGTTGCGAGGGCTTGGGGTCTGCAATTAGCATTTCCCAACCCGCTGCGGTCGTGTATTGCCAAAGGTCGTTTACAGGGGCGCCATTGCTTTGTCCTCCAAACACCACCATGGCGTTAAGGGAGTCAGCCCACACAGCTGACATGGCATACCTTGTCGGGGGTGAGCCGGCAGCATCGCTCGGGATCAGCTCCTCCCATGAATCGTCCGTTGGGCTAAAGGCCCATAGATCGTTCATGATGCCGGCACCCCGACCCCCGAAGATCAGCATCTTGGACAAGGTCCCGCCGGCCCAAACAGCCCCATGACCTTGCCGGGCTGCAGGGGCGGTGCCGGGGACCACCCCGTCCAACCATGATCCGCTCGCCAAGCCCCTCCAAGTGTACTTGGAAACGGAATTTGAGACGTCTCCATCGCTTGTGGTGCTGCTTCCACCAAACACCAGCATGGTCTTGGTGTCTGGCTTCCAGACTGCCGTGTGGAGCCACCTCTTAAGCCCAGAACTGGCAGGTGGAACTTCGCTCCAGGTGTCGGGGGAGCCCGGGATAAATTCATACAGGTGGTTGGAGATGTCCTCGGACGCTCCTTGACGGCCACCGAAAACTAGCACACTCTCACCGGTCCACACGGCCGTAGATCCCCATTTATCTCCCGGGCCGCCTGCCGTCACTGAGCTTGACGTCCACTGCACTGAGGATGTTGCCGCATCCAATGTGAGCGTCCACATGGCCGTATGGTAGGTAGGGTAGGTGTCCCGGCCACCATAGAGGAAGGCCTTCGGCTCCGAGTCGTGTGCCGCGAACGCGAAGGCATCGAGCGCGATTGGAGAAGTACTCCCATCTTGAACTTGAAGTTCCTTGAAAGATGCGGCAGTCTTGTCATGGTCGTCGCAGGGAAGGCCTGGCGCACGTGATCGCAGCATGTCGCAGCATGTGGCAGCATGTGGCACAGCATGTCGCAGCATTACACTTGCTGCGATGCGTACAACTGAGCTTGGGGCAGGTGACCTGTTCGACGTTGCCGTGCCAATCTTTGCTCGTGTAGTACGTGTTGATCCACGACTGCGTGCATGGGTGCTCATCCACCAGCGTTGTGTCGCAGGTCTCCTGCGATGCCGGCGCCGGCTGCGTCACCGTCAGGGTTGTGGAGTCCGGCTGGTTGGTGTCGCAGTCGTTCAGCGCGGCCTCGGTCAGGGTATCCTGTTGCAAGATGTTGATATAGCACTTCACCTGCGAAGCTGACTTGAAGGCCACAAGCCTTCTGGTGATGGACTGCTGCACGATGGTCCACAGGGCGGTGAGGGAGTTCTGGGCGTCGGTGAAGCACTGGTTCAGAGCCGCACAGCTCACCATCAGCTGGCCGCGAAAGGTGCAGAAACGGCTTTCCAGAAAGTGCTGCCTCTCGTCGCACTCGGACTTCTGGGGCGCGTAAGCCGCCTCCGCATCCTTGTAGGCCGCATTTTTGTCCGTCACATCTTCGGAAAAATCGAACAGCCACTGCTGGACTGGGTTGGCGCAGTCCAGCGCCTCGTCGCCATCCAGCGGTTCAATGTAAGGGATCGGAGTCTCTGCCAACTTTCCGAGGCAGTCCACCAACGCTCCAGTCCTACTCGCCTGGAGATTTTGCATGCCCACCCGAAACGCAGCCAGTGCATCATCCCGAGCCTGTTTCTTGTTTGCCTCTTCATCCCGGCACGTGTCGTGGGCGTCCCCTGCCGCAATCACAGTGGGAGGGAGTGTGGTGACGGTGATCGGTGGGCGGTTGGCAAGGTCCGTGTTGCATTGCCCAAAAGCCTGCCCCGCCAGCTCAAGGTCATCCCTGTCGCTCTGCGCAGAGGCCCGGATATCCTCGATGAGAACGTTCATGTTTTCTTGGATTGCTTCGAGGAGTGGGACCACCGAGGATTGACTCATGTTGAAGGGGGAGGCGCTGCCGTTCAAACGACTCGCGGCCATGCTGCGGATGCTCGCTTTCATCTGCTCCAGGCCCTCTGGTGTGCCATGGCTGCCCAGCAGCCCCAGCAAGGAGGCATTTGCCGTGGAGCGAAGCTGCATGAAGGCTCCTTCCTCGCAAGTCCCGCCGTCGCATGCCAACCCTTTGACATTTGCAATCTTCAGGAGTGCCTCGGCTTGGCGCTGAGGAACAAGGGATCAGAGAACCATCTGGCAACCTCCCCTTTCAATCCTGCTGCCAAGCTTCAAGGAGCACCACAAGCTTGCGGGACGCCATGGAAACTGACCGGACGATGTCTACGTAGTTGCTTGCCAGTCTTGGTCACAAATCTGCGATGTGCCGAGACCAGGAGTCACTAGGAGTCACTGCGTCTTGCATGGACCGACATAACGCTCACATACATGGAGAAACACACAGAAGGTCAATGTCAACAGCCAGGATGGATGAACTAGACGACGGAGGTCCCAAAAGCGAGTTGAACATGTGCGGTTTCCTACCCCCCCCCCCCCCCCACACCTAAACCTCCTTCCTCGACCCCTGGAGGCCCTTGGAGGCCTCCTAAAACACCTGAAGGCCTCCGTGGACCCGTCCCCCAGCCAGGAACACTTGGGACACCATAAAAAATGAAATTTGTTCCACGCCCAGCCCAAGACAGCCGATGGAGCTTTTCCACAACCGGCCCACCCTAGACAGCCACATTCTCCTTCTCGTGCTACCCGCATGCTTCGCTAGCCACGCTCCTCCAACTGCAATTTCCGGCCTCAGCTCCTTCCTTCAGTCATCCGGCTTTCAGCTAGAACCCCTCTTTCCCCGTCCCGCCCCACGACTATCAGCGTAATGAACCTGCGCCCTCTTTCCCCCCTCATCCCACCCCCAGCCCGACTATCAGCGTAATGAACCTGCTTTGCGGACCACCTGCATGGCGACTGCATGCCGCTGCACCCCGCAAGGCCTCCGCGGACCAGCTGTGGACCCTTAGAACTCAATGAGAATCCCATAGCTAGAATTGTCTGGAAAACAACGCGCCGCATCTTTGCTTTCGCAATCAGAGGGCTTGCCTCCGCGCATCGATCTTTTTGCTCTTGCGTGAACTGAACAAAAACAAATAGAAACAACATAAACCGCGGACACGGCTGGCCCGAGCTGCAAAGGTTGCCGGCTAAAACTCCAGAAAGGATCAAAAAGTATCAAGTGGTGACTGGCCAGCAATTTGGGGCAAATCGGGGACGCATGCAGCGTGTCAGGAGTCAGAAGATCTTGGTATGTTTCCAAGGGTTCTCACGTCACGAGGGGCTCGCGGCACATAGCGGAACAATGGGAAACATGACACTGCAAACCTGGTGGCTGGCAGCCCTCACCCAGCAAACTGCTTGGCCGCGCCTTGAGAGACGCGTCTTGCTTGGGCGTTGTCGCCTAGAGCACACCAGCAAAACTCCAGCAACGACGCTTGCGAAAAGCACGCCTAAACGATCGATGCTGACAGTTGCAACTTCCATGCCTACATATGCCTACTATCTTACTACTATCTTTCTTCTGTATATGTGTATACGCCTTGAGCCCTGCAAAGCCCGGCCACAGAGCAGAAGAATGCAAAGACATCCATCTGGCATCCGCGGCCAGAGAGGGCCCTTGCAAATCTCAGGCCTCTTCAGCATATATCAGAGTTTGCCTGAGCCCTGGCAGGCACTGCACACATCGCTGTTGCTAGAACAGGGATAGGAGGCCGCATAATGCACACCCAGCGGTCATTGACACGGAGCGGCGAAGCGTCTTTCTGAATCCACAAATTTGGCAACGACAACATGACGTGTACTCATTGCAATGCCTCGTTTAAGTATCAAATCTGATGGACTCCTGTCTGAAATGTTACGATGATACATACGAGAGCTTGGGTTACCTCGTTTCGACCTCGCTCTGGACATTACCTTGTCCGGAACTAGAAACTCCATTCCGCATGGCTTTCAAGCTACGCTTTGTGTTCCGGTGACCTCGTTTGTATCTCCGGCCTCTACCTCGTTTACTTGCTTGGCCCTTCTAAACCCAATGTCATGATTGATGCGCGAAAATATGCAAAAATCAGATTGTTGTCGGTGGCTCACATGGCCCCCTAGCCTCAAGATGGCTTCCCATGAGGACGAAGTACACGCAACCTGGCATGACATGAGCTTCTGCATCGGAGCAAAGGAGACCGGAGACCGAAAACTGTTGAAGTGAGGGCAGCTGCGCATCTGCTTCGGCGGCATGTTGTTAAAGCACAGGCGGCGTTTTTCAACTAAGTGGCAGTGGTCGAGCTGAGATCATCTCACAGGTACGCGGTATGCCTTATAGGCCTTGAGTCCCGATTTTCGTGAGATTTCGCGAGCACTAAGAATGGATAACCAATAACTATACAAAATACTGCCCAAAACCGGTGCATCTAAAATTTGCTCGCCAGATCGGCACGTGCTGCGACTGGCTCGCATGCACCGGGAAGGACACACCAGACGGGAGCACTACAGCTGCAACTGCCAGGCGTCGCCGAGGCGTACCGAGACGTGGGTGCCACCGAAGATTACCATGGCCTGCAGGACGGGAACGGAAGTCAAGAGCCAAGACAATGTCCACACCCAATTTGATCAATTTGCAACCCACAGTCAACTCACAACACGTCTCTTGATCACTAATCCCTGCGGCCTGCTGATGAGGCACCCAGACAGCTCCTGCAAGGCGGCGTTGCGAGGGCTTGGGGTCTGCAATTAGCATTTCCCAACCCGCTGCGGTCGTGTATTGCCAAAGGTCGTTTACAGGGGCGCCATTGCTTTGTCCTCCAAACACCACCATGGCGTTAAGGGAGTCAGCCCACACAGCTGACATGGCATACCTTGTCGGGGGTGAGCCGGCAGCATCGCTCGGGATCAGCTCCTCCCATGAATCGTCCGTTGGGCTAAAGGCCCATAGATCGTTCATGATGCCGGCACCCCGACCCCCGAAGATCAGCATCTTGGACAAGGTCCCGCCGGCCCAAACAGCCCCATGACCTTGCCGGGCTGCAGGGGCGGTGCCGGGGACCACCCCGTCCAACCATGATCCGCTCGCCAAGCCCCTCCAAGTGTACTTGGAAACGGAATTTGAGACGTCTCCATCGCTTGTGGTGCTGCTTCCACCAAACACCAGCATGGTCTTGGTGTCTGGCTTCCAGACTGCCGTGTGGAGCCACCTCTTAAGCCCAGAACTGGCAGGTGGAACTTCGCTCCAGGTGTCGGGGGAGCCCGGGATAAATTCATACAGGTGGTTGGAGATGTCCTCGGACGCTCCTTGACGGCCACCGAAAACTAGCACACTCTCACCGGTCCACACGGCCGTAGATCCCCATTTATCTCCCGGGCCGCCTGCCGTCACTGAGCTTGACGTCCACTGCACTGAGGATGTTGCCGCATCCAATGTGAGCGTCCACATGGCCGTATGGTAGGTAGGGTAGGTGTCCCGGCCACCATAGAGGAAGGCCTTCGGCTCCGAGTCGTGTGCCGCGAACGCGAAGGCATCGAGCGCGATTGGAGAAGTACTCCCATCTTGAACTTGAAGTTCCTTGAAAGATGCGGCAGTCTTGTCATGGTCGTCGCAGGGAAGGCCTGGCGCACGTGATCGCAGCATGTCGCAGCATGTGGCAGCATGTGGCACAGCATGTCGCAGCATTACACTTGCTGCGATGCGTACAACTGAGCTTGGGGCAGGTGACCTGTTCGACGTTGCCGTGCCAATCTTTGCTCGTGTAGTACGTGTTGATCCACGACTGCGTGCATGGGTGCTCATCCACCAGCGTTGTGTCGCAGGTCTCCTGCGATGCCGGCGCCGGCTGCGTCACCGTCAGGGTTGTGGAGTCCGGCTGGTTGGTGTCGCAGTCGTTCAGCGCGGCCTCGGTCAGGGTATCCTGTTGCAAGATGTTGATATAGCACTTCACCTGCGAAGCTGACTTGAAGGCCACAAGCCTTCTGGTGATGGACTGCTGCACGATGGTCCACAGGGCGGTGAGGGAGTTCTGGGCGTCGGTGAAGCACTGGTTCAGAGCCGCACAGCTCACCATCAGCTGGCCGCGAAAGGTGCAGAAACGGCTTTCCAGAAAGTGCTGCCTCTCGTCGCACTCGGACTTCTGGGGCGCGTAAGCCGCCTCCGCATCCTTGTAGGCCGCATTTTTGTCCGTCACATCTTCGGAAAAATCGAACAGCCACTGCTGGACTGGGTTGGCGCAGTCCAGCGCCTCGTCGCCATCCAGCGGTTCAATGTAAGGGATCGGAGTCTCTGCCAACTTTCCGAGGCAGTCCACCAACGCTCCAGTCCTACTCGCCTGGAGATTTTGCATGCCCACCCGAAACGCAGCCAGTGCATCATCCCGAGCCTGTTTCTTGTTTGCCTCTTCATCCCGGCACGTGTCGTGGGCGTCCCCTGCCGCAATCACAGTGGGAGGGAGTGTGGTGACGGTGATCGGTGGGCGGTTGGCAAGGTCCGTGTTGCATTGCCCAAAAGCCTGCCCCGCCAGCTCAAGGTCATCCCTGTCGCTCTGCGCAGAGGCCCGGATATCCTCGATGAGAACGTTCATGTTTTCTTGGATTGCTTCGAGGAGTGGGACCACCGAGGATTGACTGATGTTGAAGGGGGAGGCGCTGCCGTTCAAACGACTCGCGGCCATGCTGCGGATGCTCGCTTTCATCTGCTCCAGGCCCTCTGGTGTGCCATGGCTGCCCAGCAGCCCCAGCAAGGAGGCATTTGCCGTGGAGCGAAGCTGCATGAAGGCTCCTTCCTCGCAAGTCCCGCCGTCGCATGCCAACCCTTTGACATTTGCAATCTTCAGGAGTGCCTCGGCTTGGCGCTGAGGAACAAGGGATCAGAGAACCATCTGGCAACCTCCCCTTTCAATCCTGCTGCCAAGCTTCAAGGAGCACCACAAGCTTGCGGGACGCCATGGAAACTGACCGGACGCTGTCTACGTAGTTGCTTGCCAGTCTTGGTCACAAATCTGCGATGTGCCGAGACCAGGAGTCACTAGGAGTCACTGCGTCTTGCATGGACCGACATAACGCTCACATACATGGAGAAACACACAGAAGGTCAATGTCAACAGCCAGGATGGATGAACTAGACGACGGAGGTCCCAAAAGCGAGTTGAACATGTGCGGTTTCCTCCCCCCCCCCCCCCCCCACACCTAAACCTCCTTCCTCGACCCCTGGAGGCCCTTGGAGGCCTCCTAAAACACCTGAAGGCCTCCGTGGACCCGTCCCCCAGCCAGGAACACTTGGGACACCATAAAAAATGAAATTTGTTCCACGCCCAGCCCAAGACAGCCGATGGAGCTTTTCCACAACCGGCCCACCCTAGACAGCCACATTCTCCTTCTCGTGCTACCCGCATGCTTCGCTAGCCACGCTCCTCCAACTGCAATTTCCGGCCTCAGCTCCTTCCTTCAGTCATCCGGCTTTCAGCTAGAACCCCTCTTTCCCCGTCCCGCCCCACGACTATCAGCGTAATGAACCTGCGCCCTCTTTCCCCCCTCATCCCACCCCCAGCCCGACTATCAGCGTAATGAACCTGCTTTGCGGACCACCTGCATGGCGACTGCATGCCGCTGCACCCCGCAAGGCCTCCGCGGACCAGCTGTGGACCCTTAGAACTCAATGAGAATCCCATAGCTAGAATTGTCTGGAAAACAACGCGCCGCATCTTTGCTTTCGCAATCAGAGGGCTTGCCTCCGCGCATCGATCTTTTTGCTCTTGCGTGAACTGAACAAAAACAAATAGAAACAACATAAACCGCGGACACGGCTGGCCCGAGCTGCAAAGGTTGCCGGCTAAAACTCCAGAAAGGATCAAAAAGTATCAAGTGGTGACTGGCCAGCAATTTGGGGCAAATCGGGGACGCATGCAGCGTGTCAGGAGTCAGAAGATCTTGGTATGTTTCCAAGGGTTCTCACGTCACGAGGGGCTCGCGGCACATAGCGGAACAATGGGAAACATGACACTGCAAACCTGGTGGCTGGCAGCCCTCACCCAGCAAACTGCTTGGCCGCGCCTTGAGAGACGCGTCTTGCTTGGGCGTTGTCGCCTAGAGCACACCAGCAAAACTCCAGCAACGACGCTTGCGAAAAGCACGCCTAAACGATCGATGCTGACAGTTGCAACTTCCATGCCTACATATGCCTACTATCTTACTACTATCTTTCTTCTGTATATGTGTATACGCCTTGAGCCCTGCAAAGCCCGGCCACAGAGCAGAAGAATGCAAAGACATCCATCTGGCATCCGCGGCCAGAGAGGGCCCTTGCAAATCTCAGGCCTCTTCAGCATATATCAGAGTTTGCCTGAGCCCTGGCAGGCACTGCACACATCGCTGTTGCTAGAACAGGGATAGGAGGCCGCATAATGCACACCCAGCGGTCATTGACACGCGTCTTTCTGAATCCACAAATTTGGCAACGACAACATGACGTGTACTCATTGCAATGCCTCGTTTAAGTATCAAATCTGATGGACTCCTGTCTGAAATGTTACGATGATACATACGAGAGCTTGGGTTACCTCGTTTCGACCTCGCTCTGGACATTACCTTGTCCGGAACTAGAAACTCCATTCCGCGTGGCTTTCAAGCTACGCTTTGTGTTCCGGTGACCTCGTTTGTATCTCCGGCCTCTACCTCGTTTACTTGCTTGGCCCTTTTAAACCCAATGTCATGATTGAAGTGCGAAAATATGCAAAAATCAGATTGTTGTCGGTGGCTCACATGGCCCCCTAGCCTCAAGTGGCTTCCCATGAGGACGAAGTACACGCAACCTGGCATGACATGAGCTTCTGCATCGGAGCAAAGGAGACCGGAGACCGAAAACTGTTGAAGTGAGGGCAGCTGCGCATCTGCTTCGGCGGCATGTTGTTAAAGCACAGGCGGCGTTTTTCAACTAAGTGGCAGTGGTCGAGCTGAGATCATCTCACAGGTACGCGGTATGCCTTATAGGCCTTGAGTCCCGATTTTCGTGAGATTTCGCGAGCACTAAGAATGGATAACCAATAACTATACAAAATACTGCCCAAAACCGGTGCATCTAAAATTTGCTCGCCAGATCGGCACGTGCTGCGACTGGCTCGCATGCACCGGGAAGGACACACCAGACGGGAGCACTACAGCTGCAACTGCCAGGCGTCGCCGAGGCGTACCGAGACGTGGGTGCCACCGAAGATTACCATGGCCTGCAGGACGGGAACGGAAGTCAAGAGCCAAGACAATGTCCACACCCAATTTGATCAATTTGCAACCCACAGTCAACTCACAACACGTCTCTTGATCACTAATCCCTGCGGCCTGCTGATGAGGCACCCAGACAGCTCCTGCAAGGCGGCGTTGCGAGGGCTTGGGGTCTGCAATTAGCATTTCCCAACCCGCTGCGGTCGTGTATTGCCAAAGGTCGTTTACAGGGGCGCCATTGCTTTGTCCTCCAAACACCACCATGGCGTTAAGGGAGTCAGCCCACACAGCTGACATGGCATACCTTGTCGGGGGTGAGCCGGCAGCATCGCTCGGGATCAGCTCCTCCCATGAATCGTCCGTTGGGCTAAAGGCCCATAGATCGTTCATGATGCCGGCGCCCCGACCCCCGAAGATCAGCATCTTGGACAAGGTCCCGCCGGCCCAAACAGCCCCATGACCTTGCCGGGCTGCAGGGGCGGTGCCGGGGACCACCCCGTCCAACCATGATCCGCTCGCCAAGCCCCTCCAAGTGTACTTGGAAACGGAATTTGAGACGTCTCCATCGCTTGTGGTGCTGCTTCCACCAAACACCAGCATGGTCTTGGTGTCTGGCTTCCAGACTGCCGTGTGGAGCCACCTCTTAAGCCCAGAACTGGCAGGTGGAACTTCGCTCCAGGTGTCGGGGGAGCCCGGGATAAATTCATACAGGTGGTTGGAGATGTCCTCGGACGCTCCTTGACGGCCACCGAAAACTAGCACACTCTCACCGGTCCACACGGCCGTAGATCCCCATTTATCTCCCGGGCCGCCTGCCGTCACTGAGCTTGACGTCCACTGCACTGAGGATGTTGCCGCATCCAATGTGAGCGTCCACATGGCCGTATGGTAGGTAGGGTAGGTGTCCCGGCCACCATAGAGGAAGGCCTTCGGCTCCGAGTCGTGTGCCGCGAACGCGAAGGCATCGAGCGCGATTGGAGAAGTACTCCCATCTTGAACTTGAAGTTCCTTGAAAGATGCGGCAGTCTTGTCATGGTCGTCGCAGGGAAGGCCTGGCGCACGTGATCGCAGCATGTCGCAGCATGTGGCAGCATGTGGCACAGCATGTCGCAGCATTACACTTGCTGCGATGCGTACAACTGAGCTTGGGGCAGGTGACCTGTTCGACGTTGCCGTGCCAATCTTTGCTCGTGTAGTACGTGTTGATCCACGACTGCGTGCATGGGTGCTCATCCACCAGCGTTGTGTCGCAGGTCTCCTGCGATGCCGGCGCCGGCTGCGTCACCGTCAGGGTTGTGGAGTCCGGCTGGTTGGTGTCGCAGTCGTTCAGCGCGGCCTCGGTCAGGGTATCCTGTTGCAAGATGTTGATATAGCACTTCACCTGCGAAGCTGACTTGAAGGCCACAAGCCTTCTGGTGATGGACTGCTGCACGATGGTCCACAGGGCGGTGAGGGAGTTCTGGGCGTCGGTGAAGCACTGGTTCAGAGCCGCACAGCTCACCATCAGCTGGCCGCGAAAGGTGCAGAAACGGCTTTCCAGAAAGTGCTGCCTCTCGTCGCACTCGGACTTCTGGGGCGCGTAAGCCGCCTCCGCATCCTTGTAGGCCGCATTTTTGTCCGTCACATCTTCGGAAAAATCGAACAGCCACTGCTGGACTGGGTTGGCGCAGTCCAGCGCCTCGTCGCCATCCAGCGGTTCAATGTAAGGGATCGGAGTCTCTGCCAACTTTCCGAGGCAGTCCACCAACGCTCCAGTCCTACTCGCCTGGAGATTTTGCATGCCCACCCGAAACGCAGCCAGTGCATCATCCCGAGCCTGTTTCTTGTTTGCCTCTTCATCCCGGCACGTGTCGTGGGCGTCCCCTGCCGCAATCACAGTGGGAGGGAGTGTGGTGACGGTGATCGGTGGGCGGTTGGCAAGGTCCGTGTTGCATTGCCCAAAAGCCTGCCCCGCCAGCTCAAGGTCATCCCTGTCGCTCTGCGCAGAGGCCCGGATATCCTCGATGAGAACGTTCATGTTTTCTTGGATTGCTTCGAGGAGTGGGACCACCGAGGATTGACTCATGTTGAAGGGGGAGGCGCTGCCGTTCAAACGACTCGCGGCCATGCTGCGGATGCTCGCTTTCATCTGCTCCAGGCCCTCTGGTGTGCCATGGCTGCCCAGCAGCCCCAGCAAGGAGGCATTTGCCGTGGAGCGAAGCTGCATGAAGGCTCCTTCCTCGCAAGTCCCGCCGTCGCATGCCAACCCTTTGACATTTGCAATCTTCAGGAGTGCCTCGGCTTGGCGCTGAGGAACAAGGGATCAGAGAACCATCTGGCAACCTCCCCTTTCAATCCTGCTGCCAAGCTTCAAGGAGCACCACAAGCTTGCGGGACGCCATGGAAACTGACCGGACGATGTCTACGTAGTTGCTTGCCAGTCTTGGTCACAAATCTGCGATGTGCCGAGACCAGGAGTCACTAGGAGTCACTGCGTCTTGCATGGACCGACATAACGCTCACATACATGGAGAAACACACAGAAGGTCAATGTCAACAGCCAGGATGGATGAACTAGACGACGGAGGTCCCAAAAGCGAGTTGAACATGTGCGGTTTCCTACCCCCCCCCCCCCCCCACACCTAAACCTCCTTCCTCGACCCCTGGAGGCCCTTGGAGGCCTCCTAAAACACCTGAAGGCCTCCGTGGACCCGTCCCCCAGCCAGGAACACTTGGGACACCATAAAAAATGAAATTTGTTCCACGCCCAGCCCAAGACAGCCGATGGAGCTTTTCCACAACCGGCCCACCCTAGACAGCCACATTCTCCTTCTCGTGCTACCCGCATGCTTCGCTAGCCACGCTCCTCCAACTGCAATTTCCGGCCTCAGCTCCTTCCTTCAGTCATCCGGCTTTCAGCTAGAACCCCTCTTTCCCCGTCCCGCCCCACGACTATCAGCGTAATGAACCTGCGCCCTCTTTCCCCCCTCATCCCACCCCCAGCCCGACTATCAGCGTAATGAACCTGCTTTGCGGACCACCTGCATGGCGACTGCATGCCGCTGCACCCCGCAAGGCCTCCGCGGACCAGCTGTGGACCCTTAGAACTCAATGAGAATCCCATAGCTAGAATTGTCTGGAAAACAACGCGCCGCATCTTTGCTTTCGCAATCAGAGGGCTTGCCTCCGCGCATCGATCTTTTTGCTCTTGTGTGAACTGAACAAAAACAAATAGAAACAACATAAACCGCGGACACGGCTGGCCCGAGCTGCAAAGGTTGCCGGCTAAAACTCCAGAAAGGATCAAAAAGTATCAAGTGGTGACTGGCCAGCAATTTGGGGCAAATCGGGGACGCATGCAGCGTGTCAGGAGTCAGAAGATCTTGGTATGTTTCCAAGGGTTCTCACGTCACGAGGGGCTCGCGGCACATAGCGGAACAATGGGAAACATGACACTGCAAACCTGGTGGCTGGCAGCCCTCACCCAGCAAACTGCTTGGCCGCGCCTTGAGAGACGCGTCTTGCTTGGGCGTTGTCGCCTAGAGCACACCAGCAAAACTCCAGCAACGACGCTTGCGAAAAGCACGCCTAAACGATCGATGCTGACAGTTGCAACTTCCATGCCTACATATGCCTACTATCTTACTACTATCTTTCTTCTGTATATGTGTATACGCCTTGAGCCCTGCAAAGCCCGGCCACAGAGCAGAAGAATGCAAAGACATCCATCTGGCATCCGCGGCCTGAGAGGGCCCTTGCAAATCTCAGGCCTCTTCAGCATATATCAGAGTTTGCCTGAGCCTTGGCAGGCACTGCACACATCGCTGTTGCTAGAACAGGGATAGGAGGCCGCATAATGCACACCCAGCGGTCATTGACACGCGTCTTTCTGAATCCACAAATTTGGCAACGACAACATGACGTGTACTCATTGCAATGCCTCGTTTAAGTATCAAATCTGATGGACTCCTGTCTGAAATGTTACGATGATACATACGAGAGCTTGGGTTACCTCGTTTCGACCTCGCTCTGGACATTACCTTGTCCGGAACTAGAAACTCCATTCCGCGTGGCTTTCAAGCTACGCTTTGTGTTCCGGTGACCTCGTTTGTATCTCCGGCCTCTACCTCGTTTACTTGCTTGGCCCTTCTAAACCCAATGTCATGATTGAAGTGCGAAAATATGCAAAAATCAGATTGTTGTCGGTGGCTCACATGGCCCCCTAGCCTCAAGATGGCTTCCCATGAGGACGAAGTACACGCAACCTGGCATGACATGAGCTTCTGCATCGGAGCAAAGGAGACCGGAGACCGAAAACTGTTGAAGTGAGGGCAGCTGCGCATCTGCTTCGGCGGCATGTTGTTAAAGCACAGGGGGCGTTTTTCAACTAAGTGGCAGCGGTCGAGCTGAGATCATCTCACAGGTACGCGGTATGCCTTATAGGCCTTGAGTCCCGATTTTCGTGAGATTTCGCGAGCACTAAGAATGGATAACCAATAACTATACAAAATACTGCCCAAAACCGGTGCATCTAAAATTTGCTCGCCAGATCGGCACGTGCTGCGACTGGCTCGCATGCACCGGGAAGGACACACCAGATGGGAGCACTACAGCTGCAACTGCCAGGCGTCGCCGAGGCGTACCGAGACGCGGGTGCCACCGAAGATTACCATGGCCTGCAGGACGGGAACGGAAGTCAAGAGCCAAGACAATGTCCACACCCAATTTGATCAACTTGCAACCCACAGTCAACTCACAACACGTCTCTTGATCACTAATCCCTGCGGCCTGCTGATGAGGCACCCAGACAGCTCCTGCAAGGCGGCGTCCCGAGGGCTTGGGGTCTGCAATTAGCATTTCCCAACCCGCTGCGGTCGTGTATTGCCAAAGGTCGTTTACAGGGTCGCCATTGCTTTGTCCTCCAAACACCACCATGGCGTTAAGGGAGTCAGCCCACACAGCTGACATGGCATACCTTGTCGGGGGTGAGCCGGCAGCATCGCTCGGGATCAGCTCCTCCCATGAATCGTCCGTTGGGCTAAAGGCCCATAGATCGTTCATGATGCCGGCGCCCCGACCCCCGAAGATCAGCATCTTGGACAAGGTCCCGCCGGCCCAAACAGCCCCATGACCTTGCCGGGCTGCAGGGGCGGTGCCGGGGACCACCCCGTCCAACCATGATCCGCTCGCCAAGCCCCTCCAAGTGTACTTGGAAACGGAATTTGAGACGTCTCCATCGCTTGTGGTGCTGCTTCCACCAAACACCAGCATGGTCTTGGTGTCTGGCTTCCAGACTGCCGTGTGGAGCCACCTCTTAAGCCCAGAACTGGCAGGTCGAACTTCGCTCCAGGTGTCGGGGGAGCCCGGGATAAATTCATACAGGAAGTTAAAGATGAAGTTGGGGAAAAGGCTACCTCCCGACCGCCCACCGAATACAAGCACACTCTCGCCGGTCCACACGGCCGTAGATCCCCATGTAGGTCCCGGGCCGCCGCCTGCTGAGCTTAACGTCCACTGCACGGAGGATGTTGCAGCATCCAATGTAACCGTCCACATGTCCCTATGGTAGGTAGGGTATCTGTCCCGGCCACCAAAGAGGAAGGCCTTCGGCTCCGAGTCGTGTGCCGCGAATGCGAAGGTATCGCGCGCGATTGGAGAAGTACTCCCATCTCGAAGTTGCTTGAAAGACGCGGCAGTCTTGTCATGGTCGTCGCAGGGAAGGCCTGGCGCACGTGATCGCAGCATGTCGCAGCATGTGGCAGCATGTGGCACAGCATGTCGCAGCATTACACTTGCTGCGATGCGTACAACTGAGCTTGGGGCAGGTGACCTGTTCGACGTTGCCGTGCCAATCTTTGCTCGTGTAGTACGTGTTGATCCACGACGGCGTGCATGGGTGCTCATCCACCAGCGTTGTGTCGCAGGTCTCCTGCGATGCCGGCGCCGGCTGCGTCACCGTCAGGGTTGTGGAGTCCGGCTGGTTGGTGTCGCAGTCGTTCAGCGCGGCCTCGGTCAGGGTATCCTGTTGCAAGATGTTGATATAGCACTTCACCTGCGAAGCTGACTTGAAGGCCACAAGCCTTCTGGTGATGGACTGCTGCACGATGGTCCACAAGGCGGTGAGGGAGTTCTGGGCGTCGGTGAAGCATTGGTTCAGAGCCGCACAGCTCACCATCAGCTGGCCGCGAAAGGTGCAGAAACGGCTTTCCAGAAAGTGCTGCCTCTCGTCGCACTCGGACTTCTGGGGCGCGTAAGCCGCCTCCGCATCCTTGTAGGCCGCATTTTTGTCCGTCACATCTTCGGAAAAATCGAACAGCCACTGCTGGACTGGGTTGGCGCAGTCCAGCGCCTCGTCGCCATCCAGCGGTTCAATGTAAGGGATCGGAGTCTCTGCCAACTTTCCGAGGCAGTCCACCAACGCTCCAGTCCTACTCGCCTGGAGATTTTGCATGCCCACCCGAAACGCAGCCAGTGCATCATCCCGAGCCTGTTTCTTGTTTGCCTCTTCATCCCGGCACGTGTCGTGGGCGTCCCCTGCCGCAATCACAGTGGGAGGGAGTGTGGTGACGGTGATCGGTGGGCGGTTGGCAAGGTCCGTGTTGCATTGCCCAAAAGCCTGCCCCGCCAGCTCAAGGTCATCCCTGTCGCTCTGCGCAGAGGCCCGGATATCCTCGATGAGAACGTTCATGTTTTCTTGGATTGCTTCGAGGAGTGGGGCCACCGAGGATTGACTCATGTTGAAGGGGGAGGCGCTGTCGTTCAAACGACTCGCGGCCATGCTGCGGATGCTCGCTTTCATCTGCTCCAGGCCCTCTGGTGTGCCATGGCTGCCCAGCAGCCCCAGCAAGGAGGCATTTGCCGTGGAGCGAAGCTGCATGAAGGCTCCTTCCTCGCAAGTCCCGCCGTCGCATGCCAACCCTTTGACATTTGCAATCTTCAGGAGTGCCTCGGCTTGGCGCTGAGGAACAAGGGATCAGAGAACCATCTGGCAACCTCCCCTTTCAATCCTGCTGCCAAGCTTCAAGGAGCACCACAAGCTTGCGGGACGCCATGGAAACTGACCGGACGCTGTCTAAGTAGTTGCTTGCCAGTCTTGGTCACAAATCTGCGATGCGCCGAGACCAGGAGTCACTAGGAGTCACTGCGTCTTGCATGGACCGACATAAGGCTCACATACATGCATTGAGGCTCACATACATGCATGGAGAAACACACAGCGCTCGTGGCACCCATCCTCGGAAGGCTACCGTGCCGCGTGCAAGCTTGCATGCAACTTCAACTCAGACATCGGGACTTTCCGGACATCCGCCCCGAAGCTGGCATCGCATCTAATCTCCAACAATCTCTAACATCTAACATGTACTACAACAGAATAAAGCTCAAGGCTTCAGGCAACATGCTGTCACAAGCCGCAAGATGTCGAAGGACAAGCTATGGGTATTTATAGGAATGCGCAACATGGCGGAGTACTATGCCGCAGTACCATTCGACAGAGCACAATGCACCCAAAAGTCCCGTAAACTGCAAAAGAGCGGCAGAGCATCTTTGCACAACGCACCAAGGGTGCGAGCCTGGTAGCTTTGCCTCGATGGCAGCCATGATCTTCAGCTCGGCCCCAGCACGGCCCCATGGAGGACCAAAGATGGCCAGGCCTTCAACAACACTGTCTTTGAGTGTCGGGGGCAGGAAAAGGAAAGCAGCGGGTGCACCGATAGAGGAAATCCATCTTGCACCGTGACTGCCGCCACAGTGGCTGTTTGCGCTCCAGGAAGCCATTCGGTGGAGACATGTCGAGACGATCGAGCAGGTGCGGATCTGACCTCACCAGGAACAGTCACAAGTCACAAGTGTCCCATTGGCCGCAGGTCAACGCGTGAAAGCATCGGTGAGGTGTCTGCTGCAGCGACTTTGCGGGCCAATTATTATGGCTAGGCCTGCTACGGTTCAAGGTTTCAGGGAGTCACGGTCGGGTGATGGTTCTGAGGGCTCACGCCATAAAGTCTCAAACCCCGATTCGCGAGAGGTAGGGGATAGGGGGCTAACCCACTGTATCAAGGAAACTAGCCAGAAAAAGTTCGCGAGCGCTACCGCTAGGGGCCTAGCACTCAAAGAATAAAAGTTGGAAGAAATTCGCGAGCGCTGCCGCGGGGGGTTACCTTCTGGACGGGACTCCGTCGCGCAAAACACCAGAGACGGTAGGTGACGGAGGTGAGGGAGATGGGTCTCTCGATGGTCGGTTTCTTCGGCAACATGCAGACCTGATGCTGTTGCCAATGGATGGGCACAGTTTGGCAGGCTTCACTTTCGTTGAAAACGGTGGCCAGCTCTTCATAAGCTTTGCTGGGTAGGCCTCTCAGGCTCGCGTACGTAAGCCCGTCTAGCCCCCCAGCCTTATCAGCGACACCATTGGCAATCTGACAGAGGTCAAGTCCTTCAATGGGCGGGAGTGGTTGCTGTCTAGCCTTATCCTCAAGAATTTTCCCCGGTCTGTACCCGGGTTCAGCTTCGCCCCAAAGCTCAACCCACTGTGCTCTGCGCAATTTGGCTCGTTCCTCCACAGGTTTATCGCTGAAAGGCCTGGTATACACGGTCTCAGCTTTCGACAAACTGCGGAACAGCCGTCGCATTCCTTTGGCCATACCTGCATGGAGCCAGGCTTTATACTGCTTGAGATGCGCACGACTTGCCTCAACTTGGGCTTCTGCTTCCTTAGCTTCAGCTGTCTGCCTGAGCGGGCCGAGCAGGCTAGCTTGGCGCTGCGCAAAGGTCTCACACACCTCGGCAATGAAAGAGGCTTCCTCCTTCTCGAGAAAACCTTCAACTTTCTTTGCATCGCCTTGCACCTGCTCCCAAACCCCCGTGCTGACTTGGGCTTGCAGCTTGATGATGCACCTGCGCATGCGACCCCACCAGCCCGCTGCTGTGGTCGGGCTGGCCTGAACACAACGGGTCTCTGACAAGGTTCCCCACACCTTTTCTACACAGTAGCCTCGGCCCTGCAGGTCACCACGACATTCCTCCAAGGCCTTAGCCCACCTGGCCAAAGCACACGAGACTTTGTGCTCCCCTATTTGTCCCATGATGCTGGGTACGACTGGGCCGACCAGCGGCCAAAATTGGTCACTGACATCTCCTGTCAACTTGGCGAAATGCTGCAAGCGCCATTGGGGTTGCACAACTCCTGCCCCTGCAATAGTCAACCGCAGTGCTGCATGCGGTTTCCATGGAACCTGCCAATCCGCTGTCAAGGTGACCGCTGACTCAATGCTTCGGCTGACCAGGACAAAATCCAATTCGTTACCTGATCCTTGTGTGCATGTGATCTCCCCGGTGGCAATTAAACGACCTCGCAATACTTGGCACAGGTTGCTTTCCATAAAGGTGTGCGGTGTACAATTCCAATCCCCTCCAATCACCCAGGGCTCGGGCAGCTCGCGCACATATGACACCAGCTGCGCCAGGATTTGCGTGTTCCTGGGGCCGGTTGGGCCTTCAGTGTCTTTGAGGTAGATGCACACTAAAGTGAAAACGAGTCCTTGGGCTTGGATTCCGATGGCTTCGAATCCAGCTCCTTCTCGAAGGAACGTATGCTTGGTCCAAGTATCCCTGTGCTTCCTAACAACCCAAGCCACCCCACCTATCCTAGAACCCGTGTCACTGAGGTGCGCTGCCTGTCCTATGAGCTTCCACTTCAGTGCTTGCAAAGTGCCCTGCCTGGCACGGAGCATCTCTGGGCTCAAGTGCGTCTCTTGAAGGCCTACTGCTGCACAACCACAGTTCAACAGCCATGTGACAACGCCTTGATTGCACGAGGTCACATTGGCAAAACCTATGGTGAGGTCCTGGCTTTTCTTGTTGGCTGGTGTCGCTTGACTCCATGGCCGGGATGCTCTAGGTTGGCTACTTGCTTCAACGATTTGGGCAGCATGCTCCGGGCTGGGGTGCTGCGCGGCTCCAGTCGTTGGCTGGTCCAAATCACGACTACATGTATCGGGTAAGCTGGGGGGCTCCTGAAAGGAGCCAGTCACAGGCTGCACGGCGGCATCACACAATGCAAAACCTGGCTCACGCTCTGCACCAAAACTGTCATGCAAGGTTGGCCTAGCAAGCAAATGTGTGCAAAGGTTTTTGGCGGCCTCTAGTTCATGTGACTGCAGAAATGGCTTCGCCTATCGCCATTCCTAGGTTCCAAAGTGGACTGTCCTCCTGCGCGATCGACTCCAACTGCTCCATCAAGCCAATCAACTTTCCCTCAACCCCAGGGGCCAAAGTCCTACCTGGAATGATTTGACGCAAAAGTCTGTCCACTTCATTGCAAATTTCTCGGGCCCTCTTGGATTGCTCTGTGTGGCATCCCGGCTTGGCTCCGGGGTTGGCTGCTGCACTGTCTGTCCTAAGCGAATCCGTGGTGAGGGCGCTCATACTCCCCGGCGCCGTATATTCGGCGGCTACTGCGGTCAGGCCTCCCTTCTCTGTACACTCACAGGGTGCCCGCGGGTGGTTGGCAAACTCATTAACAGCAGGCTCACTCCCCGAGGCCAAAAATGCCCCTTGGTCAGAAGCCTCTTTAGTATGCGCTGGTGACCCTTGCTGGCACCCCGCTTCCTGTGCAGCCTTACAAGGCATCGCGGCACACACCAAAGTAAAAACTGTTTTGTAACTGGGACCTAATTGAAACTCCAGGTCTTTGTCTTTACCTCGTAGCTGCATGCTGACATCCACGGCGGTAAGACTCCCTAATTGATCAAACGGCGTGGAAACGTGAACCCCGTTTTGCTGAAAGCACTCGGCAACTTGCTGATCCCCTACGCTGTCAAAAGGCTCTGCACTTCCGGTCACAAACGCCTCCCCTGACACAAACGGGCATTGGACTGTTGTGTCGGCTGTTTCCAAGCAAAAGCACTGAGGGCCTGACAGTGCAAAATTCTGTTGGCAATGCGCCTGCTGCTTCGCAACCCCAGATTCAACACTGGTTTGACCCGCATCCGGATCAGCCAAACCCGAAAATTCCCCCCCATGGGCCACTGCTGGAACAACCGCAGACCCATCCTTATGTGAAAAGCCATTTTCTTCTACAGGAGGGTCTACAGTTGGGTAAGCAGAAGCAACACAACTAGTCACGCAGCACTCCAGTTCCGGCCCACTGGTGTGTTTGGCCTCCTGTCTGTTTCGATCCTGCTCGTTAGCTTTCATAGGAATAGACGGCGAAGACTCGAGACCTCTAGCGTGCAAAGAAATGCATGCGCAAGGCTGCTCCCCATGACTGTTTATGGGCTCCCTACTCTCACTCTCAGCTGCCTCCCCTGACACAGACACGTGCTCAACTTCTGCATCGGCAGCTTCCAAGCTGAAGTATTGAGGGCCCGACAGTGCAAAACTCTGCTGACAATGAGCCTGCTGCTTCGCACACCGCTTTGGCCTACGCCACTCTTCCCCAGAAAACCCCCCAAAATCAACTGACAAAGAAGAAGCAAAACCCCTTGCTTGCTCTCTGTCCTGGCTCTGATCATCAAAGTGATCATAGGACTCACGCGTGATGGCATTGAAGACCTGCAGGCGTTGCTGGAGGATCTGGTTTGTGCCCGTACAGAGGACCTCAAGTGCCTCTGTAACCTCCATCACCAGACTCCCCACAGCTTGCGCAACCTGACGGCGGGGGTTACCCCTGTTGCATATTCGCTCCAGGTTCCTCGCCTGGACCCTCTTCCAGACGACGCCTTTTGGGCTGGCCTCCGAGCAGAGGCGGTTCGCCGAGATGCTCCTTGACCTTACTGCGCTGCGTCTCATCCAACTGAAGGCCAGCCTTCTCCAGCGAAGATGAGCTCAGAGCACAAGGTCTGCGTGCGGAGCCTCCGCCCAAGGAGGAAGACGATCTGAAAGAGGCCTGCAGACAGCACCTCACGGCACTCCCGGAGAGTATCAGAAAGCTGTTGCAGGAGCCCAAGCAGGAGCTCACATACGGGCAGGCGGTGTCAGACCTGAATAAGAAGTTCAAGTCGGAAACCAGCCAGCTCAGAGACCTAGTGCAGCAGTCCATCACTTTGCAGGAACGTATTGATAAGGCCAAACAGAGCTATGAAGAACTCCTCCGTAGCATGCAGGTCCTCACAGAGAAGTTGCAAGCCAAGCAAACTGAAGTAGAGGCCCTGCAGAAGCAACTGCAGAGCAAGCTCAGTGAGTCGGATGTGCCATTGACCAAGCCAGAAGTGGCGCAGACTTTACCGTTCTGTTGATGAGCCCTTCCACAGTGTGGGGAATGCAACCTACCCAGACGCTGGTGTCCGCCAGAGCCAAAAACTTGAGCCACCAGGTTCCGGAACCCAAGTTCAACCCAGGTTTCCGAACCGGTTCGCTATCCTCCTGAAGGTCAATCCCTTCAATCGCCGGCCGCTTGCAGAGGTTCATCCAGGCCAGCGAGGTTGCCTGGTAGCCAGAGGTCCTTTCCACGAGGTCTCTAGCCTCCCGAGCCTCCTGTATCCACAGGTAGATCGAGTCACCGATGTACTCGTCATAGCCCACGCCGAGTTCCTCTGCCACCTGGTGTCCTACCTCTTCCGCGTCCTTTAAGTCAAGGGTAGCCAGCTCAAGTACACCGAAGCCCCGCGATGCCAGATGCTCATGGCATCTATCCAGCACCGCACGCCTCTGTACAAGTGCGCTATCCCTCAAGGAAGTACGATGGGACTTCCTATCCCGCCGGGGGGGGTAACCGGTCCCGCGCCCTCTCGCCCGGCGAAGCCGTGGGCAGGACGGTCGGACTTCCTGGCTCCTCGCCCCCAGGACTAGCTGGAATCACCGTGGTAGCCGGTGACGGAGGACTCGCCGTCCGCGAAGCAGAGGGGGTCCGAGGAGAGGCCATTCTCGCTTGGCTATGTAGCCAAGTTCCCCTTCTATCCCCTCTACTTCCAAATTACCCCCCTGATGGGGACTTTATCCAGAATGGCCACGGTCACAAATGCTCGTAGCCATTCCAAGTCACAGCTACTGTGTGAGAAAGTTCTGTTTGCAAGGTTCACATGTTTCCGAGCGTTCCACTTGTTATTTTGAGTTTTGAAGGAACACCCCCGGCAAAATGCAAAACAGAGCTGGCGTGGTTTCTATACTGTTGCACGCAACGGCCAGCTGTGCACGCAGATGTGGCATCTGCTCGATGAAAAAACGGCATAACTGGGCCCCGGAAATGGCTCCCAAATCTGAGCTCTAATTTGGGGCCCCGAATTGCGTGAGCTTGTATGTCCAACGAAGAAAGCCAAAATCTGGGGCCCGTTTCGGTGCCCGGGCTAGAGCTGCTTTTTGAAACCCGTTTCAGCTGGAAAACTGCACGGAAAAACAAAACTCCTTCCGCGTGCTGTTTAGATCAACATCCAAGAAATCCAACATGCTGTGAAATGTGAGATACTTTTGGAAAATTTGCCAAACTTGCCATCGGCTGCCGTTTCAAGACAAGTGCTTCTGTTCTTGTCCGTACAAGATAATTCCCGCACAGGGGAGGCCCTTCGAGGCTTCCTACGATTCTGTAGGAAAAAAGAGCTCCTGCAAGTGGAGCTTCCAGACGCAAAAAGCACCGCGCACGTACGGCAAACAATCGAAACAGTTGAAGCTAGAAGCTGAGATTAACGTCTGCCAGTACATGCCGCAAAATCCTTGCATCAGCGTGCCAGCATTTAGCCGCAGCAAACCTATCAAGAGCATGACAATAGGAGGGCGGCGAGCCTCATGTGCATCAGAGGTGAGCCTGTTTAACGTCTTTGGTCTCGACCCAAACTGCAAACAGCAGACGCGAGCTGGAGAAACCATGGGAACCCACATGTACTCCAAGGGGAACCGAGCTGACACACTGCAAGAGCCAAGGCAGCCCGCCCAGACCTTTGCGCAATATATGCTGGAAAAACCCACTTGCAATGCTGCAAAAAGCAAGGAACCCACAGGGAACCCACCGTCGATGCTGTTAAACCATGGGAACCCACTAAACTAAACATGCTGCAAAAAACCAGGAAACCCACAGGGAACCCAGCTGACATGCTGCAAAAGCTAAGGGAGCCCGCCCAAACCTTTGAGTGATATAGATTGGAAAACCATGGGAACCCACTTCAAATGCTGCAAAAAAACCAGGGAACCCAACAGAGAACCCACCGTCGATACTGCTACAAAACATGGGAACCCACTTAAAAATGCTGCAAAAACCAGGGAACCCACAGGGAACCCACCGTCCATGCTGCAAAAACCATGGGAATCTACAAGACAGCTGAATGAAGAACAGACACAGACCCACCCGAAATGCTGCAAAAAACAAGGGAACCCACATGTAGCCCACCTGAAGCGTTGCAAAAAATAAAGGAACCCACAGAGAACCCACCGTCGATACTGCCACAAACCACGGGAACCCACTTAAAAATGCTGCAAAAACTAGGGAACCCACAGGGAACCCACCGTCCATGCTGCAAAAACCATGGGAATCTACAAGAAAGCTAAGTGAAGAACATACACAGACCCTCCCGAAATGCTGCAAAAAACAAGGGAACCCATATGTAGCCCACCTGAAGTGTTGCAAAAAACAAGGGAACCCACAGGGAACCCACCCCATCTGCTGCAAAAACCAAGGGAACCCCACTTACACACCCTTTGGGTAGTATAACACTATTAGAACGGTGGAAGGTCCCAGACATGCCGGAGTCAATCAAACTCAGTTGGCAGCTGAATATTATACCACCGGCTTTGTCCTAAGGGTGAAATCATTTGCCCGCCACCGCTGGGCTCTTTCAGGTTTCCTCGTCTGTGTCCTCACACCCTGCAGCATACAATCTCGAATCAAACTGCGGCGGATCAGTAGAGTCTGCCTGTCCTAGCTTTCTGCAAGCGGACAGTTTCGGATCCAGATTTCCCATGCTGCGTGTTGCTCTACGTAAAAGACTACGGCGCTCAGCTTCGACCTTGCAACAGGCTCAACATTTCAGAAGCACTTGCGAAATTTGCGAACGAGCATGATATGACGGGCTCACATTCGTGCATTCGGAAAAACCTGCTAGATGTCAACAAAGAGTTTTGGCTGACCACATGGACTACAGCAAGACTCACTTACTCATCCTAAACCCTACACTGCAACGCGACCACGTTTTGGTGGCCTTCAGAAAAAGAAGGCTGGGATTACGTCAAAGCAAGGCTTCGTCACTGACTAGCCGAAAAGTTTACAAGCTGCTCAAGCAGCAGCTTGGGCAATGCTCATAGTTTTCATCGGCTCAGATGGCAGACCTCATTGCCAGATGGCAAACCCCACTCCGCAGCGTCATCGCTTTTAGTGCCGGGCTCAAAGCACGTAAAACATTCGTGCCCTGCCTCAGACAAGGCTTGCACACTGCTGAACCGAAAAGTTTAGTAACTGACGCAACAGTTCGGGTCACAACAAGACTCACACTCAACCGAAGACGAAGAAGTTACTAGCTGCTCACGCAACAGTTCGGGTCACAGCCAGGTCGCACCGCTGATCACTCTCAGCGCCGCGCAAAAAACCGTAAACCGTAAACATTCATTCCTTTGGAAAAGAAAGAGCGAAGCTTGGTCACTGCTCACCCGACAGCGAAGAAGAATTTACGCGCTGCAGGCAACCGTTCGTCACAGCAAAGCTCACTCACTCACACTCACTGACTCACGTGCTAAAAGCTGGCAGAGCTTAGTCACTGCTCAACAGATACTCGCGCTGGGGCAACAGTTCAGCACCAGAGAGGCGACAGCGAAGCTCACTGACCGCTGATCACTCTCAGTGCCGGGTTCAATGCGCGTTAAAACATTACTGCCATCGTGTGAGAAACGACAAGGCTTACTTACTGCGATTCAGAAAGCTGCCGTGCTACTGTCTTCTACATTCTACGGGGCAGCAGACAAAACCATGCCTTGCGAAGTCTTCTTTGCTCTGCTTTCAGGGTCTTAAAGTCTTAGCGACTCTGCACGCTTCTACCTAATCAAGACATCTTGTAGACACGCAGACAATACCACACCTTTGCATCCTGAAGCTCCTATCGCAAGCGGGCCAGACGGCGGACAAAGTTTCCCAGCAACAGGCCAGACGAGGAAGACATTCATTTCTACACTGCGGCAACTCCACTCTTTGAGGGGGAGGAACAGGAGGTGCTTCCGTGTCGGACATCGTTTGCAACACTTGAGCCAAAAGAGCGCTCGAATTACGGAGCCAATTCCGGAAGCTGTTCTCTGGGATGCTTGGAAGGGCCTTCTCTGTATCCTGTCTTTGCATGTCAGACACAGCTATCCTGCGAGCGACGATAGCGAGCGAAACTTCGTTTCTAGCAAAGCTACCTTCAATAGCTTTGGGAATAAATGGCTTAGCTGGCACACATAGTAACTCGTTCTTCCTCGTCACGAGGTACATTCAGACCCAGGGCGTCTTGCGATTCTGTGACGTAGGTCAGATTGCATGGCAAAGCCCATGTCAGCATTCCTCCTTCGATGGGCGGTGATGTTGGAGATCGGGCGAGACGAGCACAACGAAGCTACTCGGCAGTGGGCAAACCCAGGCTACGTTTCCATTGGAGGCGGAAGACCAATCCGGTGTGGAATTCTTGACCTGATCCCGACCAAAGGAGCACGAGCAGATGGGATGTCGTGGACGAGGTCGTTGTTCGCTGGGTTGAACCTGGGTTTTTTACCTGGAAAAAAACCTGGGTGCTTTGAACTTGGATTCCAAACGGGTTAGAACCTGGGTTTCAAACCTGGATTGAACCTGGATTATAACCTGGATTTAAACTTCCGGGTTTGAATCCAGATTCGAACCCAGGTTTACCCAGATTCAAACCCAAGTTCAACCAGGTAAAATCCAGGTTAAATCCAGGTTTCTTTCCGAGGTTCCCCTCTCGTTTCCCCATCCTTTCTCCTCTCAGAGGGAGAGAACCCACCAAATCTCGTGTAGCGTAGCGGTGACTTACTGCCACAAGCAACGACAAACGTGAAGTCGTGAATTCCCAGCACCATTTCGCCCTGAGGAAGCACTTCCACGTTGTCACGGAGTTGCGCCACAAAGTCCTTCACAAAGCATTTGGCGTTGATCAGGTTCTTCGGCACCCTGTCTTTAGGTTGTGCATCTACATCCATCTCTTGACAGCATTGGCGGTGCAACGGAAACTCCTGGATCGCCCGTCAGCGGCCTGTGTCTTATCGGTTCGTGCAACCTCCACGGGGTAGACGTCGCCATCGACGATCACTGTGAAAATCAATCACGAGGTCTTCAGACATATTGGTCACGATCTTGGCGATCTCTTCGTTCTTCTTGGGTGGTGTCCTTTTGCGTGGGGAGTCGACTGTGATAAGCTCGATAGCCTCAGCCGACGCGTAGCGGAAGAACGATCTCTCAATGCCCCTCACGCATGCGTTTGCCCTTCAAGCCCACCCCAATTTTGGAAATGAGTTGGATACCTCATCGCAATCGTAAGAATTCCAAGCGCTAGCCCCAGGATGTCTCCTAAAAGTCTTTTGGCGATGAGGAGCCTCGGTTGCATTCTTGGCGTTCTTCCGGTGTCAAAAGCATCCTCATGAAACCCGCGTACGCGCAGTTTCCAGCGTCATACTGCAGTAGCAGATGAAGCATGTCGTCCCTTTAGTCATATCCTCTGTCCCATGCCTTTTCCCACGCCGCGTACTCTGGCTGTAATGCGGAGACCACCGTAAGAAACCGTTTTGCCAATGTCTTCGTAAGCCATTTCGGTGCACTTCTTGAGGAACTCCTTGATGTCCACGAGAGAGTCCACAAACTGCAGACTCAAGTCGCAGACATGCTTGCATGCCAGAGTGTACTTCTAGGACGTGACCAAGTCGTTGAAGAAGGTGATGAAGACGGTCAAGTGCTACGCACAGGCGTTATTCTTGCCAACTGGAAATGGGTACCCTGGACATTGCATTGGATGTGCGCCCCTGAAGATGCAAAACAAAATCTCCTCACATCCAGAGCAATAGAACGTTCTCTCTTTGACATAGCCAGAAGTTGCTGTAGAGTAGGTGTCGATTCTGAACCAGTAATGCCTGTTGTCGTGATAGGCCTCCGGGACGGTCATGGCGATGTCGAAATCCTGTCAGTTAATTTACCAAAGGACGATTCAGCAACCGTGTCGCCTCGGGCCCCGGGCCAGATCTGTTGCTTCTGCTCCCCTGTGAACCATGTCTGGAAGATCTTCGTGGACGTGGTGACCTCACTCTTTGTCCTCCCAGATCTCGACGAGCGTGGGGGGAGCAAGGGTATCAATACGGACACTGTCGTCCCATTGACGTATCCTTGAACTTTCAACAAAGCACGCTGACACAATTTTCTCTGAACAGCTGCTTCTCGTAGATAGCAAAGGCCAGCTTGAATCGGACGCGAGAATCGGGAGGAGGCAACTTCTCTGCCGACAGCGTGTGCATGCCGGTTGGAGACTGTTTCAATTGGCTATAGATTCTTCACCAAAATGATGATCCATGAATCACCACACATGCTCGAGCTCGTAGTTCCAATTCGATGTATAGTCCCAATGTATAGTCCCAATGCATGGAAGCCGTTGTACAACGAAGCTTTGTGGAAGAGAAAATTGCTACCTGCTCCGACGAATCGCAAATCGTGGTTGATGTTGACGATCGGAGGCCGTGTTGTACGCTTCCCCGCAGCGATGATGGGGTCGACGTACGTCTCTTTGAGCCTCGTCGCTGCAACCTTTCACGGATAGCCTGGAGCGATAGATGGTAATGCAAGGTAACGGTCGCGATCTGCTCCTCTGACATATCGTCCAACGTCTCGTTCACGGACTCCAGAGAATTCTTGGTAGTCTGGAAGTTGTAATTGTTACCAGACGATAGCGATGGGGACACGATGTATATCTCCCCCCATCCAAGCATGCTGAGGCTTTCACGTAGCGTGTGAGTTGTCCCCTTCGTCTTGGCAATGATGTCGAAGTCCTGAACAAGGATCGTACACTGGGAACGCATCGTCACGGCGTCAGGTTTGCCACCCATGCCCAAACTGTTGCGAAATCCGTTCAGCGTATTCATGGTGTTGATCTTTGCTGCGTCGGTGATATCCTCATTGTCGACGAGATCACGGTCCAATTCGATCATCACGGTCGAGGTAAGCATCGGAGGGGACGAGAGAGACAGTCAGCGGTGGTGTTTCGGCAAGTGCAAATGTACTCGCCTCACCTCCAATTGTTAAGGCTCCAAGAACCTGACCGAATCCAAGTGATGCATCCCCCGCATAGAAGATGACACAACCCCTCCAAGCTTCCCGACGGTGGACTAAAGAAGGACGAGCGCGACAAGCGCAATTTGAAGGCGATCGTCTTTGCAATCTTCTTCTTCGAATCCGGGCGAGAGCTCGCCTCGAGTTTGGTCTGAGCTCTTGCCCGTTCTACAGCAGCCAAGATTGCCCTGCGGTCTGAGCAACGGCGGTCTTAACTGCTTCAACGTGGGTGGGAGTCGCATCGGCGGTGACCTTCGCGCTGACACCAGGCAGAGCTCGAATCTTGTTAGTGTCCAGGGCGGCAAACAGCGGGTTGGAGAGCAGGTAGACCATGACGTCCAGTCTTGGGCCAGGAGCAGGTCAAGGGAGAACTCGAAGCTGTCCTATTGGACTTCCACCTCAGGTGCGCTGCCTCGCGGGGTAGCCAGGCAGAGATTAACCGTCATGGCAATCCCTGCGAACAGTGGAAGCAGCGGCTCGCCAGGGGCCCGAAGCCATCAATCCTGAGAAGAACCTCAAGGAGCGCACGCACCTTTGACAAGCTGATATAGGGGCTCTCTTACGACACTCAGGACAACACTGTGTCTCTTCTGGGACCAAAGCTGCACCTTAAGTGCGAAAGCCATCTCTTCTGCTACTAGCGGCTGGATGCTAGCGGAAGCTTTCCGCTTGGGCATCAGAAAAGCAGGTCACTTGCTTCTTGACCGAGAACACTCGCCTTGCTCTTCGTCGGACACGCGGAAATCTGGAGTTCTTGGCTGCCGTCCTTCCAGCCGCAGACCCAAAGCTGGTTCTTTGCAACAGCATCATCAGCGTCAGCGACTTGAATGAAGTGGAACTTCGGCTTCATATGCATTAGGGCAGTCAGACAGAAGTCGGGAAAAGGTGATGTCAGCTGCACCATCGCGACTTTGGTGCCACATCGCGACCTGCACTCCTGGCATTTATGATGCTGCAGAGAGCTGTGACGAAGGCATGTATGCGACCACAACACCGCAACCTGTGATTCGAACGCTGGCGAGATGAAGCTGAAGCCTTCCTTGAGCGAGGTGGAATCGGCCCAAGCATTCATATCCCGTTCATCTCTACTGAGCTGATGCCGCACCTCCATGAGCCGGATTATGATACACACCGGTATGGATTTCACCGCCTGCAGGAGCTATATGCGCAGCGCAATTACCAATTGTTATACATGTTGCGCGAATCCCACTTTCCGACCAGCGGCAACGACATGCAGCGCCTGCTGGATTCTTGGCCGTGGCCTTCGTCGCCGGATCGTACCCTGTGACGTTGCAGGACGTTGCTTTCCTGCGGACGTTACTAGAGTCACCTATGGCCATCGACATACGTCGTAGGGCCCATGACATGGCTCTTGCCGCTGGTTGTGGGCTCCGCCGTGGACTTGTGGATTCTGCGTGCACGATCGTGACACAACAAGACCCCGGGGCTGACCGTTGTTCGACGGAACTAGAACGGCGGCCGGAGCTCCGTCTTTGGGCTCCACCGGTGGTCTTGGACAGCTCTAGGCGACGGCCTGTTGCTGTTGTGGATCGGTCGCTGAGGCATCGTAGCTCGTGCTGAACGGCCAACACCGGCAAAGCCTGTGCGCCGCAGCTAGTTTTTGCCTCTTATTGTTGTGCCGCCCTGTTTCACCGCTGTTTTTGTTTGTTTGTTTGTTTGTTTGTTTGTTGGTTTGTTGTGTTTGTAGGGACCGAGTGCTACAACCGTAGCCGACGAGGCCCGCCCACGCCAAAAAAATCAGAAAAACACAAAATTCGCAAACATGTACCAGACACATGTGACTGAAACTCGAAAGAATTTGATTCTTGCAGAAATGCAGCAATGGGAGGCACGGCGTCTATCTTGTCAACTCTCTCACTTGCAGCAGCACGAAGCGTTCTAGAAAGAGCGAGTCAGCACTCTGGAATTCTTGCAGCTGTTGTTTTTTTTGAAGACTGAACTCATGGAAGCTGTCAACCTTCGAGGCGTCAAAACAAATCAGCTAAAAACTTGCTTTTGAACAACTGCCGACGAGGAGTTTGGGCACGACATTCAGAATGCTGCAAGTGACAAGAACAAGGATTCTGTCTCTCTCTGGGGAGAGTGTTCCAGCTCCACACTCTGTGTTGGTCACAGACCTCGTTTCGAGACATGAAGAACTTCCTCCGAAGGAGGACGGATTTTTATTCTCAAGTCTTGTTTTCAACAACTTGGTTTTTCCAACCTTTGGTTGTTTTCCAACCTTCTTTCATGCCGAACTTTTCCCAAACTCTTTTTCCAGTCGCCTTTTCGGCTCCAGTTTGCTTTTCGGTGAGGCCTCTAGAGTCCTGTCGCTTCTTTCTAGCGAGGTTCGAGCTGCTAATTCCAAGGCTTTAGCTTCGTGCACGGTGCCCCTTTGGAGGGCGCCAGATGGGAACAAGGCCTCCTGCTTTGCCTGTCTCTGAGCCTTCCAGTGTGACCGCTTCCTCTAGCTCCACCTGGGAAGCGATTAGTTCACATCTCTACGACCTTCAGATTGAGTGCAACATTGTGGAGAGTCGAGTAAGAACACTTGAAGATCGCTTGGAGCTCTTGGAGAGTCAGGCAGCCCAAACGCAAGCTCGCGTCGGCTTGTTGGAACGATTCTTGACCGTGCTCAGGCTTTGCTGCCGTAGGCTGGCCTAAGAAGGCATCATTGCAAGACACGTCACAACATGCAGCCTCAGTCTCTTTCTGCTGGGGGCTCCTCGACTTCAGCTTCGACATCAGGCCCGGGGTCTCGCTCTGAGTTCCTTAAGAGCATAGACCGTCTGCTGCTTGAGTGCAGTCACAGTGTTGCGGGCTCCAGTGAACTGGAGCTGCCGTGGGAGTCTGGCATTCTTAAAGAGATATTCTGCCCGGAGCATGCTGCCCCGATCATCCCTTCAGTGAAATTTCCTTTTGATATTCCCATTTCTTCAGCTTCGAGCCTTGGTGAAGCGGAGAAGCTTGCAAAGCCGGAGCCTCGATCCTGCAGCTTCTTTAAAGCCGTTTCTCAAAAGGTCAGAGTGGTGAAGGCTCCGATCAGCCCTCTTGATAAACGTGAGCTGCTTTGCCAGCGGTTTCATGTGTTGCTGTCGCACTCTTGTTCGGGTTCTAGGCTAGGGGGGTTGCTTGCCAAGGAGTCTTTTGAGAAGGGAACGCAACTCGTCTCGGATGCACTTGGGGGTAAAGCCCTGTCTACCCTCCAGAAAAGGTACGGGCAATTATCCAAGTACGTCACTTGGTGCAACGACACAGGGTGCATAGGTTTCCCCCTTTCTTCGGATCTTGTGCGGCAATACACCGAGTTTGCAGTGAAGACCAAAGGGCATGGGTCAGTGTCAAGCAACCTTGAGTCTTTCAACTTTGCGATCTATGTCCTTGGTGTTTTCATTGGTGAGCCTCTCCGGTCTGACCCGGTCTTGACAGGACGTGCTCGACGCGAGAGATTGAACAAGCCTCCCAGGAGGCAGGCACGCTCGTTTCTCGTTGCAGAAGTGCTTCACCTCGAGGGTTTCCTTGCATCCGAATCCAATGCACTATTGGACCGATTTGCCGCTGGTTGCATGCTCTTCGCGATCTTTGCCAGGGCGAGGTTAGGCGACTTGAAGTCCGTGTCAAGGTTCACACTTGACCTTGCAGAACCCTCTGCAGACTGCGCCGAAGGTTTCTTGGAGTGTTACTCTTATAGCCATAAGACTAAGTCGCATCTGGGGACTTGACTTCTTGGAGGTTGCGCGGCAAGTGGATCAAGACCTTCTTCAGAAGGACGATGGTTCCGCGCTGTTGTGTGTGCCCACGTCTGTGGGCTCTTTGCTCAACCATCCGATCAAGAATGAAGCCTTCGTAGTGTGGATCAATGGCATCCTTAAGGATCTCCCTTTCTTCGGAGGTCACTTCACCGGCCACACAGCGAAGTCTACTTTACTTCCTTGGTTGGCCAAATGGGGCGGCTCTGAGGATGACAGGGCCATTCTTGGGCATCACATGCCTAAGAGCAAGAGCGTAGCCACTTACAGCAGAGATCTTCAGGCTGGTCCTTTGAGAGTGCTGTGGTCTCTTCTATGTGACGTTCGGTCTGGAGCTTTCCTTCCTGATTGCACACGCTCTGGCCGCTTTGTACGTCAGGTCGAGGATTCAGGAGTGGAGCCGGCTCTTGACGTTCCTGCTGGTCTCCCTGATGGGGCCCTCAGCCCTGATCTTGACTTCGGTGTCTTCGGTGAGGGCCAAGGGCCTGTGAACATGGGCAGCGAGGTTGGCCCTGAGGAGGAGTTAGCGTGGTACCGTAACCAAGAGCTGGAGGATGCTGACATCGATGCTTTCCTCAACGAGAGCCGTGGCAGAGAGCTTGAGCCCCGGGATTTCTCAGACCTTCCGCCCGAACCGGGAGCTTCTGATGATCTCAATGTGGAGGGGGATCGAGATGGCAGCGGTTCGGACTCTGAATCGAGTTCGAGCTCCAGCTCTTCTTCAAGTTCTTCAAGTGCTGATGAGAAGGTCCAGGCAGCGAGCGACTTAGCATGCAGATTGAAGCACCACGTCGTGGAGGGATGCAAGCTTTACCAGCATTGCAGGACAAAGACTGTGCATCGCATGCTTGAAAACTCGAGCGACGATAAGTTTGTTTGTGGCAGGCCTCTCACCAAAGACCATCGCCCCTTCAGGACTTTGGTCAAGATCACTGCTTGGGATTGCAAGCAATGCGCTCAGAGAAAGCCGATTAGCAACACCGGTGCCCTTGTCGGTGCGCTTGATGTTGCCTTGGGCAAGCGATGACAGCCCAGCGCACTGGGCCTCTGGCTACAAATTCTTTTAATGTGCTGTGCTAACTTTCCTTCAGAAGGAAAAATTGGCAATGTAATGGGCACCTCACTGCCCAAACCTGACGCGCCTTGTCGGCTGCTGAAAAAGAAATCCTTGAATGGGTTTGTCACTCATTTGCCTCCGCTTGCTGATTTTTGCGCGCGGCTTTCCGCCGCTTCCACTGATTGTTGCGGTCTCAGAAATCGGGTTTGTCACCCCTCTTCTTGTACGAAGTATTACTTCACTTGAATCCTGAAGAGATCTCTCTTATGCGCGGCTTCCCGCTGCATGGGTTTGTCACCCGTCTTTCAGGAGCAGTCTCGAGAGTTGCTGCTAAAGTGCATGGCTTTTCGCCACTTCCTCTTTGGAGCATGGGTTTGTCACCCATTACTCATTACTCGGGAGCAGTCTCAAGAGTTGCTGCTAACGTGTGTGGCTTTTCGCCACTTCCTCTTCGGAGCCATCGCATCTTTCATGAAGCTTGGGCTCTAGGACTGTGTAGTATCAGCCATGTCCCTGCTGAAATCTGAGGCGGCGTTTGAAGAACTTGCCACGGAATGTGGTCTTTCAAGTGCTCAGCTGCTGATCCTGAAAGGGAAAGGTGTCTCGACGATGTCGTCATTGGCCTATGCTGTCACCACTCCAGGTGTGCAACCTACGGAGCTTGCCCTTCGCCAGCTTCTGGACACTGCCACGCCTGATGCTGTGTCAGTTGGTGCCTTATCATCCATTCGGCGGTGTGTGTTTGAGTGCCAGACTTGTGTTGTGCAACAACTCAAGCTTTCAGTTGAAGGGCATGAGGGAGACAAGAAATATGACCTCCCACCTGCTGAACGTACCAGCCGCATTGCGGCTCAGAAGGCCAGGCTTGTCGGTTTTGAATTAACCGGCGCGATGGAGTGCGCATATTCCTGCTACACTCTTGTGGGCTCCATGCTTGAAGCCGACTCGCCAATTTACTTGGAGCCCCATAGGTTCATCACCAGGCAACAGGAGGTTTGCAGAGAAAAACCCAAGCGTGAGATCGTGCTTGATGGGGGTACCAAGCTCACTGTTCGTGATCAACAGAGTCGTGATCGTTGCCAAATCGCCAATGAACTTCAGCTCTGGCAGGCTCTTACACGTCGGAGCTTAGCCTGTGACCTTATGGGTGCCATCAGCTTCCAGGTGCAAGAATCTTGGCACCGCTTTTTGTTCGATCGCATGGCTCAGCCTCCCCCTCCGAGGTGCAGCAAAGTTTCCATGGAGCAATTGTTGAGGGCCGATCGTCAGGCTTGGGTTCAGTTGGCTGAGACGGTTAAGACACTTAAGAGTTGTAATCCTTGGCAGGCTGTTTATGTTGATTCATTGTGCCCATATCATAGGTATCTTCTTTGGTACCCCAGTTGGTCCCTGCTTGGTCCTTCTGTTGGTCCCATTGGGATAGATTCGGGAGGTGCCAAACAGAGCGCGGGGCAAACGTGATCATGCTGCTAGATACGCCATCAAGTGCAGTGTAGCCTGGAGCAAAAAGAAAGGCAGCAGAATGGCTGCATTCCCAAATCTTTCTCAGTTGTTGAAGCACTGTTGATACACTTGAGATGATCGCAAGCTAGCGCGTCATTGGCATCATGCACTGATCATAGTGGCAGGGCCTAGCCGCCTAGCTTAAATCTGAATGTCCGACGGCCGCCTGGATGAAGATGAGCAAGAGATGGAAGTGGCCCTGAACTTTTTGGTTCCCGTGCCGCTTTATCTGGCAGAGCTGCAATTGAACAAGTTCGATCCGCAACGGGAGTGACCTCGCCTCGCTTGCGACGGTTTGTGCTCGTTTGAAATTGAATTTCGATTTCGGGGTTTCGGAAGCTCCGGGGCCAGGTACGTGCTGTCCAGCGGCTGCACAGCTGCAGGAACTGCCGCCTACTGCATGCCAGCTTCCCAGAAAAACTTGTGAACCAATGCCTCCCGTGATTGCTTGACTGGCTTGATTCATTCAGGCAGCAAGTCTGTCGATTTACCGGGACAACCTTCAGGGAAGTCATTGCCAGCGAAAGCAGTCGGGAACTGCAGGATGTTCTCAAGGCTTCCTATGCCATGGAACATTTATTTCACGAGCCTTCGCGTAAATTTCTGTTACTAGTTACTAGGGACAGTATTTGCGACTGCAGAACGATCTTCCCTCTAGCCAAATCCATCGCTTAATTCAGGATGTGGGTGATGCCCACTCGCATCTCGGTGGCCCATGTGCGCTTCATCCTGACAAGGAGTACTGCGTGGCCCCGCTTGTCGAGGAGGATACGACGGCAGCGCTGGTCTTTCTCATAGAGTTCGGGTTTCGGGTTTTTAGATTCCCTTTGTGGTGGCGTCTCATGAGGGTGCTGGAAGACTAAGTCTAAGTTGGCAAAAGTTGCGTGCAACTTCAAGGATTTCGGAAAAGCTTTGTCAGAAGACTTCCGAGGATGTGTTGGTAGCAGGTCCTCCCTGCCAACCATACAGCATATTGAATTCAAACCGCTGGAAGCCTGGCTACGCACCATGGAGCACGGAGAATGCGAGACCATTCTTAGAGATAGCAAGACATGTGCGCAAGCGCCGGCCACGAAGCGTGGTGCTGGAAGAGGTGTGTTGCCTAAAACGTAGACGTGGGGTTGCTCCCCAGTTTTGCCCTTCCTCAAATTGCACAGGTGTTGGGAGTTCTCAGCCAAGGGAAACATGGCGATGAGCACAACCCGCTGCAGCCCGAAGCTGCAGAGGCCGTTGGTTAAGAGATGATTCCGGGGGTGTCTTTGCGGTTTACGGGTTCGTACAAAGGTTCCAGGCTCACGACAAGCTAGGGATCCGTTGCTGCCCAACCTTCTCGCCTAGGGCTCGCCTTGGGGTACGACTTTATACAAGCTGTTGGCTTGACGACTTATAAGTTATAAGCTATAAGAAGTTATAACTTATAACTTATAACTTGGGTTTTCGGAGTAGTTTCGGTATCAGTCGCGCTGTCAGATCTCGGCTGATCTCGGCCATTTCGGCATGATCTTTAAACCCTATTATAAGCCCTGAACCCCGTATACGCTATTTTTAAGAGGATGTTGTCGGGAGCTCGCGGTTTCGAAAGGGTCGGGTTCACTGGTCATTGCTAGAACCTTCTCGAACAACAAAGTTGGAGTAGCAACGGGATACCCAACATCTTATTCTTATAAGGTCTGGGCTCTGTTTTTTGGGGTGTCGGGCGTTGGGGCTAAACTCTAGGTTCCAGCCGTGCATCAGGATCTCCTGGCTCAGGATGCTGGTTAGATGGGAGTGTGCCTTTAACCCTAACCCTTTACCCTGAACCCCGGATCTACACAAGCTCAAACAAAGGCCGAAACAAAAAACTGGACTTAGCATGCCTACAACCTCTGCAGGCCGCTTACGAAGGCGTAGGCTACTGTCACGTCACAATTCTTTCATGTGATGCCATGGAAATGCAAACGCTGTGCTAAGAACACAACAACCCGGAGACCTCCGAATAACGAGTGTTATTCCTGCCGTCCTTTCTCCGTTATTGGCTGGCACAACAAATTGGTTCCCAATCGACGACTGGTCAAGAAGACACCGCCTGCTGCGTTACGACCCAAGATATCGAACAGCAAGGCTCCTGGCTCAAAGTCCCGCGTCGGCACATTTGCATGGGAGAAGGCCGGGAAAGAGGTGCGAAACAGTGCTCAGTTTGTGCGGCTTCAGAAAATGAAGAGCGGCCTGGAAGCTGAGACTCCCATTCTGTTGCAGATCACGCGGGATGATTATGCAAGTGTCCACAGCATTTTAGCATCAGCTCACGCTCTTCTTCAGTGTTTTGAATGCAGAGAGATATCGCTCCCTTGCAAAACGGAGCTTGCCATCGCCGGATTAATCTCATTTGCAATGGCCACTTCGGCAAGAGTGTGCGATGCGGATTCACTCAGGGTCGAATACCGCACGACCCGTAAGATCAAGCGACCTGAGATGATGGCAGTGGAGTGCTTTTGGACCAGCGAGCTGGGCAATTGCCGCGGTGCAGAAGGGTTGCTTGGCTCCTAGTTTTTTGGCTTCTCCTTCCTGGTCATGTGGCAATTTCTGCGACTGGCACTGGTGGCAGCAGCCAAGTAGTCTCCTGACTCAAGAAAGAGATATTTTTGGTAGGACGTTTCCCACGGCTATATCTTACTGTACTGCTTTAGTATTGTCATAATAATCCGGCCACCCTGTTGCCAGGTAGCACGCCCACTCACTCTGCGGGCATCAGCAGAAGTGCAGCAGCCCGTCTGCATATCGCGAGTTCCGAGACCATGTGGGATTGCAGTCGGATTCGCTTCAGCTTCGAGTGCTGACAGGCTCAATCAGACTACCCTCCTTTGCGTTGTTGCTGTGGTACCCACTCAAAACACATACGTTTGCGAATCAACGAACTGCGAATTTCCGGTGGATTCATAAGATTCATAGCTGCTTGACTCCAAGCCCAGGCATTCGGCTCCTGTGTGGGCATGAGGACGTGGTTGGCAGGCGTGGTTGGCAGGCAGGAGCCCTCCGCGGCGTGGGTAATTTCACCTACTGAGTCCCTGTCATTGTATATATCATGTGAATATTATATATGCTTATATATTACATTTCTGAGTTGAATGGAGTCCATTATCATTACTCTATTCTCTGCTTTCGTATTGCCATTCCTTGCAGGGTTTGAAAGGAGTTGGCCGGACATTGCAGAAGCAAATGTCTCAAGGTTTCGTAGGCGTTGCCACGATTGGGCAAAGCACAAGTTTCGCACGCAGCTGTGCGCCACACCGGAAAACAAACCGACGTCGGCACCGCTGACATCCCACCCTTCAAGTTGTAGACGGTCATTCGTGTTCGGGTTCGGATGTGTCGATGCCGCTGAACTTGCCCGCAACACCCCAAGACTCTAGAATGTATCCATTGCTCGGCCTGCATCCCCTTTGCAAGCCTCCCGCTTTTCATAGTTTCAAGGCTCAGAGTTTCGGGTTTGTTTGATGGGCTTCTCTGAGGCTATACAGTTGTATGATGTATGATGTCGCTGTATGATTTTGGGGATCTACGATCTACAGGGTTCACGAAAGGTTTTGCGTTCACAAGGTTTTATCGGGCTGCGGGAAGGCGGTTTTGAGTCCGGGTTTGAGGTTGGTTGATTTTTGTGGTTGATTTTTGAGCTCGCTTCGGACCACCACCAGCACCTCCCCAAAGCCAGCTTACAGCTCCGCCCATCGGGTTCTGACACTGGGTTTAAAGATTCCTGTTGCTCGAGGTTGGTTGACGGTTGAGCAACACCTCATCTTTTTGAGCTGGTGCCCGAGCCCCCAAACCCAACAGCTTGGATTTGAGGATTCAAACCTCAGAGGCCGTGTGGCAGAGGTTGAGTGTGGTTCAAGTGCAGAGCATTGTGTGGCGATTCGGATAATTATAGCAGTCGAGGCAAGCATTGCGTATTCTTCAACTCAGCCGTCCGAGTGTTCATTAATGCGTCAGTATCATAGTGTCCAAGCTCATAAGCTAGCAACTGCCCGCTTCGGCCAAGAACGCTGTTAGAGTTAGATTATAGATTGCCCAAAACCTTTCAACAGATGCTAGGCTCTGCTACACATTCCAAATTCCAACTTAATTCCAACTATCAAGATTGACCTGTGAGTACTGTCGAATGCTGTCCCGAGTGCTTCGTTCTTATCGTCAGCGTGCGCCAGCTGTGCAAGAAGCTGACATCCAAGATAGCAGCTCGAGTTCAGGCAGCAGCCACTCGTCAGCGCCAGGTGGGAGTTCGTCAGATTCCATTCCAGTGGCGGCTCACCAGATGAGGTGTGCGAACTGGAGGAGCCAGGTGATGATGCCGCTGCCTTTGCCAAGCGGCGGGCAAGGACCGATGCGGCGAGAAGGGCACTGGCCAGCCGTCGCTACGAGAATCTGAAGCAGAAGCTAGAAGAGAAGCAGCCTGAAGCAAAGACCAGGGCTGAGATTCTACAGCAAGTTTGTTCACCAAGGATTTTTATGCACAAGACAGAGGCGGTAACATGAGATCAGAAACTCGCTTGAGGGACATCTTTAGCTATTTCAGAGCTTTTGTGAATGCTGTACATGATCTCTTTGTGCGCCCGGCCAAACACATACTTGGAGTTTGCATTGTGGACGACACAAACATACAGATGGCAGAGCCAGGTGGTGCCACCGCTGTGTACTCTGCCATGAATGCAATTCAGACGGTCAGCCTCCGTTCAGGCACTGATCGGCATTTGCATTTCCGAGTGCATCAGCCCATGGTTTGTCTTGCGAATGCAACAGCTGCAACCCTTCATCGCCACGCTACCGCTTGGTTCTTTTGTGGTGCCGGGGGATTGGGTAGTTGCTTGAAGGCTATTGGACTGGTACCATCACGGGTTGCAGCCAAGTATCTTTGTGGCATATGGGTGACCGATTCTTTGAAAGCCAACTCCAGTCTTTTCTGTCAGGAACGAGCAGCGCTCAGGGACCAGCAGTGCAAAAAGGACCATGCAACTGAGGAGGTGCCCGGACAAGTCAGACTGGGCTTTCATGTAACTTGTGCCGTGCACAAATTGTCACTGATTCGTAAACCACTTGTGCTGTCGGTGCCACATTATTGGGCGACGCTTGTCCGGCTAAGCCACTTACTGCAGGGGCGAAGCTTCAGACAAAAGTTCCGACACGCTTTAGCTTGCGTGGTTATCGACAGCTTTCGCAAAATTGACGTACAGGAGTTGCCGACACAGGTCGGCCAGTGGCAATCTTCAGCAGATGTGATTTTCAGCAGGTGTGACCCATCCAGGCGTACGTACACTCGCGAGGCTCAAGAGCTTTACAGGAAGGTCGTGAACTCAGATCCATCTAAGAATGAGATCATCCACTGGTGCGTGGCTGGAGTCGGGCCTTGCTCTTGTGAATCATCCGACGATGATGACTGCTTGGTTAAGGTGCTCCGGGCCTTTTTAGGTTTGCTAGGGCGCGGCTTCGCCGTGCCCTTGTTGCAACGGTGGAAACATTACGGGGCTGCGAACTCCTACATGGCGCATGGCATACTGCTTCAAAATGTCCTACCCCGGGTGCTTCAGAGTATGACCTCAAACAAATCGAAGTCGAAAAGGCTAGCAGAGTCTGTCCTTGCAAAGGCCGAGAAATTGGATGATGCTGATGAAGATGACGCAACTGATGATGGCCTGAACGATGCTTGCCCTGACCTGGAGGAGTCATTTGCTGAGATGAATGGAAGCCGCCTCCGGAAAGTTTGTGCTGCGATGCGCCAAGATGACTTCCTCGATAATGCGTCCCTGGTCAACCTGCTTTGTGGGCCCTTTGATATTGCTATGAACAAACTCTTGGGGCGAAGTCGAGTTCTGCACAATTTGCGCACCGAAATTGAACCAGGTAAGCGGACACGGTCGGCTGTCGGTCAGTTTAATGAGCTTAAGCTGGGTGTGAAACTAGTCATTCCAAGAGTCGCAGATAACAACATCAATAGATAAGTTAAAAGTTACTTTAGTTTAATGCTTGGTGTGAGTCATAATTCATCATGTCAATCTTGCTTGTATCAACGGCCCTGAGGAAGCAACCCGTCTGAGCTTTCGAAGAGCAGAAGATTCTTCTTCGATTTCGCTTCAGGCAAATTTGGGCAGGATATCGTACGAGACTTTTTGGACATTCTCCTGGTCAAATTCAAGGAGAACGTGTGCAAAGAGTTGGGTCCGAGACCCTCCAGGGCCATGGAAGTCTTTAGTGGAGTTCTGTTCGGCATGGGAGATTGCTGGCGTCGATTTGTTCACCAGGTAAACTGCTACCCTTGGAAGCTTTTCGAACTTGCTTCCATGACTGAAGAAGCTTTCCTTTCGCGGTGGTCTGACATACAAAAGCAGGTTTCTGAGTGCCCCTCCTGATTGGACATTGAACTCACTCGCGGGCTGCTGGCAGCCTCGCCCGATCCAGATGACTCGGCAGCCTGCAAAGGATTCTATGTGGAGGTGGCTCAGCTTCTGATAGACATGGCGACCTTTACGCCACTCTCCACGGATGCCGTGGAGGTGCTGCACGGCCAGTTGCAAAATGTTATTCAAAAGTTTCGCGGGCGTGGCAAACTTGCTCGTGGCTGTTCCGAAAGATCAGTGTTCCACTCCTTGGTAACAGAGCACCGCCGTACCTTGGAGACCCTGAAGGCCGAAACCCTCCCGAAAGCCCGACTGGTCAGCCTGATCAAGAGGCCAGCTCCTGCCCACCAGTCTCTCGAACGGCCTCTTGCAAAAGATGTGAACCGAGGCTTTCGCGAACTCTGTGGTTGGAACGTGTTCCTCCGCGAAGGCCTTCGAGGGGAAGTGTTGCCAAAAGCAGAGTATGCAGCGAGAGAGAGGAAGTTGAGCAAACTCTGGAAGCAGATGAGTGTGGAAGACAAAGTGCCCTATCATGTACGGGCAAAGTGGGAAACGGAGCGGCGACAGTCCTGGTCTATCACACCTTTGCCAGTGGGCGATCAGAAGGACGAAGCCCCAGATGAGATTGGTCGGCGCATGGCCCACAAATTAAACTTCACTCGGCTACAAGTGAATTACATGAACCTCCGGGAGCATGCTGGTTGGAAAGCCGGCCTTGGCTTGGGCGACGTTGACGGAGCCCTGAGGAGTGATCTGGTGGAGACCACTTTGAGGGACGAAGATATTGCTTCTTCGTTGGGCCCGGTCTTGAAGCACGTATCCGGCGAGAAGCAGGATTCTCGGCCAGATGCCCAAACACGAACATCTGGATGCACAGGCACTTGCCATCTCCAGAGCGGTTTGTGCCAAAGATCACCGTTGCTTTCAGCAGTCGAAATGCTTGTGAAGGGTTTCGCCCGCACTGTGAACAGCTTTGGTTTGAGAAGTGGTGCGCTTTTGCAGTTCTGGGCTCATGGTAGCCACCCAGGAGCTGATGACTGCGTCACGGCATTCTTGGCAGTGACAATTCTGCGCCCGGCTGAACATGTGCTTGTTTACGGGAGCATGTTGCCCGATGGGAGGGCCAGGATGCCGCTGCTGCCCAGCACAGGATTGCCTGAATTTGTGACTTCGCACAAGCTTTTTGAAACCCTGCTGTCCCGGCATGCTGCCGCAACAAACATTCAAGCGTGCAAGCGCCTGAAGGTTTACACACGGCAGCTGGATTTCCGCTTGGATACTTTCAGCCCAGGGGATGAATCTCACACGTTCCTGGAGGTCACCGTCCTCTCCGAGAAGTGCGCTCCGTTCGCTTTGAATGGCGGGAACAAGAGAAAGCAAGCGAAGCCGAAATTGCCATTCGGCCTTCAGAAAATCGAGACAAAGAGGAAGCAACTATTGAAGACCGACGGGACAACGAAAGCTGCAAAGAAACTGCGGGTTTCCAGTGTGTTGGAGGAAGCTCAAACGGTGCATAAGGTTGCCCAGGAACTAGGCCGCATGGTTTTGTAGACGGTTTGTTTGTTTGACACTACATTCACTAGACTAGACTAGACTATGTTGTGACTATGGGTCCAAATAGTCTAAGGTGTCGTTACGTGTAAACTATCAATGATGTCGTGCTATGATCTACTGATCTACTGTAGAACCAGATTGCTTTGATTCTTCCATGACTCAGGACGGGCGGACACATCGCCGGCCAGCGGATCTCAGGCCAGCCATTGTCGATCGCGAAAGCAGTGCTGCTTCTGACGACAGTGAGTCCAGCGCCAGTTCATGTTCTACAGATGCAGGCCCGCTGTCAGATGATTCAGATTCGGAAGATGACGTTGTTGCAGCGCCATCCGTGGTGGCAGACGAAACAGCCAAGCAAGCGCCTTCAGTACTTGTTGAGGTGCAAGAACAATTCGAGCTTCAAAATCAACTTCGAGAAGCTGCTGTGGGGAATGCTGCATCCAGTTCGTTTTTTGCCAAGGAAGTTGGATTTTGTGAGTCAGACTTAGCGAAGACTGGCAGGAGCAAGTGCCGCCATTGTGGCAATTTGATTGGGCGCGGTGAGCCTCGATTTGCGTATCACTTTAGCCGCACGCGGCCTTCTGTTTGGGTTCACGGTACATGTGTGGCATCCTTCATTCAGGCAGGACCACCCGAAAGGAAGTCTCAGGCCGTAGGTAAGTTGCAGTCCGTTGCGTTTCACAGTGGCACACCGCCCGAGGTGGCGAGTGCAGCCAGACTCGTTCTGCAGCAGTTGGGGCAGACCTGAGGGAAATTCTGACCTTCCAGCCTTGCGTGATGTCATTGAGCAGTCAGTTTCGCATCAGTTGCCAGCTTCAACCTGTCATGTGGGTGTGTGCCTTGTGGATACACTTTTGGAGCAAGCAGTCTCAATCTTATAAATTATAACAACGGTGATAACAATCCTGGATCTCCCGCGTTTAAGCTTTGAGAAGAAGCAAGTACAAGAGTGTCTGCTGGCAGGTTCCGTTGCGGTTCATGTTGGACGGCATCCTGGAGGGCGGGGAAGAGATCGGGCTCCGGCTGATTCAGGGCTATCATCTCCAAGTGCTTAAGTTACAGCTTCTTGCTCGAGTTAGACATTTCAGCTGGTAAGTTTAAGTTCAAGGGATTTGTTTTAATTTACCGTCCACAAGTTTTGTGGGATGGGAGACTGCGCGGTCAAGTGTACGAGTCTGGACAGGAAGAGTCAGGCATTGCAGAACTCGGTATATAAAACTTATTAATAATCAACCTTAATAGTTAGTGGTAAACACTTCATACTAGGTACCATTTACTATTAACTGTAAGCTGCAAACTTCAAGCTGGTTAGTTGTGTGTGGTGCCCATACTTTCCGTGGAAGCCGGTAGCATTTCCACATCCAGGGGTGCCAGTTCCAGTGCCATGGCTGTACCAGTACTGTGACTGACTATCACTACTACTTTAGAACTGTAGAACCTGTAGAACGTCTTCGCTTTACATCGTTGTGATTCACCCCTGAATCACTCCTGCTGCTCTAGGTCCTCGCACTACGGGTCTCCGAACCGACGGGGACGGGCATACATCATCATGGTTCGCCAAGACTGTGCCGATGTCGCCGATTTTGATCATATGCTTCATGTCATACAATCTGTGTCGGAAGCCGAGTTGATTGCTTTAATGTTTCTTGTATCAACTCCACATGACATGGGGAAGTTTCCACCCATACTTACCGTTTGGGTTCCCCCAAAAGGATTGTCTCGTAGTTTGAGCCGGGCGGGTGGGCCGGGGGAAAAGTTGTGTAAGAAAATGAAATGGATTTTTCTCGCTTTCGCTTAGCTCATTCCTTTGCCTGCATTTGAATGCCAAGTGCCTTGAGTCGCACTGCTGGGAGTTCTGCCGAACGAATGATTCTCCTTCGTGGCCATTCGAGTCCGAGACGATTTTGTGAGTGGGGGGGCGGTAGACCGTTGGCTCAGCAATGGACTGGGCTGCACGCTGGCATGCCTCCAGAGAAGAGGCTCGCAGACTGGCGTGGTCTTACTGCTGTAAGTGAAGATTTGGCATGCGAAGTTCAGAAGTGTTATCACTCTTTGATACAGTTTGACGGCGCTTTTGAAGATGAGGCAGGTGCTGCAGTGGTGGTTGCTGAACTGCTGGGGGATAAGAAGCCATCGGCAGAGGTGGATCGTATCTCTACTTCACTTTGGCAATGGCGAGAGAAAAGGCAACGGCGGGAGCCACCTACCTCACGCTTATTGCAGAGAGCACTGCCCGAATTGCCAGTACAGGTGCCGAGGCCTGGAGTGAGCATGCATGATGTCTTTGATGAAGTCGTGAGCACGACACCAGCTGTGGCAATCGCCTTGTTGCAGCGAGCAGTGCGTGTGAGCAGAGCTGGTGGGAATCGCGAGGAATTGGAAGCTCAGCTTAAGGAGCGGTGGGCACTTGAACTTGTGAGCTACATCAAAGAATCTAAGCTACCATGTGCGGCCCGAATGGAGGCCCTGGGCGACGGGAACCGCCAGTGGCTACGAGTGTTTGGGAGTCGCAGGGGAAAGACCTTGCGGAACCGAGCTAGGGCGTGGAAACCACTCCGGGACTGGATGATGACGTCATATGGCAAGACATGGCCTGAATCGGCGGCGATGGTCTTGAAGTACCTGGAAGAGCGGCATGGCACTGCGCCACTGGGGAAGACTGTTCCGAGTTCGATCATGGCAAGCTTGTCATTGCTAGAGACAGTGGGAATGGTTGCTTCTGAAGAACGGCTCAGTGAAGACCCCTTGCTGATCGAGAGCGTGAGGTCATGGACAGCAGAGTTGGAAGCAGGGGGCCCAGCCGTGAAGGCAGCACCGCTGTTGCCAATCGCAGTGCTCCTTGCGTGTGAGATGGTAGTCTGCAGACCTGTGTATGAGCTAGGACTTCGCTTTACTGCGTTTGTCTTGTTGCTCATGATATGGGCAAGCATGCGATGCGATGATGTTCAGAATATCGATCCTGAAAGTCTGAAGCTTAGCCAAGTGGGCCTGCGCTTCGTGCTTCGCAAGACTAAGACGAGCGGACCTGGCAGGAAGGTCGGGGAACTTCACGGTTTTGTGTCCCGGCTTGCTGGGTTAAGTGGTTTTGACTGGCTAGGGGAGGGAGTGAAACTCTTGAACGGCGATTTGCTCTCCTGGTCACGTGACTTCTTGTGTCCTGCATTCAGCAGTGAATGGGACCAGCCATCAAGGGGTTACGTGGATGCAGAAGGCCTAGCTTTGCAACTGCGCCGACTCCTTCAACATTTGCCAACACCCGTGCGGCAACAAGGGGTCTGGAAGGTTTCCCGTGAGTTGCTTTTCCAAGGTGCTGTTGTCACGTTTTGGACAGGACATAGTGCAAGGCATGTCTTGACTAGCATCGCAGCAGCGCTCGGAGTCAAGAAGGACCAACGAGATTACCTCGGACGGTGGGCTTACGCCCAGCATGGGTCTCAGGATTATGTGCTGACCTCTCGCCAGGTCGTCCAAGGGATTCAGAATTTCGTGTGCAAATGCTTGCTTACAGGGAGAGCCGAGGGAAGTTACTCCGAGGAGGAATTGTTTTGCGAGCTGCATGCATTTGCGGAAGCCTCTGGACTGAGTGGTGATTCCGTGGTTCGGGCTTGCACGGTTCTTCACTGGGATGATACTGTGGGCACTTGGAAGCTGGGCGGAGCCTTTCCTTGCTTGAGTGTGACTCCTGAGAGAGTGCGAGCTGCTGCAGGCGATATGGAAGCATCATTGCCAGGAGCATACCAAGAGTTCGATGCGGAGGTGGATCAGGACGAGGCACCTTACTTCATTACGGTGTCCAGAAAGGGCTTTCGTCGCTTGCATCTTTCGAAGAAGTGTGCAGTGCGGCGTGAGAATTGTCTGGAGACCATCCCGATTTTCAAGTTATCGGAAGGGATCGCTGATGCCATGTGTAAGCTCTGTAAGCCTGGGGCGGATCAAGCTGAGGGTTCGTCGACCAGTGGATCGGAGGAAACGCAGGTGGATCCGAAGGAACCAGGGAGCCCCGCTGCGGAGCTCCCAGATTTCCATAGTTGAGTAGTGTGATCTGGATGCGAGTGGTCTGAAAATGAAGGTTTGCGTTTGCTGCGGGATGGAAGGCAGCAGTAGTGAAGCGAGTGGCTGCGGGTGGATTGCAGCAGTAAAGCATTGACCCGACTGTCGGTGGAGCACAGTCACATGTGATTGCTTGAAGATGCCGGTGGAGTGCATCGGGTGTCGAATCTGCTTGTCGCATATTGTTCAAGTGAGGTAGTGAAGGTGTGGCACCACGGATTGACTTCTTAGGTATTTGCACTTGTGCGCATGTGTTAGGAGCTCGCTCTTTCGTCCTCTGCGCGATCATGGCGACCGGGCTCCCAGCGGGAGTCGACCAGGCTGCGGCTATGGACTTTCTTGATAAGAACGTCAGCTCTGACTTGGTGCACATCTTTCAAGAATGTGGTGTGCCATTGGGGCTGCAGTACCGGCTTTCACAGAATTTCCAATCAGTGAAGCGCTTCTCTACTTATGCGGATTCGAGGGCTGATGTACGGACTGCGCTGAAAGATGATCATACTTTGGAGGCGACAAATCAGGAGACGCGGGCAGCGGTCGCATCAGTGGTTTCAGCATGGGAGACTTCGAGGGAGTATGCGAGCAAAGAGTCAGAGCTACGAGCTGAGGCCCGCATGTTGGGAGTGAGCAGGCCTGTCACACAGACTGAGAAGCAGGCCATGAGAGTGGCATTCGAAGCAGCACACGGGACCTTGGAGGAATCTTTCGAGCCGTCCGATGATTACATTTCAGCAAAGCTTGAAGAGATCGAGAATGGGGAAGTTTCTGCAAGTTCACTTTCAGAAGTCACTTCTAAGAAGAGGGTCAAGACAATGGGCATCCAAACGACAGTGGACACAGGCGGGCATGTGCGGATCGTTAAGCAACGGAACAAGGGCGTGATGCCGCAGCATACAGAGGAGCTGCGGACTGTCTTGCGTGTAGAAGGGAACATGTGGACTATGCTTGCTTCCAAGTTCAAGAACAAGCCGTTCTTTGCAATGATGACGCCTGAGGTATGGCTGAGTTATGTCAACTTCTTGCTGGGCGAGAAGGTGTATCTCATGCAGGTTCCTGCTGGGGGAAAGGGTGGCAAGCTGGACCAGGCTCCGTTGCGGCCACCATGGGTGGTGGTCCTGAATTATGAGTACGAAATGAGGAAAGAAGCGGTCAAGCGTGCTTTCCGGGATTCTCGCCCTCTCCGTGACACTCTGCGTGAGGTGACAGAGGATGCACAGATCAAAGAACAGTATTTTACATCTCCCATTGCATTGCAGAATCGTGGCAAGCGTGCAAATGAGAGCTGGGAACCTTGGGATGAGAGCAACAAATGGAATCGCAATGCCTGGAAGGGCAACTCCTGGGCCCAGCGGAGCGAGCACGAGAAGGGCAAGAAAGGAAAGAAAGGCAAGGGCGAAGGAAAGAAAGGAAAGGAAGGCAAGGAAGGACCGGGAAAGTCTCAGAGCATCACATCGTCGAGGACGCCCGATGGGCGTTTCATCTGCTTCGCATACTCGGGGCCAGGATGTGATGGCAATTGCGGCATGGTGCATTGCTGCCAGGTTAAGGGCTGCTTTGGAGCCCACCCGACGTGGAAGCATTGGCAGCTTCAGCATGAAGGGAAGAACGAACAGAAGAGCTGACTTGGTGTGTTGGTGGTGTCAGATCGTGAGACTTTTGAATCGGTGCATGAGTGTTTACAAGAATCCGTGGAGAAGAACGGGATCCAGCTTAAGGTTGATCACTTCTTCAACGATAATGACCTTGGCGACTGGTCGAGCCCCGATGCTTGGGCTTTTATCTCCAGTCGCTTGACCAAAGGGGCATGGCAAGTTGTGCTCATGTTCCCGCCATGCAAGACCTTCAGTCGCGCGAGGTATCACAGTGGTCCTTCGCGCAATGGGCCGAAACCTTGCCGTAGCAATAATTTTCCTCATGGATTTCCTTGGTTGTGCAAACAGATGTCAGAAGCCGTTGCTGCAGAGGACTTTGTTGTCGCTCAGTGTTTAAAGCTGCTTCGGGTTTCTTCGGAACTTGGGTTAGGTTGGACTCTGGTGCATCCAGAAGACCTTGGAAAACTTAAATCCTTGGATGTGCCTGCTAGCAGCATCTGGCAGTGGTCTGAGGTGCGGGACGCGATACGGGAGTGCACGAAGGCTTCCACATGGGCCGTGCACATGTGTATGTATGGTGCGTCTGCACCGCATCCCACACGTCTTGCATCCAATATGAGTGCAGAGCCTCCGGGTCTTTCTTGGCCCACATTCGACTTGGAAGGGTTCTATGCAGGACCTTTGGGCCGCTGCCCACATGTCCATCATAATGCTGTGGGCCGCAAAGGTGCTGATTGGGCCACCAGTCAGCCCTTCCCAAAGCCTTTCTTCCAGGAGCTTGCTGATTTGTCATGTGCATTTGCATCGGACCACCGGTCCACTGACCAAGGTTTTGCAGGCGCCGAATCTTTTGCTGAGTTCCTTCTTGAACGGGATTCGACCATCACATCCCATGATGCCGAGGCCCTCTTCCATTTGCTGCCATTGGAGGCCCCGCATCCAGCTGCTCAAGGAGACAAGCTTTCTTCCGGCCAGGCTTTCTTCGGGGGGGCCTTCCGAAAAGGACCCTTTCACGGTCTGCGGCATAGCTGTGCGGCTTTTCCCAAGACCTTGCAGTGCTTCACCAAATTGTTGCGTTCATCTTTCCCAGGGAAGGTCTTCAGCTCCTTGGCAATCTTCTTGAATTGCAAGGCCGAGATGCATCGTGACAGCCGGAATGGCCCTTTTCCAAACTTGCTCCTCGCCTTGTCAAATTTCACTCAGGGCCAGGTCTGGACTGAGGATCCCCAAGGCCTCGTATTTCGGGAAGTGCGCGGTGAGCTCCGCCCTGGTTGCTTGTTAGACGTTGCTTGCCAACCTCAACGTCTCATGGCTCACACGTGCTATCATCAAACCGAGCCGTGGCAAGGCAACCGCGTTCTTCTGGTGGGTTTTACGATCCGGGACCCTTGTGATCTCAGCTCGGAGCATGTCCACACCTTGCAAACTCTAAGATTTATGCTGCCATCCTCTGCTCCACTAAAGCAGGGGCGTGGGAAGGATGTCGCCGATGATTGCAGCCCTTCGTCTCCTGGTAGCACCCCCCGTGAGGTGTCCTCCGGGGCACCTGACTCTGTTAACACCCCTCCGGGAGGGACCACCCCGGAGGCTGCCGATAACACCCCGGCAGAAGGGCCCACTCTGCCGGCACCTGAAGCTAGTCACAATCTTCCCATTTCCCAAGATAGTGCCGTTGTGACAGATGACGATGAAGCGTTTGATCCTTCAACCAGTCGGTGTCGGGGTCCTCCCGTTAGGTGCCGGCACACCCCTGAATGGAGAGAATTGATTGACGGTTTCGGCCTGTGCTCTCCGGGTCGATGGCGACCAGTGGCAAGGAACGCTAAGGCTAGTGCAGAGGAGTGGGACCACGCACAGGATCTTCGGAGGATCCTCCAACGTCTGGCCTGGCATTTTTCTGAAGCTACGTATCCTGCAGCCCGAGAACCATCCCCCAAACACCTCCCAATCACCCGCGAAACACCCCCAAATCATCCGCCTAACTGCCCATTTAGTCGGCCTCAACCTCAACTGCCACTGCTGCCATCCAGGTGGGGAAGAAGACGGACAAGCAACGGCAACATGACGCTGAGCTGTGCCGGCACTATTTGCGTGGTGGGAGATACAGTGACAACTTGCCAATGGAGATTACAGGGATCATGAATGAACGTCAGATTTTCTGCTTGGATGTGAACTATGCGCATCTGCTGCACGACCCGCATTTCTAGAAACCCGTGAGCTCAATCTCGAGGTTACGTTTGGGTTTCGTAGCTTACTTACGGCCCGACGTCAATTCTGCCACTTATGCTGTTGGTATATGTATATATAGCATTTGTGATTGATTTTTCATATATCTCATTTATAAACAAGACGTAGAGAATAAATATATATATATATATCACTACGTTTCTTATCTTAGGTCTATCCCATTATTACTTATAACTCTTGTGCTTATGTACCTACCGATTGTCGACCTATCTATCTATTTACTTATCTATCTATTGGTATACGGTATACGGGTTTTGGCAATAAAGCAGCAAACCGTTTGCAACCGTGTGCCGCTAAAAGGACACATTAGTGGGAAACCGTGTGCAACCGTTTCACGCCAAAACGGGCTAGTAGTGTCGAACAGTGTCGAACAGTTGATAGTGTGAAACCGTTGCAAACCGTTGCGAGAGGGGTAAGCACATTCAGTGTGAAACCGTTTCAAACCGTGTCCCGCTAAATAGAAGATGACCATATCTGCCATCATTATATGATATAACAAGATACTTATTTCCTATCATAATAAGAAGAATATAGACAGTTTATATATACTTGTTGCAGTATATAACTTATATAACTTAATACAACAAGCATATCTATATATAACTATTTAAATAACTATATAACAAGAACTAATAAGAGATAGCTAGCCCGCTGGGCGACAGCATAATTTTTTAAAGATAGTTAATTTGTCGTCTGCCATCATTACCAGAAGCATCGTTATCATCGTATGTCATCATCGCTATCATAATCTTCGTCTTCTTCAACGTCGCAGCATCACGGACCTTTCATGCGAACGGACTGCGATGCCTTGTCAAGTTCTAAGGTGTCACTATAAGAGCTGTGAGCAAGACCGTGTAAAGTGCAAGAGAAGGGGGCACGCTACGCGTCCCTCGACTCTAAGGGGGCACGCTACGCGTCCCTCGTCTTTACCTTTCTATGTGACCGCCCACGCAACGTTTGGCTCAAGTCAATGCCCATAGCTAAGTGCTATAGTGTCTTCTATCCTGAGCAATCAGAGCTATCCCGTTGCACAGACGAACCGCCGCCGGCAGTGAGTGCAAAAGGAACGGCCGCCGGTTCTGCCTGCATAGGATTGCACGTGTGGAAGTGTGAGAGAGACAGGGTCCAGTCTGTGGAGAGTGCAAGCCAGCCACACCTACATTCATTACAGCTCTGGTGGGGAGAGCAGCAACCTAGTCGAGATCAATCCCCCACGCAGGTTATCAGCCGTACGCGGCTCTGCCTTTCTACAGCAACGACTACTTGATCTACTACGACCACAATGAACTCGGGATCAAGCCAAGATACGACAATGACTTTCGGTGCCGATGTGGCAGCGCCAGCCGTTGGTGAATCAACAGCTGATGACACAGTGGTGCAATCCGTTGATAGCTCCACGGAAGATGACAAAGGTCAATCTTCTGCGCTTGCCATTGCAAAGGCAGTTCCCAAGGTGAAAGCAAAGAGTCTACCAAGAGCATCTACGCCTTCGCGTCCGACATCCACAGGTTCGAGGACGGGCAAGGCTCCCAGAACGACGAGCCGAAGCGTCTGGTTTTCAGGCACCTCGGACTACGTCCAGGGCCAAGGACAAAGGAGTGAAGACCTTGGAAAAGAAGTCAAGACCATCATCTTCGAGAAGCTCTTCAGCACGATCAAGGACTTCGGTTACTCGTGGGCGTGACAAGTCCATGACTTGGAATCGGATGGTTACCAACCAACCACGCGATGCTGACGATCTGGATATGACTCTGGACACTATCCCAGCACGTGGTGATGCGTCATCGGTGGCCACGCCAGCCATAGCCGATGGTCCGAATGCTTATCAGGAGCTGACGATTTCGCAACAGTTCGAAGCATCGAACCTTGCGCAGCAGATGTACTATCGCAGTCAGATGCAAGAGTACGAAGGAGTTGTCCAGACCCTGATGGACAAGATCAAGGAGATGCAACAAGAAGATGAAGGATCTGGAATTCGCATCGAAGAATTGGAACGACAACGTGACCATGCATGCTTAGCCATGAGGCACATCAACAATGTCAATCAGGAGATGAAGCGAGACTATGAAACAGCTTTGTTTCGCATGGATGAACAGAACTCTGCTCAACAACGTCAAGCACATGCCGTTGCCGAGGAGTTAGCTCAACAGCTACACGTGTTCCGCACGGAGGCAGCCACTAACTTTGTGCAGTTGGAGGCAAGAGCGCAAGGCGATGGTGAGCTTATGGCACGTGAGTATGAGCGTCTGACTCATGAACTTCATGAACATGCCAGAGAGAACTTGTTCCTCCGGTCGAACACAGCAAGTTCGGAACAAGCCTTACAAGCAATGCAGGAACGATTCCACTTGGTCAAGAACCAGGAGTTGCGGGCCGTGAACGAGATCCAAGGGCTAGCTGGAAACAGCGCAGCCATTGATCAAGAACGACTTCGGCTTCGCGAGCGTCTTGGTGAAGAGGAAGAGTACCGCAAAATGGCTGTGAGGAGGATGCAAGATGCAGAAGACCGACTTCATCAGAATGAAGATCATGCAAGGCGAGCACTGCCTACCTTGCACGACGAGCTGAGTGAACTCAGGAAAACACTCAAAGCACAAGAAGATCTTCAAGCGAGGACACGCAGCGAATTGGAGGCAGCGCGGAACTCCAACTATGGTGGAGCGACACGGCCTTCGAGCATGCCCATGTCTTCGAGGACTACTGAGTCTGGCTGGGAGCACGTAGGAAAGGAAGTAGTGCCTGCATTTTCCGTAGGAGGTGAGGTACGATCCCCTGAAATACGGTCCCCAAGTCAAGTTAGTCCAGTCGCCAAAGAGAAGTTCGCATTCTCGGAATCGGACAAGGACAAGAACCTTGTGATGGATGGAATTCCATTTACCGGTGGAAACTTCTTCACTGGCCGCAATTCAATGCCAATCGTGGCGGATGCAATGCCCGAGCACTACGTGCCAGGTGTTAGCAGCCCAGCACTTGCGCGTTCCACGCCTAGTGCAGCCACTTTGTTTGGCATACCAAGCGGATTTCATGGGAAAAGTGATGCGGCAGCCGTGCGTGATCGACAGCTACGCGAACTCTTGGAGGATCGCGGGATGTTGGGATCGAAGTCCACAGCATCTGCCAGCTCCTCAAGACCTGTTGGTGTCGACGGCATCACCGCATCTACGAAGGGCAACGACCTCATTGGTCCCCCTGTGCCTATGACGATTCCATCCATGAAGCAAGGAGACGTCAGATCGAGAAAGAGGTCGCGGAACGGTACGAAGAGAAGATTGCCGATCTGCGAAGCGAAGTACTCAAGGCCCAGAAAGCCGAACAGCGTCTCAGAGCTGATCGTGATGAGTGGAGATTATTCGCTGAAACGATTCAGGAGGATAATGGAGACGATGACGGTGACGAAGCTGGCGACGAGAATGAAGATGGAGAGCATGATGAAGGAACCGGCACGGGGTATGACCCTCCAGACCCGCCTGATGATGATGATGATGATAAGAAGAGAAGCGGTGGAGGCAAACCTGAATCGGATCCTGGCTCTCATGCGCGTGATCCCGATGGAGACGCAGATCCTGAAGTCACGGAGGTGAGAATTTCCAGGAGGGAGGCCGACAAAGTGATCGTTCCTCCATGGCCTACTCTCACTCACCTCAACAACTGGCGATCCGTATGCACGGCGAATGTCTTAGGAGCATCAGCCGACCCAAATCATGAGGACTGGATGTTATGGCTGGCACCAGCATTCAACCCATTCCCTGATGTCGAAGCACTGAACGATTCAGGACACAAGAAGTTCAAGAGCGTAGACGTCAAATTGGGGATCGCCATGGTCGCAATGCTACGCGCTGGTGGTGACAAATCTGCTGATCTGTACCTGGAGGTAAACCGGAAGGCCAACGATTACATCAGCAGGCCCGAAGGGAAGATCATCAAAGGACGACAAATCATTGCGATGATGTATGAAAGTTTTCGAACGCATGATCGTCTCGACATGATCATCACTCTCGAGTATCTGGTGAAGCTCCAGTACCAAGGCGACAACAAGCTTCATACGTTCAAGCAGACGTGGTTGGAAGTTCTGGGACGGATGAGGCCAGAAGACATACCATCCAAAACAGCTCTCCGTGATTGCTTGTACAGCAAGATCAAAGACTCGCCCGCAATGAAGATGGAGTTGGGCATGCACTACGAACACTTGCCCTACAATCATGAAGACCGATCGTACGACAATCTGATGAAGATCATCGACCGTACCATCATGCGGAGACGAGAACAATCAAATCTCACTCAGACCCAAATTGGCTTGCGCCAGATGCTTGAGGGCAAGGATTTGCTTGCTGCACCGGCCAAGGTACCTGAGAAACCAACGCCTAACGCAGCTCCATCCGCAAAGGTCAAGGCTTCGCCGACCAAGCCGGATAAAGCAACACCTGTACTACCTCAAAGCAAAGCGAAGAGTCATGCGAAGACCAAGCCAAAGCCCAAGAAGAAGACGAGGAGTGAGTCAGCGGACAACAGAGGCGACAAGAGCAAGAAGCAAATCCGCTGCAAGTTCCATTTCACAGATGCAGGGTGTCGAAATGGTGACAAGTGCCCATTCAGTCACTCGAAGAAGACTCCAGAGCGACCCTTTACGCCGAGGACGAGAACTCCAAGTCCATCTGGAGGAGGAGGAAACAGGATATGCTACTCGTTCAAGAACACAGGCTCGTGCTCAAGAGAGAATTGTCCTTTCAAGCATGAGGCAGCAGCTACCCCAGCTCCGGAACCAAAGGCAAAAGCTAAAGCCAAATCCGAAGCAAAGGCAGCTCCAGCGAAGCCGAATGCCAAGGCCAAGGCGCTCCCTGCGGCACCCGCCATCAGATTGTGCCGAAGGTGGAATCCATCAGCCCCGGCGATATGGAAGCGATCTTCAAGACAAGATGAGGAGGAGTCAGATTGTCCATCCGTTGACAGCGACGCTGATTCGGATTGCTCAACAGACGACGAATCCTCGGGACCGACTACGTCGACCCGAAAAGAGATAAAGCGTAATGTGACATTCGCCGATGACGTGAAGTTCATTTCTTCGTGTCCTAGAAGATCGAAGAAGGACAAAGAGCGGAAGGTGAAGTACGTCGACATGGAAGCGCTTGTCAACGATGAGGATCGCGCCGTGAATTTGGAATTCGCCAAGCACAAAGCGAGATTGAGGGCACAGATTATGAGAGACATGGTTGACGACGATGATGATCAATGCGGAGATCGAGTTTCATTCGTACGAATCCCAGGAACGTCTCGGGTGGAAGAAGTCTCCTTCTACGACGGTGAGGATTCCATCGTTGAGCGTGAACTCGATGCTGCACACAGCAAGCGGATCATCAATCAAGGTGTATGCAAATGCATGGTTCAACCAGTCATCCTCAAGAAGAAGATCAAGTTTCTCATGGACACTGGGTGTGGCCACGACCTCATATCTCAGAAGAAGATCGAGAAGCATAGTCTCGAGACACTCGTGACTCCAGAGCCCATATCATTTCAGACAGCAAATGGAATCACCGATACCGATCTCGTGTCGAATTTCCAGACTGAGTCGTTCGAGGAACCGATCAACGCTTACGTGTTGGACGACACACCATCGGTGCTTTCCATAGGCAAGAGATGCATGAACTTCAACTACGGGTTTGTGTGGCCACCCGGAAGGGAACCATTCATGATCAACCCGCAGGGCAAGAGGATATCTCTGTTCGTGAACGGTGACATCCCGTACATTCGCGCCGGGAGTTCCAAGTCACTTGTTCATGATGATCCGGAGGCCAAAGCGATCACCGAAATCTTCAAGAGTGTGCTAACCGCGGGTGACGTTGACGTCAGTGTCGCAGCTGCCGCTGAAGCTGCACCGAGCGAGATTGAAGCAGAAGAAGAAGGTGACGATCATGAACGACCTCCTGATCCTGAACCCCAAGAACCTCCTATAGAAGAAGTGCCAGAGTCCGAGGCCGGACGACCTCCGGACGACGACGAAGGAAAAGGAGTGGGTGAAATTCCATTGGACGGTGACGATGAGGTGATCATTGATGTGGAAGGCGACGGTGCGCCGAGCCGCAAGGCCAGAGTCGGAACACTGAAAGCCGAAGCCAAGACGTTGGCACATCTGTGTACTCATCGCTACCGCAATCCATATTGCGAATCGTGCATACGCGCGAAGATGAAGCACTTGCGGACACAACGAGGTGCGTTTCAACGTGTGATCAAACACTGGGGAGATCTTGTGACGTTCGACTTCCTCGATATGCGCAAGGCCGCCGAAGCAGGTATCGGACTCGATGATGGAGCACGTGAAGTTCTAGTCATCAGAGACATCGCCACCAAAATGATCGCAGCGATTCCCACGGCTTCAAGGAGCACTGACGAGGTCGTCATGGCCATCAGACGCTTAATGGGAAGACGCAAGATTCATATGGCGTATAGTGATGAAGCACCAGAGTTCGATTCAGCTATGGCGCAGTTGAAGATCGTGATAGATCATTCCCTTCCAGGGAAGCCCAGTAACAATTCACTCGCTGAACGATCAAATCAAGAAGTGATCAACACAGTCGCAGCATCCATGCTACACGCCGGATTACCCGCTCAATACTGGTCTTTTGCGCTGAATTGCGTGATGCAGAACCTCAACATCGAAGACGTGGAGGGCGATGGTGATTCAGCATGGAAACGTATGACTGGAAAGGACTTCGAGGGAAAAGCCATACCCTTTGGGGCCAAAGTCTTCTTCAAGCCTACGGATACAAGGCCGAAGACATATGGCAACAAGTTCGATCCAAAGGGGATCCCAGGCATTTTCGCCGGATACATCATCACTGCTGGTCAAGGATGGTCCAAGAAGTATCGCGTGTGGGACATGAAGGAATTTGCCAATGCGAACTTGTCGATGGACGCATCTGTTCCCAGGAAGTTGATGAGACCGTACGAGACAGAAGTTATCTACTTCCCAGAGGAGATAACGTTTCCCCTGAAAGCCGAGTACGAGAGGATGAACTCAACCATTGAGGGACTCAGGGACAACGTTGACCTCGCTGGCAAGGAGATAAAAGACGTCGATGACGGGGATGACGGTCCGCCTGGAGGAAATGGTGGCAACGGGGATGATGATGATCAAGATGGTCTTCTTCCTCCACCGGATCCCGGAGAAGATCCCGACTTACAGGACATAGATCCATCTGACATAGAGACGGAGCCGTCTGGCGAAGTCTTCAAGTCAGCAGAACATGAAGCTATTGATGCTATAGGAGACAAAAGACTCGAAGAACTAGACGAAGAACTAGGTCTACGTGCAGCACCGCCTCCTTCTGAACCAAAGGTCACTGGAAAAGATCGACGATCGCCCCGCGAAGTCGGTCCAACCGGTAGACTCATCCCCGAAGGAGACATCGAAGAACCTGGAGAGATTATCAAGATCTTGAAAGAAAAGAAGTTGGCTCCCGAGGAGATTGAACATTGGAGTACGGGGAAGAAAGGGGACGGCATTGTATATCTCACCGATGATGGTGAAGCCTGCAAGATCGACAAAAGGGGAGTTCCGTACAAGATCCGAAGTGATGGTCGACGAACACTTCCTACACGGCGACCTATCCATTCCTATTCTCCGGAAGCATGGAAGAAAATGAGCGAAGCGGAGAAGAAGGCAGCGTACAAGAAAGAAAAGCGAGACAAAGCTCGAGTTGCCAAGAAGGACCGGAAGAAGGCTGTGATAGGGAAGAAGATAGTCACCAAGATTTTGGACAACATGATCTTTCCCAAGATTGTTCCATGTGAAGAAATTGATCTGCAACTCAACGTGTCCATTGACGACGACGATGGATGGTCCTGGGCACAATCCTATGTGGATCAATACACACAAGAACAATTCTTGGCAGACGTCGTGCCGGCCGTTCCGGCACACATGGTCATGGATGACAACTGGATTCCGTCTATGCCGTGTACGACTTCTCACAGAAACGTACATCGGGAAAAGAATCAGGCAGGAGGATCATGCTTCAATGCCATGGTCACTCGACCCGTCACACGCAAGGAGATGGTCAACAACCCCAAGGCCATGGAAGCTTTCATGAAAGAATGGAAGGGATTGTGGGACCAAGAGGTGTTTCGATTTCTCAACTACGCGTGAATATGACGACGTCGTCGCTGAGGCAAAGAAGAAAGGTGAGAAAGTACATATGGCGCGAGTACATGGACTGATATACGAGAAGAACTATCAGCTCAAAGAGGACGATCCTGCCAGGAAGTTCAAAGGGCGAGGTGTACTACTCGGTGATCAGGTCAAAGACCAGAACATGGAAGCCGCATTGTTTCAGGATTTGGGGAATTCCCCGGCTACGTTTGACGCCTCACGGTGGGCAGATTATTACGGATGCCTTCCTGGCAACGATGTCCAGATGGCGGATGCTATCCAAGCATACATTCAGGCGAGATTATCGGGAACTCCATGTTGGGTTGAACTGCCTGATGAAGCCTGGCATCCATCTGCGAAACGGCATAAATTCCGTAGACCTGTGTGTCGCCTGATCAAAGCTCTGTACGGACATCCTGACGCAGGAACCATGTGGGAACAACATTGCCATACCGCGGTACAGAAAGTAGGATTCAAGCCGATTGGCGACGAATGGCCATCATTGTATTTCCACCCGCAGATGAAGCTCTTACTTGTCATCTACGTGGATGATCTCAAGATGGCAGGACCCAAAGAGAATCTACCCAAGGGTTGGGACATGCTGCGCCAAGAACTCCGATTGGAAGAAGAAACGCCACTAGGTTTGTATCTGGGTTGTCGCATCTCCAAGGGCGAGGCAACGTTGCATGACAAAACGAAGGTGCAGACCGTTACCTACGACATGGAGACGTACCTGGACATGACAGTCAAGAAGTACTGCGACGTGACTGGGTTCGATCCGACAAAATTCAAGACGGTACCATCGCCGAGTCCGGCTGAGGAGACTAAGAATCACCCAGCTCGCGCTCCGGCACAGTCAGGTAAAAGCCATCGATGCACGTGGTGTGGACACACCATGCCTGTTGATAAGGATGGTCGGCTTGTTCCGCCTCCACCTATTCCCAAGGCGCCAGAGGAAGAGGAGATCAACGAGGCTAATCGCGGCGCACTTGCTCCGCAGGCAGCAAGCATTCTCATGAAATTGCTTTATGCCGCGCGCATTTGCCGCTTTGATCTTCTGCGCAGTATCAACAATCTCGCACGCAAGATCACGAAATGGACCAAGAAGGAGGATGCTCTTCTTCATCATCTCATGGCCTATGTGCACCAGTCCAAACATCACATGATGATTGGATGGGTCGGGAACTCCTTGGAGGACTCGTCCATCGGGCTGTTTGCAGATGCGGACTATGCAGGTTGTGGAGAAAGTTTGAAATCTACCTCCGGTGCTCACTTGCACATTCAAGGTTCTCACACAAGATTTCCCTTGGCGGGACTTAGCAAAAGGCAGGGGTGCTTGAGTCATTCCACACCTGAGGCCGAGATTGTCGCGGCCGACTTTGCCATGTCACGTCTTGGATTGCCTGCTATCACGTTGTGGCAGCAGCTTGGGGGGCAAGACCCCAACTTCGTCTTCTACGACGACAACCAGACCATGATCGGGGTGATTCGCACGGGCAAGAATCCGACTATGCGTCACTTGGAACGTACCCACGGCATCTGCATTGGCTGGATGCATTCTATCTTTCAGGAAGGTTACGTTTCTCTTGCCTATGAGGTCACTGCCAAGATGTCCGCGGACATACACACCAAGTCGTTCAAGGATTCTGTGTCCTGGACACACGCGTGTCAGCTCATCAACATTTTTCCGCCGGCTCTCATTGGCTCCCAAGAGATTATGGATCTGATGCGCCCTACTCATACCCAAAGCACGGATGAGAAGGGGCAACAGCATTACTCGTTCAAGAGCGAGGTGCCTTGTTTTCCTTACACGCAGACGCCGATCCTCCCTCAGGTGTTGTATCGCGCTGGATTGTCGAGTAAGGAAGGCTTGCAAGAACATGACAGTGTGGACCCCATCCTGGTTGTCAAGTTCCCGCGCATGTTGCGGGGGCCGCCTTCCGCGTTGCCGCCTGGTCGTTACCTTCGGTCGACTTGGATTCTTCGTGAAGGGCAGTGGCACCAGATGGAGGACCGTGCTGCTATCCTTGATCAACCGGGCAAGTTCGATCGCTATGTGGAGCGTGCTGTGTTTCAGTACCATCCGGTACGGGGGCATTTGCGCCCCGCCGCTATTGCGGACGTCCTTGCGCCGCCGTTTTTGCCTCCTCGAACCGCCTTTGGGCCAGTCTTATGTGCGCGCCCTGCCCGCCAAATGGCGAGCGGTGGTTGTCACACTGGCGCGTGCCATCCATGGGGGGTACCAGGGCTTTACGTTGCCTCTTTGTTTCAACGGCCAGTCCAAAAGTCAAGCCTCTCAATTCGGTTATGACCAATGGTCGTCAGTGTACGAGGATGTATGGCATGATGCGGCGGAACAGAAAAGGGAATATCAAGGATATGATGGAGCAATTGTGCCTCACGTGGTCAATTTCGCCGAAAACAAACCCAAGGAGGGCCTGGTGATCCAATTCCTCGACCACGATGGAGGGTTGGTCCATACTTACAAGAATCCTTACAGCCGGTGGAAGTACCGTATCACTATCAAAGATGCTCCAAAGGCAGTGACGGTGTGGACATTGGTAGGAGTCGATGAGGAGAACTGGTGGAATGAGTATGCTCCAGGCAAGGATTGCATTGCACAGCATGCTCCCGATTCTCACTATGACCCTGGGCTGCAAGTAAATGTTCTGAGTATGGGGCGAGAAGTTGACGACGCCATGTGTGCCTACCTCTTCGATGTGGTGGAAGCAAGGAAAAACAACCCTAACTCCGTGATCTTCATTGGTGCAGGGGTGTTAGGCAAGAATTCGTGGCTGAGTCGGAAAATCGCTGACAACCCTGAAAGGGCCAAATTGCGGACAGACTACCCATGGGGGGAGGTCGTCCAAAGAATTGCGCGCAGAGCGGCATCATGGGGGTTCCAAATCATCATCGAAGTACCTCCTCGAGTACCAGTCCAGGAAACCAAGCAGTACAAGGGACTTCAGGAAGATGCCATGTGGAAGAGCATCAAGATCCAAGGATGCACTCACGGGCAACGTTATACCTTTCGGGATCCTGTATCTCCCGGAACCGCCGTGAGCTCGGCTACTGCAAGGATGAATGGGAGTACATTGCCGCAAACGTCGCGTTGCATCCTAAGTCGTCTGACGTGTGCTCGTCCAAACATTTGCACATGACCGATTCGGACGCTAAGGATCGATCTGATAAATGCGAGTTGACTAGCCAAATCTCCAGGAGATTGCTTAAAGCCTTGAAATTTCAGGCAACGGGCGATGGGAGATTGGTAGCATGCCGTCGAAGGCTGGTGGACGAAAGCCAGACCGCATGATTGTTGACCTCTGTGGCTTGGGCAATGGCTACGCCGTGCCTAAGCCCACTAAGGGATGCGCTCGCATAACTTGCAAGGAGCTGATTGGCTCTAAGGCCGATGAGGACAGCCTTATCGGTGCGATGAAGGATGCGTGCCGGAATGACCTGCGCACACCTGTGCTATTCGTGGCATCGCTTTTGCGATCAGGTGCTGGTCCTGGAAGTAGTGAAGGGGCTTGCGTGGGGGGTGAGAAACGTTCCGGTGGGAAGTACAAGGTTTTCAGAAGTGTCTTGAAATCTCTCAAACGCCTGCTGAAGAAGTGTGCGGAATTTTCCGACGTCTATTTTTCGCTTGACATGCCTTCTTCATGTTCATGTTGGTCTTGGCCAGAGTTGCATGCTCTTGTTTCAAGTGGCAAGGTGACGAAGGTTAAGATTGATGACCATGTTGGTGCTGGTGGCGATGGTGGTGGACGCAGGATCATGTTCTCTAACATGCCTAAAGCGGAACGTTTGAGGGTGAGACTGGATGATTGCTTGGACCATGAATCGAAGAGCAGTTTGTCGCAGCGCATTGATGTTTCATGGCAGTCGATTGCGAGGAATGTTCGCAGCCTTGTTCGAGCTCATGTCAGTGTCAGTCACGATGCACATGAATCTGAGGACATTGCATGGCAGCAACATCAGTGTGTAGACGCTGATGAAGGGGCTATTAGACAGCCCCAACTAAGGAACAACTAAGGTCTGACCAGACGGATCGGGGAAGGGTGCCTCTTACGGAGAACCCGGAACCGTGAAGTCGAGTAGGGTGTAGGGACTTCTCTCCTACGGAGGAAGGACCGAACCCCGAGCCATGGCTGAAAGCTACAATGCCTACGAGCTGGCCTTCGAAGGAGTGGACCACGAAGAAGTTTTCCCTTCTGGTGGGATGATGCGGACGTTTCTGAAGTTCCACAAGTTCCTGGAGATGTATTCTGGGGACTCGTCGCAGAGCGTTTCGCTCCCGCCAAAGATTACGAAAGACAAAGTGGTCGACAATGATCTCATTCGCACATGGGCAGCTTTCAAAGCACCTCCGTTGGTCTTGCTGTTCACGTGTGCAAATCTGTCGCCAGGAGGGGATCTTTCCATTCGAGTCCGAGAAATCCTCAAAGCTTGCTTATTTGCTGCCCCGGAGGAGTACATGGACAAACCCTATGGGGAGATACTCGCCATGGTCATCAAGTTTGGTGGAGGTCTCAAACACATTGTTGCTGACTACGGAGGGAAGTTTCATGCCATCACAAGATTTATGGTGGATGAGGAAGTGATCCGCGATGATGCAAAGTTGGCTGTGGTTGAACTGGAACAAGAAAGAAAACAAGTTCGGTTCGACTTGAACACTGCAACCAGGAACATCGTCAGCGCGGACGTGTACTACAATCTCGCCGTTCTCATCAATTCCGTGGAGACGCCCTACCAGGCCGTGACAGACACGAGAATTCAACAATGGTATACGGTGAATCAGGACTACTACCACAAATTGCCTATGTCAGGCAGAGCACCTGACCAATCCGACCTGTTGGGAGAGCCTACGTTATGTAGGGTGTGCAAGCTGATGTACATGTTCGTAAAGCACACTGGGTATGGGCTTCGGACCTCCAACCAGGAATGTGCAGCGGGCAACGATGGCGCTACGCCAATCAACGTTCACCAGCTGGCTTTGATGATGCGCACATTGCCTCAAGGCATGGGACATCCGCTCGCCTTTGCGATGAACTCACTCCAGGCGTTCAGTGTCTGTCTCCACGTGCTTCATTCCTATGTATCATGGATTGATCCACAAACTGGACTCCCGCATTACAGATGGTCTAACGACGTGCTCCCTGATTCCGACTACACCACGTATGCTTTCCTCAAGTACCATGTGGATGCCGTATGTGCAGCTCAGGACAAGAACGGTTTCCAATTGCCGGATGCGTTCCGTGGCTACACCTGGAATCAATGCGGAGTTGAATCTGGGTACGTGGTCGACTGCTCTACCAAACGCGCCACATTGGGCATATGGGAAGCGGAATTCCAACAGATGAGGGCACCAAATCCGCTTATGCAAGATGATGGCCTATTTCCGCCCAACCTTCAACGGCATCCTAGCTGGGTATACTCAACGGGGAGAGTTGCGATGCCTACGGCAAGCAACCTCGAACCGGAAGGAATCGTGCACCCTGAGCATGGAAGAACGCCGGAACAATCGCAAGGATCCGCTGCCGGACCTCGAGCCACCCCTAGCCACGGACCAAAGAGGGCAAGGACGGACGAGGCAACGGCATCGGCGTCGTCATCTTCTGCGGCACCTCCTCCACAACAACCGCCTTCGCAACCGGAAGAGGAACCATCGCAACCGACATGGGAGGAAGCTCCAATCCCCGCTGGCGCTCAGGAAAGTTGGTACCATTATGTCAACATCGATGAGAAGGGCTGTCGCTCGATCTTGCTGACGACGACCCGTGATCAAGACGAGTACCCACCTACCATTGATGAGACGCCAAAGTTTGTGGCCAACCACGACGTGGGGACCACACCGATTCAGCATTACGTCAGAAGACTGGTGACCTATTTGGCAAGGATCCGTTCCGTCTCTCAAAATGATGACAAGGGTCTCAACCTGAAGGTCTACGTGAAGCTGAGTACAAAGGTGTGGTTACGGATGTATTCACGGCTGTACCATGCATTGGCATTGGTATCATGCGTGCATCTTCCTTCTCCTCCGATGCTTACCTCGGCAGTGATGATCGAGGCTGATAGCGATCTTGTCGACAACGATGACATTCCGGAAGAAGCAAGGATCAACACCATGAACACGCTGAACGGATTTCGCACTAGTTTGGGTATGGGTGGCAAACCTGATGCCGCGACTATGCGCTCTCAGTGCACAATCCTCGTCCAGGACTTTGACATGGTTGCAAGGACCAGGGGATCAACGCACACGGTGAGAGAGAACCTCGGCATGCATGGATGGAGCGAGATCTACATTGTGAGCCCGTCGATCACCACAGGTGCCAACTACAACTTCCAAATCACAAAAGGATCGTTGGAATCTGTGAATGCGACATTGGATGGCTTGACTGAAGAGCAGCTTGCAACCGTCACATTGCATTACCATCTGTCTCTCCAGGCAATACTCATCGAGAACATGTCCTTCCCGATGAGTGAGGTCGGAGACGGAGCAGCAATTCGCACTGACTTGCAGCGACAGCTCAAGATCACGTACGTTGACCCTATCATTGCGGCAGGGAAGCGTACCACGCGCCCTCCAATTGTCAACATCAATCACGACTTACGGTTCGTTGGAGCAGCTAGCAATTACCTTCAGCACAAAGCTTCTCTGTTCAACGGTTTCCACGCGCTGGGAATGTATATTGAACTGGAGTTGCGAGCCCGAGCATGCGTGGTGATTCATGGATCTTCGTTTTGGTCAAGAATGTACAGCCAGATGAAACATGCGTCATCAGGCGTGCATACACTGTCAGCCGAAAAGGTGCCAGCACCGGACAATCGGGTCAGGTTCAAATTGGGCTTCGCTATCTACGAGAAGCAGCTGTTCTGCGAGAAGATGGTATCCACGTGCTTTGTTGAGGCATCGAAAGTTCGCTCATGGGACGAAACTGTCCGCGCCGACTCAGTCGCTCACCCGTCGCTTGTCGAGATTTGGGAGGACAAGAGTGAAGTCAAGACGTCCACCAGGATTTCGCAGACATGGTTCACGGGAGAACAGCAGCAACAGATCAGGTCGGGTGCCCAGGGTGACACGGTCGCTGAATCGTCCACAGTCACCTGGCAGGACTTTGACATCGCCATGACCGTCCCCGAAGCCTACTACGACAACAGGCACTACTGGTTCCGGATCGACACCTACGCGACCCCGAACACCGGCTATGTCAAAGGGAGAACGTTCTATTGCCCTGGATGTGACGCAATGAAGTTGGCTGAGTGCTACGCACAGGCCTTCTTCAAGCCGACTGGAAACGGGTATCCTGGACACTGCATTGGGTGCGCGCATACTTCAGCCTTGAAGATGCAGCATCAAATCGGCTCCTTCAATGACTTGGTCGCGTCCCAGAAGTACACCTTGGCTTGCGCAAAGCACCTTTATGACCTGAGGCTTCAATTTGTGGACCCTCGCATGGACATCAAGGAGTTCCTCAAAGCTTGTGCGGAAGTGGTCTACGAAGACATTGGCAAGACGGTTTCTCACTACGGTGGTCTCCGAATCACAGCCAGTCAGGCCATCGAGTACGCGGCATGGGGAAAGGCCAAACAGTTGGCATGGGACAGAGGATACGACTCCGAAGGCAAGACATGCTACATCTGCTACTACGATGCCGGGAACTGCGCTTATGCTGGTTTCATGAGAATGCTTTTGACTCCGGAGGAGCGCCAAGAATGCTACAGAGGGTCAGCCTTGCCCAAGGAGGAACTCCTGGGTGACACGGTGGAGCTGGCGCTCGGGCTTCTTACAATTGCAATGAGACACCCAAGTCATTTTCCGAATTGGGGTGGCCTTGAGGGAGCAAATGCGTGCGTGAGGGGAATCGAAAGATCATTCTTCCGCTACGCGTCGGCCGAAGCTATCGAGCTGATCACGGTTGACTCCCCACGCAAAAGGACACCGCCCAAGAAGAATGAAGCAGTCGCTGAGATCGTCAACAACATGTCCGCTGACCTCGTGATTGATTTCACAGTGATCGTCGATGGTGATATCTACCCCGTAGAGATTGCGAGAACCGACGAGACACAGGCCGCTGACAACGTCACGGACGATCCAGGGTTCTCCGTTGCTCCACCAATACCTGCACAGGATGTAGATGTGGATGCGCAACCCGAAGAAGAACAAGGTGCAGAAGGCCCTGATCCCAGGCAGATGATTCGTGAAGGATTTGTCGCGCAGCTTCAGGACTACGTGGGAGTACTCGCTCAGGGCGAAATGTCGGTCGGAAGCGATCGCCTCACGTTCTGTATCGCTTGCGGCAGTGATCTACACAATCTGTCCAATTGCACGGAAAATGCTGCGACCCGGGATCTGGTACTTCGAGGCATCCAGATCATCAAGGAAAGCCTTCTTCGATATCCTCGTCGAGTACCTCCACAAGAGGCTGAGCCAATGGACGTTGACACCACAGACCATGTGAGTGTTGCATCCTCGGACCGACGACCCAAGGCCAAAGCCCGACCGCGACGCGGAGGCGAAGCCGTACGGGGTGATGTGGTCTTGATCCGTTATGAGAACAAACACAATCTCTGCACGGATGTGGAGAACCGTCGGGGCCTACACGATGCTTGTGGCGTACCACTGCAGGAAATGGGACCAGAGAATAGCCAGCGGGTGGTGGACCTCATTGAGCAGCTTTCGGACCATCGCGACCGACGCCTACCTCAACGAGGAGACCGTCCTAGCTTTGCCTATGATGATACCATTCAGGGCTACACCAATGCAGGCTACGAGTGCATCGGCGGCGGAAGGCCAATCCGGTGCGGGATTCTCGACCTGATCCCAACCAAGGGTGCAAGCTTCATCCACAATCGATGGGACATCGTGAACGAAGTTGTCCTTCGCAACATCACCCGTCATCGCAGAATAAACGCGGATTGGGCGCTATCATGCATCCAATCTGACCTGCGTCACAGAATCGCCAGGCGCCCAGGCTCGGAATGGCTTGACAACAGGTGCCAGGTGGCATTCAGCAGCGTCATTCGATGTGATGAAGGAGGGTGGGTGCTGATCGAGGATTTGGTGAGGCATGAGCAACTATGGACCCATGAAGCAGACGCATCACCGAAGCGGTCTCAAGGACCGATGAGCAACAGAGGAAGAGAGTGTACAATGAAAGACTTCAGCTATTGTTCCAAGGGAACATGCTCGCAGCCACGAAACGCCATAAGGCCAAGATTCGGTTGCAGTTCCTGGGAGTGAGAGTGAAGGACCCCGGCGTGGAAACTCTTGGATCCGCAGGTTCGAACATGTTGGTATCGATTCCTGACCAGATCACGGAGATCCAGAACAATGATCGTTGCCGGCACAGCCAGAGGTACCTGAACGTTTGCAACGGCTGGGTGAAGCCATGGGCAGTTCGGGCTACAAGTGGTCACTCTGCGCACTCAGATCCCCAGAACAATTTGCTTCAGTTGGACAAGAACAGGTTCGCAATATCTCCATCTATGACCCTCTTGCAACGTCTTGGAGGCGCGTTCCACGCTACGGCATGCCGCAACTTGGATTCCACTGTCACGCAAGGCATCATGCCTGGTTCGGAGGACCCCGACGGGGACTTCGACCATAGGCGCCAATTTCGAGGCAGCCAAGGCGGCAGACTCCACAGCTATTGGGGGGTGTTTGCACCGTTCGATCACCGGAATGCGACGACCAAGATGCGGGTACATGGACGAGATGCCAAGCACATGCCACTGGCGGTCCTTCATGTCCCATCGCAGGACCTTGCACGAGAAGATGGACGTATCACAGACAGCGGCATCATGATCGTTGGCCGAACGATACCGTTCCAGTTCGTCAAGGAGGTATGGTTTTGCGTCCCGGATCCTCAAGATACACACTCTTTCGCTCTGGTGGAGAAGATCTACGATGAACGGTTGGAGAAAGAGATGGTGTTGGACTACAATGCATCACCTTTGCTTCCTGAGTTCGAGAGATACCGAACGCCAAGCAAGATCATGGAATTGCTTTGCGAGATGCCTCCTGGACCCCACGACACAAGCAAGGAGCAGATCATTCGAGACCTTACGACTGTCCTGGAGTCCCACAGGGAGAACACGGTTCGGCATCACTACATGGACAAAGGAATCAAGTTTGTCATCAAGAATTGGCGACCCGAAGACCTACGCAGAGACGAGGATGGACGGAGAATGAGGGTATGCCCGGCATGCTACAACATCGTTCCAGCATGTTTCTCCCGATGCACGTCTTGCTGGTCACAGTTCGTTTCGAGCGGATATTACCAAGGTTCTCCACAACGGGAGACTCCTACGGAGATCCCCAGTGACTTCATCGCTCAGACAATGGAAGCCGCGGCAGCAGCAGTGCCTGAGGCGCCCGAAGAGGAGCAGGAAGCCATGGAGGTAGAGACCGTTGCGGAACCTGAGGAAATCCCAGAACCATCTGTCATCGCGGAGGACGATCCAGAACAGGAACCTGATGAAGAAATGGACATAGAGCCAGGCGAGGACTTTGATGACGCAGTACCAGATGCAGTTGCACAGGAACGCCGTCCCGTCCTCATCGCCGGCCAGTCTTTGAACATCGATCCTGAGCTACAACTTGCACGTACCGCCATGCAGCCATCCTACTACTCAGGGAAGCGAAATGCCCATTACATTGACGCCAACATGGTCGCTCTTTCGTATATGGCTTTCGTGGTATGCAGGACCATCTACAAGGCTTGGTCAGGATTCGCGAAGTGGGCTACTATGCCGTTGTTTCAGATGAAGGAGAATTTCGCACTTGGCCAACGCTATGATGTGCTCGGAAAGTGGGGATCTTTGGCTGTAGTGGACAGAGAGACAGGTGTGAGCAAGGGATGTGACTGATGAGGAGATCATTCGCTTCGCCAAGGAGCCTGAGAACCTCAAACAGTACGATCCCAACGGGACTTACACTTTGAAGCGCTTCCGGACGAATCAGATGCTTTCGCTACTTACGCGGGGAGCCAACATGATGGGAATTGGCAGGGATAACTTCAACCCTACTACGTACTTGAAGAGCAACAGGGATGAAGATGTGAAGGCTATGCACTTTTGTTGCCTGAACGTCCTGTGCGAGGTGATTCCGATGGTGACAGGACACGAACAATTCTCAGTGCTACGACCAACGCCAACTGGACCGGTGGACTTCTTGTACATCGACCCCGTCGGTATCCTGCTGACTCATGCCGATCATTCAGTCCAGACCATTGGATTGCTGGTGTACCACAATGTGCAAATGCCTGCGCATTTCATGGACAGATTGAACAGATCCAAGGCTGAGAGACAGCAAAACCCGACGACCAAGCGTACTGAAGCCCTACACCACATTTCGGCCGCTGACTATCTCCCTCCAGGTGGTACTTCCATCCTGGACACGCCTGTCACTACGGAGGAACGTGCAAGCGCTTCTTCGGCCAAGGGACCTTCAAAAGGGCGTGAGAGAACCGGAGGTGAACAGCATGGAGGCTGGAACGCCAACACCTACTATGACTACACCGCCGGCAAAGGCCGAAACAAAGGCAAGGACAAAGGAAAGCAAAGGGAACAGTATCCAGAGGAAAACCTCCGGCCCTGGGACCGCGATCCTGCGACCACGCGAAGATGGAGATGAATCAACGCTTGGTCTTCCTCGCCTATCAGTTCGTGACCTCTGAGCTTCGCCCATGGAATGCCATCGCGAATGCTTCTTTCTTCGGTGACGCCTGATTCGTTTGCCATTTCAGGGGATCGTTACTGACGTAGATGAGTGTCACAACGTTTCTAATTGGGATGCAAAGCTCTGATTTTCAATGTCAACGTTGCGGCGGAACATTTTCTGTTGTCCTATCGTGCCATCTTCCGGGTGAGCAGCGTCGGAGACGCAACTCATGGGAGGTGCGAACGGACTGCGATGCCTTGTCAAGTTCTAAGGTGTCACTATAAGAGCTGTGAGCAAGACCGTGTAAAGTGCAAGAGAAGAGGGCACGCTACGCGTCCCTCGACTCTAAGAGGGCACGCTACGCGTCCCTCGTCTTTACCTTTCTATGTGACCGCCCACGCAACGTTTGGCTCAAGTCAATGCCCATAGCTAAGTGCTATCAGTGTCTTCTATCCTGAGCAATCAGAGCTATCCCGTTGCACAGACGAACCGCCGTCGGCAGTAAGTGCAAAAGGAACGGCCGCCGGTTCTGCCTGCATAGGATTGCACGCGTGGAAGTGTGAGAGAGAGACAGGGTCCAGTCTGTGGAGAGTGCAAGCCAGCCACACCTACATTCATTACAGCTCTGGTGGGGAGAGCAGCAACCTAGTCGAGATCAATCCCCCACGCATTTCAAATAACGACTACAGTACTTATAATCCAACCTAACAATGTTACATCATGTAACATTGTTAGGTTGGATTATAAGTCCTCGTGACATCCTTGAGCCGTTTGCAGGAGAAGCGCGTGGATCCATCTTTGGCAGTCATCGACGTGTCGCGTGTCATGGCAGTGCATAGTCAAGTGAGTCCAGTATGTCAGTATGTCAGTGTCCGATGGCCGGTGCCGGGCTCGTTCTGTGTGCTGCTTGAGGTAGTGTTCAGCGGCGCGCGGCGTTCCCGCGGAGGGCGATGCGTGCAGTCACTGCATCAGTGCGTTTGTTTGATTGTTTTCGCGAGACGTTCATCAGTGGACAAGAGCTGATGGCGATTCAGGGTTTTGATCTCTCCATGATGACGATCCCTTCCCCATCGTACCGACTGCTGAATGTGATGGCAGGTAGGGGACGAGGGCCCTTGGTGTGTTCGCAGTATATAGCAACGAGTGCATAAATGTCAGTGCGGGTCGTGCCGTTCTACATTTGTTTTCCCTGCCCTGAAAGGAAATGCAATGACGACCTCAATCGTGAGTGCGATCCTGATTGCCTTGCAAGCCTTTGCGTGGCCAATGGCTGTGCACGGATCGGGGGATTCCCGCCCCTTCGGTTATGCACTTGTCAAGCAGTGAGAGCAGCTCTACCGAATCAGAGCCCAGCTCAGAATTTTATGAATCATGCTCTGGCGACAGCTTGGGCAGCTTGGGAGCAAGCAGGCCAAGCAACGCGAGATGTGATGAGATGAAGGAATCATCGGCTTCATCTTCTTCATCTGATGACAGCATGGATCTGGCTTCCGATGCCAGCGAACTGTGAAGGTTTTGGCGGTCTGGCAGGATGCAGACTTGTGCAATTCTTATTAGCACACTTGTTTCTTGCATGGTGGGTTTTGTTTCGTCACACACCTTGGGCGGCAGCTGATCTTGCTATCTACCGCGACATAACACAGTATGTAGACTTTTCCCTTGACCGCCCTGGCTGTGCTGTCCACCATAAGCTTGGCCTTCACTCCGTTTGTCATGCTCTGCTGCAGTGGAGTTGTGACTCGAAAAAATGACAATCATTGCAGGCTATGAACTTTGCCTTGAATCGATCGCGTAGCAGCCCAGTTCGCCAGTCATGTCATGCCAGTGTTCGTGTTGTGCCTGGGGGTTGCGTTGCTGCTTCCTGCTGCATCCTTGACACAATCCAGCAGCTGCTCCGAAGTTGAAGAAGCCTACAAGCAGATAGGATAGGACCGTAGGAGGTAGGAGCGTCAGGAGGCCATGGCGGATGGCCCCGACACCCCCGACACCTGCACAGGCCATGATTGCTGCCAGATGTGCGACCAAAAGTTCGGCTCTGTCGATGAGGACATCGTGCAAGCTTGTAGTGTTTCGAAGTGTGTTGAAAGCTCGCTCATGCAACATGCACCCGGATTGCAGGATACACCCGAGGATTATGATGGCCCAGAAGAGTTGGTGAAACCTGTTCGGGCAGGGGCGAACACGTGCATGCAGTGCGTGTATAACGCACGTGGCAGCTTCAAAAAGGTGGGGCTGGGTGAATTGGCGAGGAAACGCCGTGAGAACTCACCGCTGAAACGCAAGTTGCCAGGCTTACCTTAGTCATGCGTGCTCGGCCAAGCAGTGCACCATTGCACCATGTCAAATCTCACCCTCGTCTGAGGATGAAAGGCCTCCGCCGTACGGCTTTGAGGGCACGCCTTATGTACCCAAATCGCCGGCAGCGGCACGAGATGGTGGATATGAAGAAGTTTGAGAAGAAGGATGAGAGCTTTCTTGAAATTGCTCAGGTCAGGGCCTTGGTGGCAATTCTGAGCCCGCTCAGAGGTTCTGCATTGTATTGAGGGTCGACCAGGAGTTGTGAGGGTCCATCAGGAAATCAAGTGAGTTTGGGGACAAGGCTGCCGTATTTACCATGGGAGAATGCAACGTTGCTGGGCATGGTTTGTATTTCTCCGTAGAACCATGGAAGCCATAGAACCGGCTTCAGTGCTTGGGTGTAGTTGTAGTGTAGTCTGATGCATGCATAGTTGCAAAATGTCCAATGCAAGTTGTAATCGAAAAGTTTGTGGAGGCTGCAAGTCTGCATGGGTTGTATGAAAACACAATGTGACAATGTGCGCCGTATAGAAACGGCTACGGCGGTTGGGTGTAGCATAATCCAATGAAAATTAGTTAGAGCCCACTATGTTGCGGAGGCTGCAATGCTACGTGGTTGTATCAAAATGCAAAGTTTGCCTGGGCGCCCTATGTAATTTTCCATAGAATCGACTTCAGCGGTTGAGTGTGGTCTAGTCTAGTGCATAAAACCCAATGAACAATGAAAGTTAGACTCAAAGGGGAAAAGGAGGGACCCTTAATAAGGACCCCTAGGTATATACCCTTAATATAGCTATTATATACCCATTATATAGCCCCATTATAGGGTAGGGGTCCCCATTAAAGGTCCCTCCTTTTCCCCTTTGATAGACCGCCCCATTAATTTGCGCAGTGCTAGGTGGTTGTATGAAAATAAAACGTGCGCCTCTCGGAGCTGTATGTAATTTCCGTATAACAGCGGTTGTAGGCTATAGTGCACAATGTCCAATGCAAGTTGTAATCGAGCAATATAGTCTGTCGAGGCTGCAACTACGTGGTTGGGAAACTAACTGTACGACAATATACACAGTGAACTCTCCATATAGAAAAGACTTCAGCCCTTGGGTGTAGTCTATTGCGTAGTAGCACAATGTCCAGTGCAAGTTGTAATCGGGTAGTGTGTGGAGGCTTCAAGTCTGCACGGCTGTAAGAAATTACAAAGTGCGCCTGGGCGCTCTATGTAAATTTCCATAGAGTCGGCTTCAGCGGTTGGGTGTGGTCTAGTGCACAATGTCCAATGCCATTATAATCGAGTAGTAGTCTGTAGATGTACAGTCAGCCAGAATTTAGGAGTCTTTGCGTGTGCCACGGGGTTTGCTGTCTGCTGCAAAAGCTAAGACTGGGAAGTGGAAATCCCTTTCCAAGATATGCGAGGAAAGGGGTGTCTTGGCCAAGATGAAAGCCACAGCTCAGCAACGACGGTACGTGGAAAAAACTTTGAAGTTGGAAGTCCAGCCCGACGACGCGGGCCGTCTAGGCGTGGTGTTCGCTGACGAAGGAGACGACGTGAAGGCCGTTCGAATGGGTCGGAGGTTGAGTCATTCGAAGATCCAAGAGAAGGAAGCTGCAAACCGCGAAGAGCTGGATGCGATGGCAGAGAAGTCTGCCGCTTCCGTCGCATGCAACATGGAAAGCCAGGAGAACAAGTTGCGGCAGTGGTTGGGGGAAAACTTTCGGGCATCCTAGACTCCTAGCGTCGTAGATGTGATGTGATATGTGAGGAGCTGGAGGATGTGCAAGAGCACAGCAGTGGAGATGAATCCCACGACAACGACGGAGGCTCCAGTTCTAGCTCCTCTGGCCTGCGTACGAAAGCAAGCAAGGGCAAGCCAAAGGTGTTGCCCAAGCGGCGCCTTTCGTGCGGCTCCACGGCCCCATCCGTGGTTTCCCAGGAGGATGACACGTCGCAGGCATTGCAAGGGTATTTTGCTACCCTCGAGAAGCTCAGTTGCGGTAGTGGGCTCACTGTTCTGTTCAGGTCAGGGCTAAAGTTTCTGGATTCGACTTGTGATTTCAGGGTTTGATGCAATGCACTTTGAGGTTTACCTTCTGTTGGTTGGCATTGGTTTGGACAGGCAAAGCCGCGTGGTATGCAGCTTCCTCCCGCCAAGCGAGTCTGGACAAAGTCTCAGTCATCCAGCCAGGGAGCTCGAAACCCTGCTAAGTCAGAAGGGGGAGACGCCGTGCAGAAGAAGATCGACCTCCTCGAGCCAACTTTGCAGCAGCTCCGTGCGGTGACGGCAGAGGGATTGTTCAAAGGCACCCCAGGGTGCAGGCCAGCGGATGCCCGCAACAAGGCGATGAAAGGCCTGAACCTTGCGCAGGAGCTGTCCAAGATTGACGGGCAGGCTGATGATGCAGCGACGCTCTCCACTCAGAGCCAGATGCTGACGGACTTGATCGAGATGATAGACACGGTCAGGACGCGGTTTTCAATTCAGTAGCGAGAGGAAGACTGGAAGACTTTACTTTAAAGGAAGTTGGCTGGGGGTGGGCCGGAAGACTACTTTAATATAATCCTTTTATATAATTCATATTCATATAATGAAAGGCGGATGGTTGGGCCACGGGCTGGGGATCGAAAGGACGTTGAAAGGACCCTAGGCTGTTATATTTCGGTGTTTCGGTTTTTGTTTGTGCAGGACTCCGGATAGCTGCGTGGCGGCGGTTTCCGACGAGACGTTGGCTTCAAAGTGGAAGGAGCTCTTGCGCCGGCTTCCTCTTCCAGACAAGCGTTTCCTGATCCAGGCCATCGCAGAGAAGTTGCGGCAGGAGCTGTGGGGTAATCAGTGCTACGTGTTTGTATGAAAACACAAAGTGCGCCTGGGCGCTGTATGTGATTTTCCATAGCATCGGCTTCAGCGGTCGGGTGTATATTCTGGTGCATAGTCTGCATAGTTGCATAATGGCCAATGCAAGTTGCAATCGAATAGTTTGTGGAGGCCGCAATTCTGCATGGGTTGTATGAAGATACGAGGTGCGCCTAGGCGCTCTATGTAGTTCTCCGCAGGTTGGGCTCGGCGGTTTGGTGTAATCCATTCAAAATTAGGGTCCACTATGTTGTGAGGTTGCATTGCTATGTGGTTGTATGAAAATACAAAGTGCGCCTGGGCGCTCTATGTAATTTTCCATAGAATCGGCTTCAGCGGTTGAGTGTGGTCTCTAGTGCGCAATACCTAATGAACACTGAAAGTTAGAACCCACTCATTCGCGGAGGCTGCAGTGCTACGTGGTTGTAAGGAAATACAAGGTGCGCCTGGGCGCTCTATGTAATTTTCCGGAGAATCGGCTTCAGCGGTTGAGTGAGGTCTAGTGCATAAAGCCCAATGAACAATGAAAGTTAGAACCCACTCATTCGCGGAGGCTGTCAGTGCTACGTGGCTGTAGGAAAATACAAAGTGCGCCTGGGCGCTCTATGTAATTTGCCATAGAATCGGCTTCAGCGGTTGAGTGTGATCTCTAGTGCATAATACCCAATGAACAATGAAAGTTAGAACCCACTCATTCGCGGAAGCTGTCAGTGCTACGTGGTTGTAGGAAAATACAAAGTGCGCCTGGGCGCTCTATGTAATTTTCCATAGAATCGGCTTCAGCGGTTGAGTGTGGTCTAGTGCAAAAAAACCCAATGAACAATGAAAGTTAGAACCCACTCATTCGCGGAGGCTGCAGTGCTACGTGGTTGTAGGAAAATACAAAGTGCGCCTGGGCGCTCTATGTAATTTCCCAGAGAATCGGCTTCATCGGTTGAGTGTGGTCTCGTGCATAAAGCCCAATGAACAATGAAAGTTAGAACCCGCTCGTTCGCGGAGGCTGGCTGTCAGTGCTACCTGGTTGTAGGAAAATACAAAGTGCGCCTGGGCGCTCTATGTAATTTTCCATAGAATCGGCTTCAGCGGTTGAGTGTGGTCTAGTGCATAAAACCCAATGAACAATGAAAGTTAGAACCCACTCATGCGCGGAAGCTGTCAGTGCTACATGGTTGTAGGAAAATACAAAGTGCGCCTGGGCGCTCTATGTAATTTTCCAGAGAATCGGCTTCAGCGGTTGAGTGTGATCTCTAGTGCATAATACCCAATGAACAATGAAAGTTAGAACTCACTCATTCGCGGAGGCTGCAGTGCTACGTGGTTGTATTAAAATACAGTATTTTAATACAAAGTGCGCCTGGGCGCTCTATGTAATTTTCCGTAAAATCGGCTTCAGCGGTTGAGTGTGGTGACGATCCCCAATGCGACGTCAGCCTCCTGCAGCCCGAGATTCACCCTCCAAACACCTCCCAATCACCTGCGAAACACAGGGTTCGGTTGTAGTCCATGCCGTCAGGAGGGGTCCCGCACCTTCATCGACTTCCTGCGCTACAGCAAGAACACTGTTGGGATTTGCTTTACCGTGTATGATTTTGGGGATGATAAGTTCAGCGAGGACGACATCCTGCAGATTCAAAGCAGTGCTTTCCAAAACATCTTGTTGACCAGCATGGTGAGGGACAAAGGCAACAGTCAGGGCCTGCAGTTCGAAGACCTTCTGAAGCTCCTCCCTCCGGATGCTTACCAGCCGCAAATTGCGAGGAGATTGTTTCTTGGTGTGTGGGGGCTGCAATTTCAAGTAGGTTTGAAGCCGTAGAAGACCAGAAGTTGACGTGTTAGACTCTGATTTGTTGCCACCCACCCACTTCGCAACTCTTGGCCCCAGGACCAGCTTTGCGCCTTCCCAGAAATTGACCCTTGGATCTCCTGACCCAGAGATCTGGCAGAATGCAACAGGTTTGTCGACACAGCTGGTGTTCGACATCACCTTCTTGCTGTGCTTGGCACGGGTGCAGGCCCAGCAGGCAGCAGGGGGTGAACCGCGATCCGATATCAATGATGGAGACATCAAGATGCTGGTGGGTGCGTCCGGGAAGATAAGTCCTCGACTACGGCTGGCAATGCGGTCCAGCCCCAACCTCAAGCAGGGTGGTCCAACACGGGCATATTTTGTTCCATAGTCGGACACTGACACATCTTGTTGTTGGCAGTTGTAAGCAAGCAGCTAAAAACATTGCAGGACAGCACAGTCGATTGCCGTGGCACGTGCTCAGCAAGCATGTTCAGAGGAGCAGCTCGTGAAGCGGGGGCAGCAAGCCCAAGCAGACATGCAGCGTCTTGAGTCTCTTCTTCAAGACGCGTTGCGAGATCATGACCTTGCCCCCGGCATCTCCCTGAAGCCGTTGTCTGTTACCAAGAAGGTGATGGGTGATCTGCCAAGCGAGGCTGAGGATACGGTGACGGAGCTGAGGACATCGCTGGCAGCGCAGCTATCCAAAGTTTCCTCATTGGCTTTGTCTTTGGCTGCATCCCTGACGGCGGGCATCGGCAACCTTGATGATTTGGTGAGCTGGTGCGATGGCCAGTTTACCCGCCCTGACAGTGGCTTCATGTTCGAGCCCCTGTCTGAGTCAAAGGCTTTCGCGTGGGAGCAAGCTGGACATCCTTTGTGAACCCTAGTCTTCATTGAGTTCAGCGGTAGCCGGTAACAGTACCATTTATTTATCGAGCAATCAGTGATGTGAACGAATAACATGCCTCTTTCAGGGTGCCTGTTGCAGTTCCCAGTTTCGGAGTTTAGGATTGGGTGTTTGCAGGATTGCTGCAGCTGCAAGTCGTGAATTTCAATGATGCCGATGACCGCGCCCTTGTTAAGGGCCTTATGTCTGCATGGGCTCAATTGCGAGAGCTGAAGCATGGCGAGGAGGAGGCGAAGGACCTCGACACCCTGATGCTGAAGCTGTCGAAGTATGTCACGACGGTGGACACATGGGGTGAGAAGTCCCTGGACGCTTGTGAAGGCGTCCCTGATTTCTTCCGCAAGATGTTGCCTCCTCTCCGCAATCTTGCCTCACGCATGATGCGCGCCGGTCTTGAAAGTGCGAAGGCCAAGGTCTTCGAGCAGAGGCCGGATATCGAGAAGATGCAAGCAGTGGTGTAAAGCAAGTTCCCATCACATGGATCCTACGTGGCGGACGTGAAGGATTTCTTGCTCAGCGTTGGGCACCTGTCAAAGGTGCTTTTTCAGCTCGACTGCGTCATCTTGAACGTCGAGAAGCAGCAGATCCCTTCGGCTGAGCAGACCGCCGAGCAATACCACGCTGCGGTCGCTGCTTTCAAGCTGAATTCGGATCTGTTGGCTGCCACGGGCCAGCAAGGAAAGGTGGACAATGCCTTCAACGACTTCAAGTCTTCCTTGGAGGACTTGCTCGAGACGTGCAATATGAACCTTGAGACGCTTCGTTCTCTGTCGAAGAACTACGAGTGCCGCGGCTGCGACCGGGCACGTATGTTTGAGTTTGATTGGGTTCCGAAGCATGTTATTTTCTTCTTGCTAAGGAAGATTCTCGAGGCCAGTGCAGCTTGGAATACTGCTGCGATGGAGGAGTTGCTTGCGCTTCCAAATTTCGAAACGGATATGGACTCGCTGCAAGACACCGCCGGTGCTACGCAGAAGGAGTGCGCCGAGCTTGCTGCTCTGAGTGGACATCAGGTTGGGCCCGAAGAGTGGCTGCAGCTGTTCGCAAAGCTTGGTGATGCAGTGACGCACATCAAGGACAGCTCATGCGAATCATATTGTTTCGTACAACAACAGACTGACAATTGCATCGTATGTACTTTGTTTCTGCACCGTGCTCCTGTTTGGTTCGTGTGATGTTTCGTTCTGGGGACAGATGCACATTTGTCTCACCACGGTTCGAAAAAATCCCTCTCTGCAAGGAGGCCGGCCTTCATGGGGCCACGATCCACGTCTCGATGACCTTTGCCGAGCTGCTGCTGCACCCCGGAAAGTATGACCTGCTGCCTGCCTTGGAAGAGACGGGAAAGGTGGCTTCGAGGATGGGAGTGGCTGACAAAATGCCAGCTCAGCTTGCGTCCAGGGTGAAGCGTGCAGTGGCGGAGCTCAAGGCGAAGACCACTGCGCCGAGCAATCCAAGTGATGGCAAGCAGGATCTCAAGATCAAGAAGGAGAAGAAAGAGAAAAAGAAGGACAAGGACAAGGGTGACAAAAAGCACAAGCACGACAACGACAAAGAAGGTTCCGCCAAGAAGGCAAAGAAGTGAGACGGCAGTGCTGGTCCGGGGTTTTTGAATGTGCACTCGTACATTGCCTTTCACGTGCTGCGCAGACGGTTGCTGGTAACGTATGGCTCATACTCATGCATAGGCATAGGCGGTAAGTTCAGTAGATATTTCCGCCTCATCCTGAAGCTACGTCTATAAGCAAGGTAGTATGAAAGCATCGAATGCCAGCCGCTCGACGTTGCTTCTCACAGAGATGGCAGGTTTTGGCAAGATGATAAAATGACAGTCCTCCTGCGTAGATTGCGCTGTTCCATAGATCTTGCTGCTATTGCTCCCAGGCTCCTTGGCCTGATCAGTGAGGTTCAGGGTCTAGGAATGCCCCAGCAATTGAAGACCAAAGGCCCATCAAAGGAGGACCAAAGGCCCTACCAACCATAGAGCCGATGACCCATCCACAATGATACAGCGGGCCACCGATTACAACTTAAGAGGGATAGTGCCGGCGTGTTGCCTCTTGATGCTGCCTTCCCGGGTCTTCGCACCGACCCCGCTGTCCTGTTCAACTTGCTTCCCTTGAGGTCGCCTGATCCTCCTCAGAAGATCCCGAATCCGGATAAAGGCAATGGCAAGGGCCTTGATAAAGGTCTCAAGAGGGACTCCGAACGAAGGCCAGCCTCGAAAGGAATCCCAGCTTCCTGATGCTCTCAAGAGCATTCCAAACCTCAAGAAGAAGACTTCAAAAGGCAAACGGCTTTGTTGGGCATACAACATTAAAGACAGGGGGTGCAGCCATGCTGAGGCTGGCAAAGCTTGTCGCTTCGGTCTTCACTTGTGCATGCGTTGCGAGAAACCTCACCCCCAGTTTGAATGCCCTGCAGCTTCTGCTTCTTGACTCTCGCGTGAGTCTGGGGAGACCTGCGCTGACGAGGCACCTAAGGTACCGGCTACTTGTGCAAGCTCCCCTATCCCCATTCTAGATGACATTTTTCCTCTGCTGCCTGACAAGGTTGATGCTGCTGCCGAGGTTAAACATCCGGCCGAGGAATTTTCGCTGGGTGTCTTGACATCTGGCACCGCTCCTTCGCGCAAAGACGTCTTGCATCTTTCCACACTTCTTCCCTTCGATGCTCCTCAGCCTTCTCGGGATTTAGGTAGTGCCGGTCAATCGTGGACCACGGGCCTGTACTCCAAAGGTGGCATCACGGCCTTTCGATCTAATGTAAAATCCTTTCCATTTGCGTCTTCTCTGCTTTTTGCTTTCATCAGAGCCATCAGTCCTTCTTTCGAGTGCACCAGTGCTGCTCTCTTTGTCGACTCGCAGACAGCTCTGCATCGCGACAGCCACAATGCTCACCTGCCCAATCTGTTGATTGGGGTCAACTCCTTTTCAGGTGGCCAGCTTTGGATCGAGGGAGAGGGACCTCATCCAATGAACGATCCTTCAGGTGCCCAGCTTCATGGACAGCTACACGAAGTTTCTCTCAGTCAGCTCACTTTCGAGGCTTGGAAACACAGACACTGCACAATGCCTTTTTCGGGTCTCGAGTGGTGGTAGTCGGGTTTAACGGTTTCGGTCGCTAAACACGAGTCGATGCCTCTGGCTTGTCGCAGTGCTCTTGTATCCTTGGGTGTACCCTTGCCTTCCGTTGAGTGTGGTACTGACGGTGCTCCTATGCTGGAACCTCTCCCGCCAGCTGTGCAACCCTTCTTGGACAGAGTTAAACTGCGTATCTCTGGTCATTGCTCGCGTGACTTAGCATTTCTTGAAATCTTTGCCAGGCATGGTGGGGTGTGTGCGGCTGTGCGCAGCCTCGGCATGCAAGGTTTCGCGATCAAGCGTCATCCCCGAAACACTCGGGCCCCTGTCGTTCCTTTGGACCTTTCCACTGACAGCGGCATTTCACTCTTGCGCGACATCCTTTCGAAGGATAATGTTTGCTGTGCACATGTCACCTCCTTCCAACTTCAGTGACCTTGCAGTAAGCATTTACACGGAGTGCTGTGCCAATGGTCTTCTTTGCTGCCTCGATGCCCCGTGCAGCTCCAACCTCTGGAAACTTCGTGATCTCCGAGGTACATGTCCGCAATCTCCACCCACTACTACAGTCCTTGCTTCGTGCACGACGGGCTGTGTCAGCATCGGCGCCTTATTCACAACTTCCCTGCCCTGTCAAGCCTTAGCTTTCCGTGTGGAGGGGGATGCAAAACGCCAAATCCGGTGTTACCTTTGTCTGCATCCCCTAGTCAGCTTTGTGCCATGGTAGCAAGGGCCTTTGCTGTTGAATTGCAACACCAGGGTGCCCGGTTTCCTGCAGCAGAACTTCAGGAGCTTGGGCTCCCGTTGGCAAGAGCCGCTCAGGTTGCCTCCGGGAAGCAACCCAAAGGCAAGCGTGTTCCACCTTTGGTCTCCGAGTACAAGTCCATCATCACTGTCACTGGCCCCTCTTGTGCTATGCCTTCGAATCAACTCTCGGAGGATTGGGCCATTCCTGATAAAGTCTCGTGCAAGCCCTCTTTAAAGCGGCTACCGAAGAACGCCAAGCTGATTCGCACTGTGCCGTCTGCTGGGGGTCCCTGCAGTGCTACTCGAGAACTTGGTTCTGATAGTTCGGGTTTAGCCCCTTCCTCCCCTATGGTTGACTCCTTAAAACCTGGTACCCTACCTGATGCCTGCTCGAAGCCTGGCGATGGCCATTCTCCTGTCGCAGTCCCCCATGAGGAGCGAACTTATGGCATCGCGTGGACCCCAGAAGAGTTCGTCAAACAGGCTCGTGGAGCCCTACACCCCAAGCGTATCGAAAACGGTGTGCCAAAGATTTTAAAGGAAACCATTGTGCGATGCGCCCAGGAGTCGTCTGCCGACCTTGCCAGGGAACGCACTGCTACGTTGAGGAGGTGGTTGCTTACCTCCGAGGAGGCGGAATCCTGTGCAGATCCCACCGACATGCCCGACCACTGTGCTGCCGTTCTTGGTAAGAAATCTATGAAAGTCTTCAAAACCCTCTTAACCGAGGCCGAGTACCCGGACACAACCTTGACCAAGGACATCTCAACTGGGTTTAATCTCCTAGGCCCCATACCTGCATCTGGAGTCCTTCCCTCTAAGGTTTCCACTGCCTCGCTTACCGTTGAGGACGTTCGTGCAGCCACTCCACTTGCCAGGAAAGCCATCCTGACCTCGACCAAAGAAGGTTTCGACCGTGAGGTGGCTGAAAGTGTTTACCAGCTTACGAAGGATGAGCTTGCCAAAGGGTGGCTTAAGGGACCTTTTAAGGAGTCGGACATCCCCCCGGATGCCATAGTCACTAGAAGGTTTGGGATAGTACAATCCTCCACCGATGCCAAGCTCGGGTCAATCAAGAAGGTGAGACCAATAGATGATTACACGGAATCCCTTGCTAATCTCACAAACAGTGCTAGCGAGACGATCTGCCCTCACGGGGTGGACGTTGTGGTCGCTGCACTGTGTCTTCGCATTAGGTCGGCTCGGAAGCTTGGCAAGCGTGAGCAACTTGTCCTTCGCACGATAGATCTCACAAAAGCCTATAAACAACTTCCTTTAAGCACTGAAGCTTTGTATGATTCTTACATAGCTGTGCTTAACCCTCACAGCATGGAAATTGAGATATATCAGACAGTTGTGCTGCCCTTCGGCAGCAAGCCGGCCGTTCAGGGATTCTACAGAACTGCCTTCGGCCTCTGGTGGATCGGAGTCCGGAGCCTGATCCTGCCATGGTCTCTGTATTTTGACGATTTTGTCTTACCCTGCTCGTCCGACGAGCAGAAACATCTTGACTTAGTACAATCAACATTTTTCAGGATCGTTGCCTGGGAAACGTCCTCAGAGAAAGACAGTGGTTTTGATGCAGTAGCCAAAGTCTTAGGAGTGCAAATATCCTTGGCTGATTCTAAGAATGGATTGATCTCAGTCCAGAACACCGAGGCCCGCAAGCGCGAACTTTGTTCATCCATCGATGAGGTCTTGACCCGAGGCTTTGTTGGCCAGAATGAGCTTCTCTCTCTACGCGGGCGACTTCTGTTTGCCGAGAGTCAAATCTTTGGACGATCAGCTTCGCTTCACATGCGCAACCTTTCGCACTTCTGTCAAAAGCACGGCAGACTTGTGGTTGGCGCTAGCTTAAGGGCCTCCTTGACTTTCTTGAGGGACCGTGTAGTTCTTGGTAAACCAAGGTGTGTAGACTCTAGTCTGCGACAGGTGTATCACGTGTACACTGACGCTTCCTACGACGATCAAGGGGGTGGCCTTGGTGGTTTGGTTTACGACTTTAAAGGTCTTTGCCTTGCCTGGTTTAGCGAACTAGTCACCTCCAAGGACCTTGAGACCATCAACCCTGATGGTAAACTTACCTTGATCTACGAGCTAGAAACCCTTGCCGCGGTTTTAGGTGCCACCCTAATCCCTAACATACGCCACTGTGACATTGTGCTCTTCGTTGACAACGAAGCTTCACTGGCGGCTCTCATCCGAGGACAGTCCGATTGCCCTTTCGTGCAGTCTCTTCTCTCCCGCCTCTTTCAGGCTGAAGAAGAGCGTGATCTTGCGATCTGGTTCGAGCGTGTTCGCAGTGAAAGCAATCCTGCAGATGCCCCTTCGCGGGGCGACCACAGTTTTCCTGCCTTTTCCAGGCGGCGCTTCAATGTGCAATCCTTGCTGACTGATCTGTGCGGTTCTCTTCAAGGGGGGGCCTCGCAAGGTACCGATCTGTCAGCTCCCACTGCGAGTTAAAACGAAGAATGTGTCCGAGTGTGTGCCTGCCGCATATTGACTAATCAATTCGCAAATATATTTGTGATTGATTTTTCATATATCTCATTTATAAACAAGACGCAGAGAATAAGAAGCCGTTTTTGGGACGCTAAAAATCACAAACTAGTCCCATAAGGCTTTATAACCTTTTTGGTAGGTTTCGAAAGTTTTGAAGAAGTTTTTCGAAACCGCTTCATGTGTCATGAGATTCCACTTGAACTTTTACGAATCCTTGTTGTTCCGCGCATGCTCAAACATAGGGTGGGTGGGCGGGAACCTTCCGTGCAGCAAAGTTTGTACGGGGGGTAAAAGAGAGTCGTGTAGAACGCGGGCTCCGGGCCAAGCTGTGTGAAACAGGTTTCAGGCCCGTGAACCCCTGGTGTATCGCCTCAGTGGCACATGGGCAGCTTCTCTTGTGATGGCAGAGAAGAGGACGTTTGATGCTGCATTCGAGGGGCATCTTGCTCATGTTGTGCACCAGAATTCTACGAGCAACTCAAAGCAGCCATGGGAGAGAAGCATTGTGAATGTGCCGAGTGTCTTGCCGAGAGCGTTCTTGGGAAAGGGGCGTCTTGGGAATGTGCTTACTCATACGGCTGCTGCTCCTGTGAAAGCTTCGAGTGGCCCGTCGGCTATAAATCTGACTGCTACTGGAGGCAAGCTACCACGGAAGGTTGGGCCTTCCTGGATTCAGAGACAATCGGATAACAGACATGCGGCTGTCATGAAGTGGCTTCGGATTTCAAAAGAGGGTGGCGACTTCTTCGGGATCTGTGCTAGAGTGGCGGAAGATGCTGAAGCTGGATTGCCAGCCTCCCTGCAGGAGTCTCTAGGAGATGTTTTCTCACTCAAGGCGAGCAGTACGCTTCACAGCAGGGCTGGCCCGGTCCTGAGATACATGGCATTCTGCTGGCGCATCAGAGAACAGCCTTTCCCTTTGTCTGAGCAGAAGATGTATCGCTTCGTCAAAGAATACTGCAGTGGGGCTGCGCCTACCTTTGCCTCCAGCTTTATGAGTTCCGTTGGCTTCATGCAATATGTCTTGGAGGCGAAGATCCCGGCCGATTGTGTTAGCAGCAGGCTGGCTGGCGCAGTTTCGAAGCTCTACTTGGAGAAGAGAAAGCTGCAACAGAAGCCGCCGCTGACGGCTTCACAGATTCGGGCTTTGGAGCGAATTGTGTTGGGGCTTATACCTGAAGTCCGCACGGATGTCGATAGATACGCGGCAGGGTGCTTTTTATATTGTGTGTTTGCAAGAGCCCGCTATTCGGACATGCAGTGTTCTGGTGAGCTGGCGAAAGACGTCGTGCAAGGTGAAGACGGACCGCGTGGGTACCTTGAAGCGAGGGTCACCAGGAGTAAAACGAGTCACAACCTGGAGCGTAAAACCCGATATCTTGCTATGGTCAGTCCGATATGGGGCCTTGAGCAGGATTCTTGGGCGATGGCTTGGATGGAGGTGGCTGGCAGGGCGGGGCCCGCATGGGGGCCTGACATGCCCCTGCTACCGTCCCCCACCGAGGGTGGCCAATGGCAGAAGGCGCCTATGTCTGCGCAAGCTGGAGCGCGGTGGCTTCGCCACCTTCTCTATCGTGCAGGCGAGGATGTCTCATTGGTCAAGGCCGTGGGCACTCACTCCTGCAAAGCTACGCTTTTATCTTGGATGTCCAAGTGGGGAGCTAGTAAGGAAATCAGGTCGATACTCGGATATCATTCTAGTGCCAATGCCGGCACAGATGTGATCTACGCGAGGGACAGCGTCTCCCCTGCATTGCGTGAGCTGGAGGAAATGGTTTCTGCGGTCGCTTACAGGCGCTTCTTCCCGGACGCCACGCGCTCGGGCATGTTTGCGGAGTCCTTGGCTGCCAGGGGAGATGCTCACGACAAGGCCGAGGTCGGTTCAGATTCTTCTTCCGACAGGAGCGATGACGAGGAGGAGCCGGACACTCTCGAGGAGGAGAAGGTGATTGAGGACAGTGTCGGCGATTTTGAGCCGAGCGGTTGCCTTCGAGAAAACCTGGAGGGCAAGGCGGCTTTTCGGCATGTCACCACCCGCTTCATACACTTAGTCGCTTCTGAGGAGGGCACAACTTTTAAGTGTGGCAGGCAGATCACATCGTCTTACTTGGAGTGCAATGCGACACCCAGGTTTTTGCATCCGATCTGCCGGCAGTGCTTTCCAGAGGCGAGGTGAGGGATCTTAGGCTGGCTGGCTGGAGTGCCGCCATGCGAACTTTTGTGAGCCTCTCATCGCGAGAGCCCGCGAAGGCGGGATGAATATGCGCACGGAATACAAGGAACGCTGTGCTCGGCATTGCAGTGGTCTCAAGAGCCCGGAGTCGCAAATGCCGCCTTGTGATTTCAAGTGAGGGTCGCTCGAGCTACTTTGAAGGTAGACCCGTGCTGAAGGAGTGAGCCATGGCTTCCGCATACTCAGAGTCCGAGCCGGTTCTGGTGTCGCGTCTCTCAAAGGCGGGGTTTGATCAGACTGAGCGCGATCTCATCCTGAAGCACGTTAAGAGTTTGAAGCAGTTGGCCTTCGTGAGCTCTTTTGCTCCGGGGGCTACGGACGAAGGTCCGTTGATCGAGGCCCTTAAGGCGATGCTTGGGAAGGACCCAGAGATGAGTCAGAAGGCAGCTTTCAGAGCCGTATTTCATGAAGCTTATGCCATTGTCACTTCGGAGATGCGACAGCAGGTCGAAAGGGTCGAGGAACCGACAGTTCGTCATTTGAGTCAGCCCGAGAGGGCTGAGAGGATTGAGCGCCAGCGTTCACAGTTGACTGGCATCACGATAAAAGGTTCCTCGGAACCATCAGAGGCCTTGGTCGACCTGTGCGTCGGTCAGTACGAGGCCAATGTGATTCAGTATGTGCCTTGGTCTAAGTGCACGTCGCGGGAACAAGAGCTCCTAGGCGACGGTAAGAAAGACCTGAAGCTTTCGATTGACGGCGAGAGTGGTAAGCTTAAGGTGGAAAACAAGGCCAAAGATCAGGTGGCCGATACATCCACTGAAGTGATGCTTCTGCAGGCCCTGCAGCGGCGTGCTCTTGCATTCGATCAAGCTAACATTGTCTCTTTCACAAAGCTTGACATGTGGCATCAGAAGTTGATGAAGGCGAGGCTGACTCCACCTCCGCCGGGTTACCAGCAAGTCACCTTCTCTCAGTTGCAGAATGCAGACTCGAGGCTCTTTCTGGAGCTTCAGGACCATACGCGCACAGGCATCCAGTCGGATGCCAAAGGTCGTCCGATCGATGGCATCATAGATTCAGTCAGCTGCATGCACGAGGTGGTGTCGTTGATGCAGCCGCTGCAGGGCGGCCCTTCGTCTTCGTACGGTCCCAGTGAGCCTGCTCGACTGCGGGAGTCACCGTATAAAGGCAAAGGCAAGGGCAAAGATGGCAAAGGAAAGAAGCGCTTCGTTGCCATGCCAAGCGAGCTTCGTGGGTGCAATTCGCACACCGCGAAAGGACACCCGATCTGCTATGCCTTTAACCTGGGGTCATGCCCGAACAAGGTGACTGGCAATAAATGTGAGAAGGGATTGCACATCTGTGCAGTCCCCAAGTGCGGCATGAACCACGCCGCTGTCAAGTGTCCCAAGAAGCCGAAAGATGGCGAGCAGGCGGGCGCTTGACTATCAAGTGCGATCCTGGCCCCGAGTGCGCAAGAGTCGGTGGCCGGGTCTGGGAGTGGCGAAGGCCATTCTCGAGCAATCCAGGAAGTGCTTAAGGCCCATCCCGAAGGGGATGAGCCTCTTTTGAGTGCGCCCGAAGGGGCCCAAGCAATGCCATTTGAAGAGCAGGGATCGAACCCACTCGATCCAAAGGTTCATGCGGACTCTTATGCCGAGGAGCTTCTGTCTTTGGACAGGGACCCCACGGCCCAGGAGTTGATTCGTTTGTTTGACATGCTTCCTCAGGAGCCGCTTTTGAGCAAGACTCGTGACGATGGAGCCGCGGCCTTCTCGACTGGTGCCTACGTGAAGGGGCCTCTGCTCGGTCTCAGGAGCAACTGCAGCAAACATCCGGCGGCTTCAAAGATTTTCGCTCAGGCGGTGCAACGCGCTGCCCCGGGAATGAAATTTTCTACTCTGAGTGTGTTTTCAGACCTTAAGACGGAGCCTCATGTCGACCGCTTCAACTCTCCTTTCCCTAACATTCTTGTGCCACTCAGCAATTTTCGGAAAGGAGAGGTCTGGGTCGAGTCAGCTCAGGGCGTTTTTCCTTGTGAGGTCGATGGTGTTACGAAGCGCGGCATCTTGATCGATGTTGCCTCCGGACCGAAGGCCTTCTATGCTTGCAGCCATGTGCACGCTACACGGCCGTGGAGCGGCCGACGCGTAGTCATAGTTGGTTTTTGTATTGCTAGGGTTCAGGAGCTTGACGTGGACTGTAGGGCGCGCTTAGCTGAGCTTGATTTCCCTGTGCCCCAGACGCCGCCCAACTTCAGTCCGGATTTGATCGAGGTCAGGGGTACCTTCCATGACCTCAGAAGTTCTCAAGTGGATGAAGCCTGTGATGCCCTCCCGGCTCAACTGCAAGCCGCCTCTCTGCTGTGCCTTGACCTCTTTTGCAATGCAGGCGAGTTTGGGGCCTCCCTGAAGGCAGCCGGATTCGATGTGCTCGCGATCGAGGAACCGCACCTGAAGCAGAGAGCTCTGCTCAGCGTTGTGTCGTTGGATCTTAGGAAGGCTGCCTCTTGGGATTTCCTAGTTAAGGTTGTGCTCGCTAGGAGGGTCGTCTTTGTGCTTGCCGCCCCCACTGTGGCCGCCTCTTCGGGCGACCTTCCCGAAGGTTTTACCCAGGTGAATTCCGAACTCAGCTCTTTCTTGGCGTTGCTCGCCACTCTTGATATCGGATGGGGAGTCTTGAATCCGCTAAGCAGCCGGCTGTGGGCGACTTTGGCGCTGCCTGCCTCGCATGTCGTGAAGTTCGACCTGCTTGCCCATGGTGGCGAGCAACACCAGCAGATGCTGTTGCATACTAACGTCCAGACTTTAAGCGCCCTTGCTGTGCCGTGTGACGACAGTCAGAAACCCCCTAAAACTTTCCGGTCAGTGACTTCCCTGCGGGACAGACCGCGTTTGTTGTGCAGTCGGTTCGCCGCCCAGATAGTTGTTTTCGCGGGGACCCTAGGGTTTGCTGTGTCTCCTGATGCCGTCAAGCCGTCGGCCAATCATCGGTCTTCCATTGCAGTGCAACGCCAACCCAAGGTCTCCAAGGCGCCGCCGCTCATGCCTGAATACAAGCATCGGGTCACTTTGCAGGTTCCATCCATGGATGCTCTCAGGTATGATGCCAAAAATTCCTTGACGGCCGCTTTTCAATCGGTGCCTGTCGGTGCCCGCATCCTTCAGGTGGTGCCTGTGCAAGGGGGCGAGGGTCCTTCAGGTTCGGGCTTTAGGGTTACTTTTGGGATTTACAGGACCGAGGATGAGTTCGTCAGGACAGCAGTCACTCTGTCCCATCCTTTCGACTTGTCCTCGGCAGTGCCGGATGAGATGCTCGAGATTCTTGCGTTCACTCTCACCAAAGGGCCGTTGGCTGTCATGAGGCATCGCTTGGACACCTTGACGAAATGGAAAAAGTGGTCTCAGGAACTTCGTGGAGCAGAGGCCTCCTTGCACGCGAGGCTTCACCCAGATGTCGAGAAGATAGTTGCACGCAAGAACTTGACCCTCCTGCGACGTGTGGCTGAAGACTTGCAGTGGCCTGATGCCACGATAATCGACGACATCGAGAACGGCTTTGAGCTTGTGGGTGAGGCCAAGGTTACAGGCATCTTCGAGGTGGATCCGAAACCCTCTTCGATGTCCGTGGACGAGTTGCTTGAGCATGCGAAGTTCTTGAAGCCAGCCCTGTGGGGCAAGGTGTCGGGAGATGCGAGCCACCCGGATGATCAGGAGCTCTGGGATCTCACTTGTGCTGAAGCCGATGAGAAAGGCTGGTTGCATGGGCCTTACACGTGGGAACAACTGCAGAACATGTTTGACTCCAAGTGGATACCTGTGCGCAGATTCTCCATCAGGCAAAAGAACAAATTGCGACCCATCGACGACCTGTCCGAGAACGCCGTCAATCAAGCTTGGACAGTGATGGAAAGGATAGGTTTGCGCGCGCTTGATGAAATCACTTGGGCCTGTATGGCTTTGAGGGCCAGCTTGGGCCGACGCGAAGTTTTCTTCCGGAAGTCCGACGGCTCTGTTTTGTCTGGTCCTTTGCATTCGTATTGGCAGCAAGACACTCGTCGTTGCTCGCCGGTCTTGAAGACTACGGATCTGCGCTCAGCTTATAAACAGTTCGCTATCCGGCCAGAACACCATCGGATGTGCGTGGTGACCTTGAAGGATCCAGCGGACGGCTTAACAAAGGGATTCGTCTGCCGCGTGTTGCCGTTCGGGGCTTTGGCTTCGGTCGGGCAGTTCAACAGGTTTTCGAGGCTGTGGCAAAGGATTCTCTGGGAGCTGAAGCTCGCTGCGGCGAGCTATTTCGACGATTTTCCGTCGGTGGAGGTCAGGGCCCTTGCCGAGAACCATGACTCCTCCGTGAAGGCAGCGTTGCGACTTTTTGGAGTTGACTGGGCGAGCGACAAGGACCTTCCCTTCTCACAGACGGCCGACGTCTTGGGCGTCCGACTGGACGCGACTGACACGGAGGGCGGAGTGCTGAGGGTCAGAAACAAGCCTGAGAGATCCAAGGAAATTGCTTCTTCGATCGACAAGATCCTTGCGGATGGCTGTATTGACCCAAAGCAGATCCCCTCTTTGTTTGGCCGGATACAGTTTTCGGAGAGTCAGTTGATGGGCCGACAGGGACGCTTGGCTTTGGCTCAGATTCGCTGGCTTTCGAGTGCTCGTCACCGTCACGTTCTATCTTCTTTGGACGCTACTGTCTTCAGAAGCTTGAGGGAGAGGATGCTTGAGGGCCGGCCACGCGAGATCCAGGTTCTTCCCGTTGGCGGCCAGACTCTCGTTTTCACTGATGGTGCATGCGACAAGCTGGGCGACAAGTTTAGCTGCTCAATCGGAGGTGTCATGTATCGGGTGCTTCCAACTGGCTCCTATGAGACGAGGGCGTTCGGGTGCTACCTGGACGAATCGGTCGTCGAGCAATGGGCGGGACTGGGGAAGAGACACTTGATAGGTCCTACCGAGCTATTCGCGGTGGTGGCGGCCCGACATGTCTGGAAAGATTTTCTGAATGATCAGAGGGTCGTCTTTTACGTGGACCACAGTGGAGTTTTGTCTGCGATGATCAAAGGGTCTTCACGCGATGATCTATGGAGGAGCATTTTGCTTCACTACGAGTGTGCCGACTCGCTGGGACCGGCGATCTCGTGGTTCGCTCGAGTCCCGAGCAAGTCGAATCCAGGCGATGGGCCTTCGAGGTCCGACTGGAGGTTCCCTGTGTTCGGCGAGTACTTTGAAGATCGGATTGTGTGCTTCATCAGCGGCAGAGTTCTCAAAGTCACGGGGCAAAGAGTGCAGGGGTGAAAGATGCCCCATAACTTTTCTACGAGCCCGGAGGGGCTGTTGGCGAAGTGCCAACATGTGATGGGATCCCGAGGGGGATCATGAGCATGCACTTCTTTCCCCGAGAGGCTTTGCCATACCGAAAGAAAAGATTCTGTCGAGCGTAGTTTGTCCGAGTGCTGCTATTTCTGAGGCTCGTAAGCTCTCTAACAGGTCTCATTTCCACTTTTAATATATATGTGATTGAAAGACATATTTGAGTGGACTTAAAGAAAGGCCCGCATGATACATGAAGCCACATTGGTTATAAGCCGTTTTTGGGACGCTAAAAATCACAAACTAGTCCCATAAGGCTTTATAACCTTTTTGGTAGGTTTCGAAAGTTTTGAAGAAGTTTTTCGAAACCGCTTCATGTGTCATGAGATTCCACTTGAACTTTTACGAATCCTTGTTGTTCCGCGCATGCTCAAACATAGGGTGGGTGGGCGGGAACCTTCCGTGCAGCAAAGTTTGTACCCACCACTCCCACCCAAACTTTGCGGGGTGAAAGATGCCCCATAACTTTTCTACGAGCCCGGAGGGGCTGTTGGCGAAGTGCCAACATGTGATGGGATCCCGAAGGGGATCATGAGCATGCACTTCTTTCCCCGAGAGGCTTTGCCATACCGAAAGAAAAGATTCTGTCGAGCGTAGTTTGTCCGAGTGCTGCTATTTCTGAGGCTCGTAAGCTCTCTAACAGGTCTCATTTCCACTTTTAATATATATGTGATTGAAAGACATATTTGAGTGGACTTAAAGAAAGGCCCGCATGATACATGAAGCCACATTGGTTATAAGAACTTCCTCCGAAGGAGGACGGATTTTTATTCTCAAGTCTTGTTTTCAACAACTTGGTTTTTCCAACCTTTGGTTGTTTTCCAACCTTCTTTCATGCCGAACTTTTCCCAAACTCTTTTTCCAGTCGCCTTTTCGGCTCCAGTTTGCTTTTCGCCCGCCCTCCTCACCCTTTGGCTTTTCGCCTTTGTTTCAGTCCTTGTAGTTTCTGGCCTAACCCTGCCGTTGGGCCTCGCAAGGTACCGATCTGTCAGCTCCCACTGCGAGTTAAAACGAAGAATGTGTCCGAGTGTGTGCCTGCCGCATATTGACTAATCAATTCGCAAATATATTTGTGATTGATTTTTCATATATCTCATTTATAAACAAGACGCAGAGAATAAAGGTCAGAGTTCGATACTTCGCAGGCCGGTCGATTCTGCCACGTTCGGACCGAAGCTCAAGCAATCTTTGGGGCTCAAAAGTGCTTGCAAAAAGCCTCCAAACGGCTTTAAGGCGGCCAACTCGCCAGCAGCTTCGCAGGTCTGCGACTCGCAGACCGGCGCTCGCAGGCTTCTGCGGCAGCTCGCAGCACTCTGAGCGCGTCCGAGCCACTCGCAGGCCACTCCTGTCGGAGACCCACAAATCGCTTCCTGGCCACTCGTAAGCCGGCAAAATAGCTTACTGGCAGCTCCCAGTCGCTTCTCACCAGTGTGTCCCAACGACACACTGTCCAGACCTTCGAAGTAGCTCGCAAGGCCTCCGAATCGCTTCCTGGTGGCTCGCAGGCCACTCTTATCGCTTCCAAGCTCAGTGGCTCACAGCCTTCCCGAGCAGCTCCGAAGCCAGCATACGCCTGGTTTGTCCGAAGCCCTGAAGATTGTACGTCCTGGCACCTCAAAGCTCCAAAATCTGTAGGCCTGCGAAATCTTCTTACTGCCCTGTTTACCGGTTGGATCTGTCCTTAAAGTGGGGGTATTTTCCTGCATGACCGATCATGCCCTCTTGCTCGTTCAGCCTTTGGTTAGCCGCCAGCCTTCAGATCCAACACGGTTGAAAAAGAGAGCTGAAGTGCTAGAGCAGTGCAGGCCTACCTAAAACGTTACCTATTTTGTTTCTCTACACGTGACATACCTACATCCCTTCGTGTAGCCTGGCTCTACCACTTACAGTTCTCGAAAACCCCGCCACCCGCACCTTTAGCCTGCAGCCTTGCAAGGTATTCAGCCTTCAGTGCTGCCGTCGCAACGAGGGCTGGTGCTATCGCATTTCTCACCAAGACTAACCGGGGGTATTTTCCTGTATGACCGATCATGCTTCTTCCTTTGGTTAGCCGCCAGCGTACAGATCCAACACGGTTGAAAAAGAGAGCTGAAGTGTTGGAGCAGTGCAAGCCCACCTAAAACCTTTGAAACTCTTGTGAGGACCGAGTGCGGCAGCCGCGTCAACGGTTCAGAGTTCTAGAACACCAGGCTCGGAATTTAGAGTTCCGGACCTGGGGTTCAAACATTCCCCACAACCTATGTAGATCCAGGACACGGCCCGTGCGTGATCAACAATGACTAAAGTAGTGTCCACCATCCGATCGGGCTGGCCCTCTCAAGCGATTTCGTGTGTCATCTGCTTTTGTGTTGAAGAAGGCGTCTGTTCACGTTCTTTTTGTTAATTTTCGCTTTGTTGGTTTGGATTTGGAGTTGAAGGTACACGGTTTAGGCGTCAAAGGCGCGGGGAGTTTTTTACAAAAAGGGAGGGGGTTGGAGGGGCGCAGCCCCTTCCAGGTCTTCGATTCTTTTCATTTGCGTTTAAGCCCCCAAAGCGATTTCGTGGCATCTATTTCCTTGCTTTTGAACCCTGTTCTTTTTGTTAATTTTTTGTAGGGCTGGGAGTGCACATTTCACCAAAGGGTGTTTTGCGCCAGGGTGGGAGTCCGTCTCTAAAAGGCTGAGACCTCTCTCTTTGCTATTGGGCCCGTAGGTTGTAGGCTGTGCTCCGTGTTTGCACTGCATCACATTTGAGTTGTCGGAAGCCGTTGGAGTGTAGGCCTTTGCGACCAAGATTCGGCAAGCGGAGGCCTTTCCCGACACCTGTCACACTTCAGGTCCTGTTCACTAAGTGTGGGCCAGCACACCCATTAGGCTGTGTTGTTTGGAGTGGCAAGCCTTTTGGGAGGGGTCTTGGAGGAGCCTCTCCAGGTTTGGGTCGCTGGCGAGCCGATCCGGGCACCCGTCATTGGAACCCCAAACATTGGCCATGTCCGGCGTCAGACCCCCTAACAGAAGCTCTTTCGAGCACGCAAGCGACGATTGTTCCAACCACTCAGACAATCACTTCCGGAACGGGCGTTATGCTGTAGAGCTTGTCTATCGAGTTGCCTGCATTACACACAGCAGGTCATGCCTCCGGTTCCGATCACCCAGGAATGCATATTGGCTAGGAATACGCAATTTTTCCTAGGCAGCCGCGCCTGGCTCCAGTCGAGGCATTTGGAAGGAGCGTTTAGGATGTTCAAGTTGTCCCAACCGGGATCATGGTTTTTCGATGCACCGGCCAACCGCCTTGGATTTTTGCTGCGGTACAAACCTAATCTCGCTCTCATGGCCTTGGGCGGGGTTGTGGCAAAAACGCGACAGAGGCGGCCGCTTCTACACCGCCTGCTGCGCCTCGCTTTGTACGGTTTGGGTTTGGAGTTGAAGGTTTACGGTTTAGGCAGCTTCAAAGGCGCGGGGAGTTTGCAATTTGCAAAAGCGGGGGGGTTGGGGGGGGGCACAGCCCCCCCCCATTGAGCTTTTCTGAGCGGACGCCGCTGAACGATTTTGTGTGGCCTTTGTGTGTCTCTGACTTTTCATGTTTCTGCTTGTTTTATTCGCCTTTTAACCCCCCTTAAGCGATTTCGTGTGGGCGTCTCCTTTCGTGTCGAAGAAGGTCCTCCTTCAGGTTTCTTCCTCAGCCTCCTTTAAGCTTTTCTTCAAACCAACCCTAAGGTTAAACCTGGGTGCTTTAAACTTGGATTCCAAACCTGGGTTAGAACCTGAGTTTCAAACCTGGGTTCAAACCTGGGTTATAACCTGGGTTTAAACCTGGGTTTTTAAACCCGGGTTCCAAATCTGGGTTAGAACCTGGGTTTCAAACCTGGGTTTGGAACCTGGGTTTAACCTGGGTTTTAACCTGGGTCAAACCTGGGTTCATTAAACCCGGGTTCCAAACCTGGGTTAGAACCTGGGTTTCAAACCTGGGTTCAAACCTGGGTTTTAATTTTTTTCCGCGGACTTTTACCCACAGGGCGAATCCAGCGCTGGCCGCTTTGCAGCCCACTCTGATGCGACTCTAGCCCTGTAACCACTAGGTTACTTGACCACGCAGCGCTTGTCCTTTCTGCGTGTGCACTTAGCTCTTAACTTGGCAGTGATGCCATTGTTCGTGACAGAGTACTGCCCACCGCACTGCGAGCATTTCCATAGCTGTCCTGTCAAGACCAAGTTATGTGACCCATGCACTCCTTCGAACCTCGCCGGTCCGTCTGCGCCACAAGGAGTCGCAGCTCTAGCGATGAGGACTTTTCGGTTTTTGGAATGCAGAAGTCTTAAGCTGCATCTCTTGCAAACCAAATCAAGGTCCTGCCACTCCCACTCGTGATTTCCGGCAACAGCTTCACCCTGCACCAAGGTCGAGAACCACTCCTGCTGAGTTTGGGTATGTCCATGACCTACGTTGGCACCTACTCTACGGCGAGTATACAAATTCTCACCGCTCGGATGCTGCTGCGCACGGGCCTTCTTTACATCTTTGTAAGCTTTGACACAAGGATGCTCATCTCCCGTTGCGCTCAAAACTTTTGCAGCACGGCCACTAAGGAGCTGAAGAGTGCGACTGAAAGCGGCATCCTCGTCATGCAAACGCCTTGCGAAACTGTGATCTGCAAGCTTGGCAGCAAAGCTACTGCATCTCTGATCGGCGACTTCATTGGTGAACCTCCTCCATAGCTGATGTTGACCAAACTTCGCCGCGAAAGCATCAGGACCCAGATGGGAGTTCACCCACGTTGACTTCAATCGACGGGGGGCCTCTGTCTTGATCTGCTCCCAGAGATCCGCATGAAACTTCCCATCGCAAGGCCCTCGGAGCTTTTTGTGGACCCCTAGGCAGTCAAGGGTGCAATCAAGGGTCCCAGTAGTTTTTTGTAAGAGAAGCAGAGCAGCGAAAAGCTCCCCTCGAAACACAGTCTGCTGGCCTGGCAAGGTCGCGCTGATGGATGCAATCTCGACTGGTTTCTAGTCCACCCACGCAAAGGCCACAACACTAACACCGACAGTCCTAAGCCTAGGATCTTTAGTGAAAGGTCCTTCGCTAGCATCAGTGCTGAAGGTGAGGTTTGTGCCATCAATGCAGTTTTCGCTACTCCACAAACCAGTGCACTCGCAAAGTTCAACCTGAGTGGGATGAGAGACACTACGCAAACCCTTAACCCAAGCTTGCTTTGCACCCAAATGCATGCCAGGCTTGTACCACCCCGGTAAAGCACAGCCTTTGTCATCCCACCAGCTGCAATCTAGAAGGACATGCCTCCATGTGGCTGGAGAGTTGCACTTCGGGCAGAGCTTAACCGGGCTGTTGTTGCAATGCACTAAGCTGCCTTGCCACAACGCAGCCAGTCCTGCCTGTTTTAGGGTGTCGCCTTTGGCTTTGAGCCCCGCCTGAAACCGCCTGCCTATGACCCAATCAAGGCCGTCAGTTAGCGCAGGACTCTCCGCATGCTTGGCAATCGCTCTGCTGCTCACACTGCGGACATCCTCCCTCACCGCCTGCAACACATGGGCTCGGTCAACGGGATTTTTGACATCATAACTGCCTGCACCCTGGCCTATGCCAGTGAAAGGCATCACTGACCACCCAACCCAGCCCTGTCATGTGGCCAACGGTGGCTGCGAGGGGACCTTTGACCTTGTGCCAGTCACACTCACCTTGAAAGCCGCAGCCAATTGCTCCCACGCTCTCTGGATGGGAGCTGTGTCTGGGCCCCACCTGTCCAAGGCTTGGAACCAAGATTGGAGCTGTTGCACTACAACATCGCCCCAAGGATCACTGACTCGACCGCGGCAGAGAGGGCCTTGCAGGCCCCGATACATTGGACGCAGAATCAGGTTTGTATGATTCCGAAGAAACCGGAGATTGAACGACCCATTACTCTAACCTCAGTGTCTTATCGGGTTTGGTGTTGCAGTCGGCGGCCTGCGATACAACAGTGGTTGAAACAGACCCAAGCCAGCACGCATTGGGACCGTGCCACGCCGGGCAATACTTGTCTGCAGGTGGCAATACATCGGCTTCTCAAAGGCGAGGTTAGTCGACACCAAGGGAAGCATATGATCTGTATCTTGCTTGATCTTGAAACCTTCTATGACCTGGTGGATTTGCAGGTTCTTGAGCGTAGACTGCTCGATGATCAATTTCCTCCGGTTGTGGCGGCCCTGGCTTTGCAAACTTATGCAGGCGCGAGACACATAGTCAGTGAAGACATTCTGAGTGAGCACATTCAGCCGCTGCGGGGTATCCTCGCCGGCTGTCCCTTCGCAATTGTCATGGCACGGGTTTTTCTCAAGCCTCTCCTATGTGCCTTTGAATCCAGTGCTGGGCTCAAAGGCCTTGACACGTGGGTGGACGACATAGGAGCTGACTTTGAAGCCAGAACCCCAGCTTTGGTGGCCAGGCAGGCTTTGGACGGTTATCGTGAGCTCCATCGCCAGTTAATCGAGAGTGGTTTAAAGATTTCCCAGAGGAAGACTGGTTTCTTGGCGAGCACCAAGGAGGCGCGGAAAGCTTTGCAGACCCTGCTTCAGCCATCTGATCCACGCATCTTTCAGAGCATGAGGGATCTAGGAGTCGACTGCACTTTGGGGCGGGTCAGAAGGGTAACTGTACAACGAGGCCGGGTTGGCAAAGGCAGTGCGAGATCCAAGAAGCTCACTAAGTTAAGAGTACCTGGAGTGTCGTGTCGCATCCGGTTGTTCCGGGGCAGCGTTTGCCCGGCTTTGCTCTGGGGACATCAGGCGCAAGGTTTCCCACCGACACGTATTCTTTGGCTTCGGAGAGCTGTGGCACAAAAGGTCGGTTTGCACAAATTGGGAAGCCATGAAGTTGCGTTGTCCGCGGTGGGGAATCGAGGCCAGCTCATCGTAAGCCTGTGGAGGGAGCCCACGCATGCCAGCGTAAGTGAGGCCATCCAAACCCCCTGCTTTGTCCGCGGCCTTGTGCACAATTGCAGAGATCTCAGCGCCTGTGATGGGCGCCAACGGGCAGGCCCGCGCTCTCGCACGAAGTTCGCTGCTAATGGCAAAACCCCGATCGGCCTCCCCCCAGATGTCAACCCACTGCTGCCGTCGCAGCTTGGACCTTTCATTGACCGGCTTGTCTAGGAAGGGTCTTTCGTAAACACACTCGGCTTTGGACAAAGCCCGAAACAAAGGCCGCATACCTCGCAGCGTCCCTGCCTGCATCCACTGCTTGAAATCTTGCAAGGTTTGCCTGCCCTGTGCAACCTGCGCATCAGACTCACGCACCTTGGCTTCATCCAGAAACCGCTGGAGACCCTCAGCACACTGCCAGTGGAAAGCATCACAAACCTTTTGGCAGAAGGGGGCGGCGCTTTTTGTGCTTGCTCAAAACTGTTTTACATTTGTATTCTAACGCATGATGTTTCATCTTTGTTGCTCATCTAGCCGCAAAGCTGCTCGAGCAGAGAAGGGTCAAGAAAGGCATCATGCATGTCTGTGTGCTTCTTGGTTTCTCAACGACTCATGAGTCTTGGTCATTTTATGTGAGACATTGCATTTACATTCACTTTCCATTGAACTTGCTTAAGTAGCGAGTCGGCATCCTCAAAGGGGGGTCTCGCATGGCGGAGCCCTCGTCCGGTGCAGCAAGCCCGGCCAGTGATCCTCCGAGTTCGTCGGTTAGCACAGTATCAGAGATCTCTCGCCACGTGTTTGACTTGCAGATTCAGTTGCATTATTTGCGGGAACAGAATCAGATCTTGACCGATACGCAAGCATATCTTGAGGAAAGGATCCAGTCACTTGAGTCCTCGCGCGAAGTTTCAGAAAGACGCCTCAGTTGGTTGGAGCAGTTCATACAACATCTGCGTTCGATCTTTAGCCAGCTTCGAGACAACTTGTGATTTCATGGCACTTGTTTTGCTTGAAAAGGCGTTGCAGGCTAGGCAACATGCAGCTCCAGCTGCAAATGTTCTTGCGGTGCCAGATGCGACTTCACAGGTGGCGGCTCCATTGCCGTTTGTTCCTGAAACACAGGAAAGTGCTACGGCTACCACGCCTTGGGCCCGGCGTGCTGCTCGTCTTCTCAAGCGTGATGCTTCTGCTGTTGAGGCTGTTTCCGTGGTAGATTCAAATGCAGGCGATCAGGCTGCCCTCGTGCCGGCTGTGGCACCAAGTGTGTCTTCATTTGATTTGGATTCCTTCGAGTGGGTTTTGTCTGATGAAGTAATGGCACCAGAGCGCATTTTCTCAAGTAAGGGTTTATGGGTTTCGGATAAGCCTGCACCCCGTCCCGTAATTATGCAACCCTTGAAGCGCACAAAGCTTCCTGTGCCGGCCCAGGGTGTACGTCCTACTAGTCTTGCATCCCTTCGTCCGTGTATGCGGCCGACAATGTTGCACCATGTTAGTTCGGAAGGTCTTGGGTTTAGTCCTGCTCCCCGTCCCGCGATGCATGCATCACCGGCATCCAGGTCCTTGTTCCATCACGAGCGCTCGGTTGCAGCAGATCCCCAACCTCAGGCTAGTGCATTTGTCAGGCCGACATGCAAGCGTGCCCTTCGCCCGCCTCAGCAGCACTCACTTCTTGAGCACCCAGCAGGACGTGAGGCAACGAGCAGTGGCAGTTTTCATGCAGGGACAAATTTTAGGCCTACTAAGGGCAGTGGGACTGTGGAGTTTGCAGTGCAGCATGATGCCAAGAAGCTTCAGTTGGCTCAGGCTTTATGGTTGGAACTCAAGCCGATTCTCTTGGATCACTCTGATGTGCTCCTTCAGATGTCGAGCTCCACAAATGAGCTTTTGCTTACTGAAAAGTTCTTCAACACTTTGGCGCCTTCCACACTCTTACGGTACATGACGGCAGTCTTAGCGGTTTTTAGGGCAGGGTTTGAGCTTGATTTGCCAGCAATTGATCAGCTTAATCAGGCGCAATTGGTTGATATGCTTTGGGCGACCCACCGGGGGCACTCGGCAGCCGACTTTCAGCCCGTCAACACCATCAAAGCCCTTCGATGGTTCCGTCGGATGCTCAATTTGCCCCTTCCTGATCTTTACAATGGGCTCGTGGCCATGTTGCTGGCCCCTCGAGTTCAACCACATAGAGAATCATACCCGGTTCCTATCAGATTGATGTCATATTGCGAGGTGATGCTCTTGGAGGCTCAGATGTCTTTGCAGGACAGGTGTCACGCGGGTGCTTTGCTCTTGTGTGCACACGCCTCCTTGAGGTGGTCGGATTCCCAGCGCATTCGGTGGTCATCCTTCGAAGTGTGTTCCGATTGCATTAGGGCAGAGGCCTTCAAGACCAAAACCACGCGCAGGGGCATGCCGCTGGCAGCGGGGGTTATGGGTTTCCATGGTACTGCGGATATTTTGGAGTTCACTTGGGTTTCAGCTTGGCTAGTTGCGCTTGGTGAAGTCTGGCATCGACTGCGCGATATGCATGGCGACAGCATTGATCCTGACTGTGTCTGGTTTCGGTTCGACGAGGCGACAGGTGATTTTGCGCCCTTATCCTACGCACAGTCGCTGCGAGTGCTGCGCTCTTGGTGCGTGGCATCCGGTGCTTGCGCCACTGGGGCGGAGTCAGTCTTCACTCTGCACTCCTTGAAGTCGGCTTTGCTGTATCTTATGCACCTTCGGGCAGTGGGGAAGGAGGATAGACTCTCAGCGGGGCATCATCGCCTCGACAGCGCTGCATTATATAGCAGATCAGACACCGTGGGGGCGCTCAGAGCTCAGGCCGTTGTCTGCACAGCAGTACGGGCCGGATGGCTGCCTCCTGCCCCGCAGAAGCGGGGGGCAGCTCATTCGATTCCTCAGCAACCGTTGTGCACCTTAGAAGCCGTGCCGCCTTTTTTTGAGGTTCCGCCCATTTTCGGTCCAGTGCATGTTTCTGTACCGGAGAATGCAGCGGGAGCGCATGTGCCTTCCGTGGCGGTCGAGCAGGCGCTGGTTCCGCAGGCCACAGTCGACGTCCAACCTTCGCAGGCGGAAGATAATGCATTCTTGAACGAGCATGCTTTGGTGTCTTCAGATTCGGAATCAGCAGCAGAATCTTTGGGCGCTCCCGAGGAGTTTGGTTACTTGATAAGCGGATCAGGTGTCATGCATGTGGCCATGCCTTCATCTCATGGCACTCCTTGCAAGGCAGGTCTCGTGCGTCCGGCTTGTGGCACATTGTGCAAGAATCTTCAACTGTCCATGTCTTTCGCACCCGGGTCCAGGCTATGCCGTCATCCAGCTTGCCATAAAATTTTTGCATCGGCCGGCTGACAAGCTGCTTCAGTTATGCACACAGTGTTGCCCTGGGTTTTTTGGCTTCTTTTCGGCTGGCTATGAGATAAGTGGGTTGCCAGAGTCGGCACGGTTTCAGTGGTGGGGGCTCGGGCCCTGGACACCTTCAGGGCGGTATGCCCGTTTGTTATCCCGTCTTGGGATATGGCATACAGCCGGTGGGGGCATTGCCCTGGACACCGCGCTGGGGTTTCGGGTGGCTGTTCTGGTGGGGACTGAAGTCCTGGACACCAGTGGTGGGGACAGAAGTCCTGGACACCAGCCTCGCATTGCAGATCATGTGTGCCAAATCGGAGTAACTCCTTGGTTGCGTGCTCATAAGGCGTTGCAACGCTTGTAGCTGGTAGTTTTGTCGAAGATTCGATCTCTGGGCTATCGGACATGCCAAAAGAACGCTCTATGCATGGTCGTCGCTCAAGGTAGTCGCTGTGTGTGTGCTGCCATGTCTCATGCGTTACATGTCTCAGGTTAGGTGACTGTGCTGCGAGTGACTGTTGTTCAATGAACATCAACAGGAAGGTTGTTGGCTCAGCTGGTCATGGTAGGACATGTTGTGCTTTTTTCAAGTCATACCACGAAGTTTCTTCTGTAACTTGTGTGAGCGCTTCCGAATTGATTGTGTTTCCATTGCGTTTAGCTTCCACGTTCGGTAAATACACTTTCTAGAAAAGAGCATGGCGCTATCAGAACCCAACCCCTTCTTGGCTCTCTCAGAGGAAGCCACTGAACAGGCCAGCCCAATGCGGGCCTTATTGGAAGGCTCGGGCATCCCGGAGTCTCTTTGGAAAGATGTGGCTGTGTTTGCCCCTGATGAGTTCGGGTCTCTTTCTGATGCAGAAATTCAGGAACTCTTAGATGGCCTTACGTACCCATCTCAGCCATCCGATCTGTTGGTAAAGGCCAGGATTCGCCTCTTGTGGCGGAAATGCCAAAAGTCGGGGGCACCCTTGCAACATGATCCTCCCAAGCCCAATCCCGTGGGGAGCACAGGTGCGCTTGCCGATCAGGCCTCATGGTCTGAGGCATTCCCGAAGCGTCTCAGTGGCGAGGCAGTCCGCCAAATGATAAAGGCTTTCAGTGAGAAGTACCCTTCGGAACCATTAAGCCCCGAGATAATGCCATCACCACGTCTTCTGTCATTGGTTCATCAGCAATTGCAGGATCGCCGTTGGCGATGGATACCGTGGAAGTTGCGGTTGTCAGAAGAACAATATGACTCTAAGTCTCTTGAGCGTTCCCTTAAGGCCCCACGGCTTGAAAATCTGTTGTGGGAAGAGATACCCAGCAGAGAGTTGCCTACACAGGGCATGGCTAAGAGTGTTATGGCAGAACTGCTTCATTTGCAGGCAGTGGCGATTGCGCTAGCAGACGGCGCCCATCTCTACACCCTGCGGGAGATGAACCGTAAATTTCTTGTCAAGTGTTTCGATCACTTGCCTCGGGATGGGGGGTTGCGAGTGCCAAACAGATTGGAGGCCGAGAACGCAGAGAAACAGCTTTGGCAACAGATCGCGGTCTTGTTCAATGAAGAGCACTGGACGATGGATCAGGCAATACGCGAGGTTGTCGTGGCTCGCAACGAGCTTCACGTTCTGCTCATGCCGAGGGCCGTCGCACCAAAAATTCCATGGCAACCGTGGACGCCGCATCGCATCAAAGGCGATGGCAAGCAGGGGAACCTCGGCAAGGGCGGCAAAGGGGATAAGGGCAACAAGGGCGGTTCTAAGGATGGCAAAGGTTCCCAGCGTCATACCTTGATGATCAATGGCCTGCGAGTGGGTACATCATGGATGCAAGGCAAGAACAAACGCCTTCTGTGTTCCGGGTTTCAGCAGGGCAAGTGTACTCGCGAGCAGTGCAAGTTCGAACATGTGTGTGGGGTGATTTTGCCAAACAATCGCATGTGTCTCGGGGATCACAGTCCGGCAGAGCACAAGCAAACGCCCCACTGACAGGCGGGGTGCATGTCTCAGCCCCTGATGTCGCCCCAATCGGGCGTTGTTCATGCGGAAGCAGACATGTCGGTCTTACATGCGGCTGAGGCATGTGAACCCATGCACACTGGCCATACTGTTTGTTTTGAGCCACAATCTGATGCTGAGGAGTCCAATCTTGATTTCTCGGATTTTCCACAATGTGATTCGTCAGGTCGCGCCCTGGCCACGTTTTCTGAAGTCCCACCGGTGCCCGCAGCAGTGGATGCTCCGAGCTCTGTGTCGAATGCTGCATGCGCCGCAGTGGCAGACCCGTCGTCTGCCGTGTCAGCTGCATGTGACACAATCTTGAACATTTTGCAATCCGTGGAGTGGCCGCCGTGCCATACAGCAAGGGCTGTGTTGCAACCGCGTGAAAACGCTGGTACCGGCTACTGGAATTTTGGGGTTAGGCCCTCGGAACCCGCAGTTCTTACTTCTATCACCCAAGATAAACCCGACATAGTTCGCCGTTTGAACGCCTTGTTTAAGGTTCTTTGGCCGGATCAATTTTGGAATGCGATTTGTATAAATCTCAACCGTGTAGCTAGCCTTCACCAGGACTTAGCAAACAGTGAGGGCTCCATGAATTTGAACGTCTCCGTTGGGGACTTTCAGGGGGGTGCATTGTGGCTGGAGTCAGCAACAGGCACTTTGTGGCGCCAGCCACCAGGCAGCCAGCACTGGGTGAAGGGCGAAGAGGTTCAGACTTTTCGTAATCCCGTTGCTTTTCCAGCGTGTGCCTGGCATGAAACCATGCCATTCGTGGGTACTAGATGGTCCATCACTTGTTACACGTTGCCCCATGTGCCAGCGGGTACATTAGCCAATCTTGGCTTTCCGGAGGTATCTCCGGAGCAACTTCCTCGTGTATCGCAGACACAGGAGTCAGCTGCCGCATCCGCGGTTCATTCCAGTGAGCCAATCTCAGCCCTGCCACCGGTGGTGGCCACACAGCGGCACCCTCTTTTCTTCTTGGATCTTTTCGCCGGTGCAGGTGCACCACTCTGTCAGGAGGCCGCACGTCGGGGTTGGGCGTGTGTTCCCATAGATATTCTACATAACAAGGCATCAGACTTACGTGATGATCGCATCTTCGATAGCCTCTTGAAGCTTTCCCACTCAGGTGCAGTAGCGTTTGCAAACGCATCCCCTCCTTGCTGCGAATACAGCATTGTGAAGCAGTTTGATGGCGGACCGCCACCCTGCCGATCATGGGAATGCTTGGCAGGCTTTCCCTCCAACAATGACGAAGCCCAGGAGCGTGTTCGATCCAGCCACCTTCTGTTATCTCGGGCAGTCATGCTCTTGCACGCTGTATATCAGAGTGGCAATCACGTAAGCTTAGAACAACCCCGTAACTCTATGGCTTGGGCTGAGCCCGTGACTCAGGCTTTCCTTCTGGAAATTGCGGCGGATGTGATTCAGGTTGCAGCCTGCAGTTATGGTTCGAGCTATGCAAAGTACTGGGCCTTCGCCACCAGTTGGCGACCTTTACAGCAATTGCAAAGTACTTGCCAGCACGCTGCGGGTCATCATGATACGTTTCACGGTAAACGTGACGCCACAGGCCAGTTCGTGTCTCGGCATACGGCGGTGTTCCCTCCCATGCTGTGCAATGCGTTCATGGAGGCCATTAGCCCGTTGTTCCCAGAGAACTCACATGCTACCGACTTCACGTCATTGGATCAGGCACTTTCTGCATTGCCAATTCGCCCCTTGAACGATTTCCCGACTGGCCAGCAGGATGGTGGCGGCATTTACAGCCAGCCCGACTGGACTTCTCCTCCGGCGGGGTCAAAGGATACTTTCCGCCAGTTGCGTCAAGATATGTGGGGGTTTTTCAAAGCGCATAAACTTTTTGATCGCCTTCGCAAACATGTCAGCCAGTCATCGCAAGAGCCTCTCATTCAGCAGCATGAGCTCCCTGCATTGCGGTCGATTTGGGAAGATTGGTTTAGAGCCCAGGGCTTCACGGATTCAGTTTCATGGGAGGTCGCGCCCGACCAGCCTTACTGTCTTCAGGCACTTGAGCTTCTGAGCAAGGCTCTTGACGACCGTGATGTGGCACTTTGGAAGGACTTACAGGCTGGGGTGCCAACGGGTGTTGATGGTGACATTTCTATGAGCAACTGTTTCTTGCCTACCCCAGCGCATTTCGATCCAGAAGATTTTGATGTGCAAGTGTGTTCGGGCAACTGGCCTGGGGCCAATGAGGAGCCAGAATTGCTGGCGGAACTTGTGCAAAAAGAGGTGGACAAGGGCTACGTGCACGTCTTCGACTCTCTCGAAGAAGCCCAAGCCAAATGGCCCCGGGTCGCTGTAGGCAAAGTGAATGTAGTAAAAAGTGGTTCTAGAGATCCTCGCTTAATTGTCGACCCATCGGTTAGTGGGGTTAACCCTAGCTGCCACCTGCCTGAGCGCTTTCTTCTCCCCGGTCTCGGTGACATCCGGGCAGTGTATCCCCTGAGGGGTGTGTCGGGCTGTATAGCCGCATGCACATTAGACATACAGGCAGCCCACAAAACCGTTCGGATTCGGGCGAGTGAACAAGGATTGCTTGGTTTTTGTGTGAACGGGAAATACTATTTTTATAAAGTGGCACCATTTGGAGGTTCTTTTTCAGCGTTGTGGTGGCAACGCGTCGCGGGCTTTTATGTTCGCACCGGCCATCGCCTGATCTTCATCAGCCACGTCCTACTTATGTACGTGGACGACGCATTACTCCTTCAGCACAGTTCCGCCATCGAGTTTTCCGCGCTCCTTATGGTGGCATTCTCACAATCATTTGGATACCCGATCAGTTGGCGTAAGCTCCAGTTGGGGCCCAAGCTGGAATACATTGGGTGGCAGCTTAATTTCCGTGCAGGCACGTTTTGTCTGCCTGATGCTAAGGTGGCCAAACTTTTGCAAAGCTTGATGCAAGTGCTCCGGTCCGACCCTTGTACCAAGCGCGATTTGCAGGCTCTCATCGGTCTCCTTCACTGGATATTACAGATGTCGCCCGAGTTGCTACCGTGGCTGTGCTGCTTGTACCACGACATGTCTCGTCCCTTGGGCACAAATTTTTCTTTGCATGCAGGCGCCTGGCAACAGCTAGCAGACACCTTGACGGATGACTTGCATTTCCGCAAATCGCCACCAGGGTCGACCATCCCCCCGGGCAGCAAGTTGTTGAGTGCTCGCCATGTGGAAATCAAGTGCAAAGCGGACTTGCGCTTGGTGCGGGCCACAGGCAAACGTGTCTGGATTCGTGTGGCGGATGCATCATCTAGCAAGCGTCGAATCAGCACGGTGAGCAGACAGTTCATCATGTTCTGGGTGCACTTTTGCATGCGGCCTCAGATGCCCCGCTGCTTGTCTTTGCCGCCTTTGGACTTTCAGTATTCATTAGCTGCTGACGCTTGTGCTAAGGGCAACGACATTGGGATTGGCGGATGGGTTGAATTGCCGAATCAGCCCATTGTTTGGTTTTCCGAATGGTTTACGGTCCAAGATTTCCGTGCGCTGGGATTGCCCATGAAAGATGATGCTAATTTGGACATTACAGCGTATGAGACGCTGGCACAACTGGCTCTCTTGATCGCTTTCATTTCCATCACTCCTACTGGGCGACTTCGGGTATGCATCCCATCTTGGTCGGATAATTTGGGGACCGAGTCCTTGACGAACAAGCTTTTCACAGTACATACACCGCTGTGTTTCTTTGCTCAGAAACTGGCTACGCGGAGTTGGCAGTCTGGAATCTCTCTTGATTGTACACACATCGCGGGATGTCACAATGATACAGCTGATTTCTTGAGCAGGTGGAAAGGCGACTTGCAGGAACTTCCTTCCCGGTTCATCTTGGATCACCGGGTTCGTTGCCCACTCACAGTCTTGTGGGAGGGCGAGCGAGATGTTCGCGTTTTCCCGCCAGATGCTAACTTGCTTTGGCAGCCGCCTGTATCGTCCTTCAATGCACACAGCGTGTGAGCACTCGGCATCGGGCAGGTTCAACATCTCACGGTGCGCGGTCGGCCTGGCCTTCCCCCGTGGGCTCTTGGGGCTCCTGCAACACCGGTGTTGATGTGCATCATCGTCGGGGTTCGACACTCACGGCGCGCGGTCGGCTTGCCTTCCCCCGTGAGCACATGCGTTCCCCTGAGGGCGGTGTTGTGAGATGCAGAACATGCATCAGTGAACGCGATAGGCATGAGTGGCAGGCAACTAGGTCTGATTGCATACGCAGGGCGTCACTGATAGTTGAGTACTTTATGCTTCTCATATACCTTGCTTTCTCTTCAACCGTATGCGGTGACGTTTCTCTGGGCGGAATGCCCACTCAGGTTCTGTCGGCCTCACGTTTCGGTAGTGGGAGTGCAGTGCTTGCGAGTCCGACCTCTCCTTTGTGGCAGTTTACAGTCCTGGTGTTCGTACACATTCTTGCATCTGCATTTGACATTATGCTGCTGCACGAAGTGTCTTACCGCCAAAAAGGAGAGGATCGAACTGCAACGTGATACACGTGATGTGAATATGTTTATATATGAATTATAGAAATTTGGGAGAGTATACTTTGCGGCTAGATGAAATGTAGAACGCTTTTTGTGCTTGCTCAAAACTGTTTTACATTTGTATTCTAACGCATGATGTTTCATCTTTGTTGCTCATCTAGCCGCAAAGCTGCTCGAGCAGAGAAGGGTCAAGAAAGGCCCCGCCCACCCGCCCTGTGTGGTGTGGCACTTGCGTTGTGCATGTCTTACGGTACATAGTCAAGTCACCAGTGCCTTGTACATTGTCTGTACATTGAAGTGCGGACATTGAATGCATACGACTTCCGGCGTACTTCTTGTGGTATCTTTGGCTATCTCAATACTTGTTTTATGGTCCTTGCTTTTGGTACTCTTACACTTCCGCAGCCGGTGTTCGTACACATTCTTGCATCTGCATTTGACATTATGCTGCTGCACGAAGTGTCTTACCGCCAAAAAGGAGAGGATCGAACTGCAACGTGATACACGTGATGTGAATATGTTTATATATGAATTATAGAAATTTGGGAGAGTATACTTTGCGGCTAGATGAAATGTAGAACCTCTTCCTTCCAATTGCCTGCGTCCAGCCAAACATCCGCCTGCTGTGCGTTACCCCTTGTCTTGTGCCAAAGATCACCCTTCAAACCCGCCTGGAGTCGAGCAATACACTTGCGCATCCTGCCCCACCAACCTGCCAAGGTCTTATTGCCTAAAGTAACCACCCGGGTTTCGGCAACAGTTCCCCAAACTGCACGCACAGATTGGCCACGGCCTTGGAACGAACCCTTACAAATCTCCATCGCCTTAGCCCAGCCAGCTAAACCAACAGAAACGGGATCATCGCCCACAGCTGACATGAGTTGCGGTCTGGACGCAGAAACACAAGGCCACTCACCCTCAACAGGGGCACCGACAAGTTTCGCAAACTGTTGCATTCTCCACTGAGGGTCAGCGCACCTGCAAAGGTCACGATAAGGGCTCCATGCGGCTTCCACGGGACACTGCACTCAATCCTGATTGAGGCCAAAGCTTCAAGGGCACGGCTAACAAGGACAAAGTCAAGCTCCGCTCCGGCCCCCTGCGTGCACGTTATTTCATTAACTGCAAGAATTCTGCCGCGAATGACCTGAACGATGCTGTGCTCCATTAGCTCTGCGGGAGTGCAGTTGAAATCCCCTCCTACCACCCAAGGCTCAGGCAAAGCACGGACATACGCTGCCAAATTTGCGAGGATATCTCCGTGTCTCGGCCCCGTAGGGCCCTCGGAGTCTTTCAAATAGAGCACAATCAGCGTGTAATCCAAACCCCCAGCTCGGAGCCCGACTGCTTCAAAGCCGGCACCTTCCACCAGGTACCTATGCTTTTGCCAAAAACCCCGATGCTTCCGCGTAACCCAGGCCAGACCCCCTAGCCTATGCCCCTGGTCTCCTAAGTACGCAGGCTCGCCAAACGTGTTCCAACGCAACGCTTGCAAAGTACCCCGCCTCACATGCAGTTGCTCCGGGCTGAGGTGCGTCTCTTGCACACCTACGGCTGCACAACCGCAGGTCTCAATCCACTTAAGAGCTGCCGCATTAAAGCTGGTGACATTCACGAAACCTACCTGAAGATCTGCGGGGGTGGCATGTTGGTCCCGGCTGTCATCGGCCCCTGCAAAATTCAATCCAGTGCAAACCTCAACTGTTTTCTGAAAAACTTCGCTCTTCACAGACTGAGGCCCAGTCTCACGGAACGGCGCAGTACAGGCCGGCAGACTACATTCAGTGGATAAGGTAAGGCAACCACTAGGGGAGCCAAAGGAGTGCTGCAAAACCTGTGGTAATGGTTTGTTGATCTCAGAAACATCGCTCGCGATACCCGGGCATCTCAACACTTGTTGAGCTAAGCATGCTGCTCTTCGCCACACAGTCGCGTCGCCTTCTAACGCAACCATTACCTGCCAGCCCACCTGGTAACCGAAAGAACCCTCAGGGAAAGAGGCTTCAATCTGCTCAGCTGCAGCTAACAAGGACGACGCAAGAGGGGCCTGAACAGGTTCACCACCGCTTGCTTGCTGGATCAGGTTTCTCAGGGTCTGCCAACAAAAACTGTCCATCCGCGAGCTACCTTCACTCACATGTTCACGGCATGTTTCACGCGCATTCGGATCGGGTAAGGTGGGCTCCCCACTGGAGCCGGCGTCAGGCTGCTGCACTCCACTCTCAGCTCGAAACACAGCAAACAAAGACGGCCTAGCAAGCAAGTTTGCACAAAATTCTTGGGCTTTTTCCAAAGCATGCAAAGGATCAACCAAGGCTTCACAAACGGAAAATTCTAGATCCCAAAGTGGGCTGTGTTCTTGCGCGGACTTTTCCAGCTTCTCAATCAAAACAACCAGTTTTCCTTCGACCTCTCTTGGCACATCTTGTTCTGGCTTGAGAGGCTGCAAAACCTCGCCGATGGCCTCACAAAGTTCCCGGGCCTCCGTCTCCTGATCACGGTTGCAGCTGGGTCTCACCTCAGGGCTAGCCTTATCCGTAACCTTCCCTGGGCTGCACTGGGGCAAAGGCGGAATTGGGGATCCTGTGTCCAAAACGGACAATTCGGCCGTCCTGTTAAACATTCTGCCAGGAACAGTAACACAGCTAGTGCAGTACAGTTAATGTACAGGAACAGCCGTCACGCACACGCGACGTGCAGGCTCGAGACCCCAGGACACACCGTGCCCAGGAACAAAAGTGTCCGACAGTCTTTGTGGGTAGGAACCCTTAGTGAAGCCCGTTCTTTAACATGGTAGCGGAGCTGCCTCCAGGAACCTCCTTGGCAGCGATGATGCTACTCGTAGCCATAGGAACCATGATGCTCGGCGCCATGGCAGTTTGCCTCGTTGCCGGATGGAAGCAGATGCGCGCAAATGAGCAGATCACCAAGAAGACGGAGACAGTGCTCAACATGCCCACGCTCAGGATCGCAGTCCGTTCAGGAACAAAGTACCACCGCAGAGGTTGTGGACACCTTCGCAACCACAACGTGACAGCAGGAAACGCGCGAGACTTTGACGCTTGCGCCGATTGCTACCCCGACCGAGTGTTGGTGGAAGAGAGAGAGAAAAGGAACATGAAGTGCTACGGTTTGGCAGCATGTATGGTGCTGCTGGTTGGTTTCGCACTGGGAAGCCTCGCAACTTTGTGCGGGATGATCTTGGTCCCAGGAGCAAGAAGTATGGCGGTGAGACCGTGGCAGGCCCTTGGCAACAACGTGGAGACCAAGGAAGAACTTGCCCTTGGAGACGTCTTACCCTCCAAGGATGCGAGCCGTGGGAGAAAGGAACTCACTTACGTGGAGAGCGACGAGAGCGAGCTCATGGCAGTGTGGTCGAGCAGAAGGAAGCCCAATACGCACCGGAACCGCTACAGGAACTATGACGTGTACGGCGAGTACTACCAGCAAGGCTACAACGAGTGCAGCGTGAACCCCGACGGCACCAACGTGAACACGATCAGGAACACGAACGCGTACACGATTAAGGACTATGTGGAGATAGGAAAAGTCATGGTACCGTACGCTTTGTTGTGCGTGAACCAAGTGATGAACGAGCTCTACAGCGTCGTTAGCGTGACCGGCGAGTACTACACGGAAGAGAACAGGAACGGCAATCAGAACACAGAGAACCAGGAGAGTGAGAGCCTTGAGTCAGGCTACGCCCCTAGGTACCTAGTAAAACAACAGCGAGAAGTACTGAGGAAATTTGTACAGGAACATGTTCACAGTTTCGTAGAAAAGCTAGCAACTGTAGGAAAGAAGTTTCACGACGTCGTGCATGTGATAGTTCAGGAAGTCATTTCCAACAGAGTTGTATTTCAAGGAATTCGCATAGCAGTGTTCTTAGGAACCCCAATGGGACTGATTACTTGGATCACCCTGTCGTACTATTCTAGTGTGTTTTTCGCAAGAGCAAGCAACCGCTCAAAGCACCAAAGGAAGACAAGAGGAGAAAGGAGAGCACAAGCAGTGAGCAGGAAGCAGTGCAAGTCGCTACTTTTAGCAGCACTAGTGTACAGCAACCTTGAAACAGCAAAAGGAATGGAGGATGCATTGAAGGCACTTGCCGAGATCAATGCACAGACCTTACAAGGAATACAAACACTAGCAGAGGAGATCAGGAACTCAGCAGCTTCAGGAAGTCAAAGAGAAGCAGGACTTACACAAGCATTCCAGGAAACCCTGACAGCAGTTCAGGAACAGCAGAAGACAGCGCAAACAGCGTTGGCAGACGCCCACACGAACGCAGCAACGACACTTGAGGAGATAGGAGCATCTCTGGAGAAAGCAGTAAAGGAACAAAGAAAGCCTGGAGAAGTGGAGTTGCACAAGCTGATTAAAAGCCCCGAAGCATTTTCCCCAGGAACATGGCAAGAAGAGAAGAGTGGATGGACAGAGTTCAGGAACAGGATGCGGATCTGGCTTGGAGCAGTGGATTCCAACATGGTAAAGATCATGGACATCGCCGAAAGGAACTTAAAAGATGATAAGCAAGTGAAGATGGCTGAGATGTCTGCAGAAGCAAAGGAAACAAGCAGACGCCTGTACAGTGTTCTTTGTTCATACACTAAAGGAAGGCCGTACCGAGTTGTAAAGCATGTAGCTGAGGAGAACGGTATGGAAGCTTACCGTATGCTACTCAAGGAATATCAACCAACGAATCGTGCAAGATCGTTGGAGTTGTTTCACAACATTCTCAACTACAAATTCGCTCACAACAAAGGAATTGCTGAGAATATCCTCGAATATGAGGAACACATCGAGAAGTACGAGAAGGCTACTGGAGAAAAGGTACAGGAGAATTTGAAAGTATCTACTCTTATTCAAGGTATGAAACCTGACGTGAAAAGGCACTTGTTGCTCAACATGGATGAGAAGACACAGTACAATACTCTTCGTCAGTACCTTGTGAACTATGAGTCAACCGAGCGTTGGACTAACTCTTTGGCAGCCCAGCAAGGAACACCTCATCGAACCACAACAGACTTGATCGACAAAGGTGATGACCATGGTGGTCTTGCAGCAATGGATATCAACCAAGCATGGTACAAAGGAAAGAAAGGCTATGGCAAAGGTTATGTTCACCATAAAGGCAAAGGTAAAGGAAAAGGCAAGAAAGGTGGAAAGGACTTTGGAAAAGGTTACGGCTTTGACAGCAAAGGCAAAGGTAAAGGTAAAGGTTTCGGAGGTTTTGGCAAAGGCAGAGGTCGAGGCAACTGGAAAGGCCGAGGTAGAGGTTTCAGAGGTTACAAAGGAAAAGGCAAAGGTCGAGGAAGAGGTTTCTTCAGACACAAAGGAAAAGGTAAAGGCAAAGCCCAAGCAGCTACAGGAGTGTGTCACTACTGTCATAAGTATGGACATTTCGAAGCACAGTGCAGACAGAAGATGCGTGACATGGGTTATCAGGCCAGGAACGTTGACCTTGAAAACCAGAGCGAGCAAGCAAGCACTACAGGTACTTCAACTCAGGCCCCTTCGTCAGCCAACAAGACCTCAACAAGCCAAAGCCAAGCAAGCCAAGGAACCCAAAGACCAGTGATTAGGATGGTCTCCATGTACCACATGGGAGACGAGCCCACAAGCTTTCCGGAGGAATTCGAGCTGAGTGAGAACTCTGAAGAGATAGAGATTGAGTACTTCGGAAGAGTTTTGCGGGTTGTTGGTGAAGAAGTTCAGGAAGAGAGGAGTGAGACAGAAGAGTTTTGGATTGGTGATGAAGATGATGAGTTTCAGGACTGTGATGAGGTGAGTGATGATACATGGTTGCAATGGCATCTAGAAGGAACTCCGATAGGAACTCAGGATCGTGGATACTACTTTGAGTGTCCCAATGGATGTCATGAAACACCGTGGCACCCAAACATGCAGGAATGTGAGAACGGATGTCACCATCCTCCTAGAAGGAACAGAGTAGAGAGAACAGCACCCTCAAGGACCATCACCAGGTTTGCGCGTGCAGCAAGGAACGCGAGAGCTCGAGAAATCGAGGTCGTGCTGGATTCAGGAGCCGACATTTCGTTGGCACCGATGTGGATGAAGAAATATGGGAGAAAGGCACCCAACACTACCAAGGTAGTTTTGCGAGATGCACAAGGATCTCGGATTAAGGTTTCAGATCAAAGGATCATTGAAGTTGAGTTTCGGGATGTTCAAGGAAACATTGTGAAGGTTGAAGAAGTGTTCTTGATTTCATCGGTTGTGCACCCTCTTTTGGCAGTAGGTAAACTGTTGAAGAAAGGCTGGGAGTTCAGAGATGGAACAGCAACAGGCACTTTCCTAACAGAAGGAACAACCAAGATCGCAGTGAACTACAACAACAACTCACTTACAACAAAAGCCTTTGTGAGAGCAGTCAACTGGGAAGCAGAAGCAAAACCTATCCCTATGTACTTGTGCGAGAACTTGAAGGAACTCATTGAAGAACAGCGTGTTGGTTGGACCAACTGGCGAGACCCTTACCAAGTCCACTTCAGCCTAGGAACCTCAGAACACGTTGATACTTACTTGATGTTTCCACCAGGAAAGTTCGCATATCGAGCAGTGCTTATTGAGGATGATGATCAGTGGTATCTGTTGCATCACAGCATCATGTTTGAGGAACTTGAAGAACCGTTTGGAACAATCTTCGATGGCAGTAAGGAGTACCGCACGCTTACGCTAGTATCGCTCAAGGAATTTCCGCTGAACCTCATAGGCACCCCCAAGGAAGATGAGGATCGAAAGATGTTTGAAGAGTACACTGAGGATGCATGGTCAATCAGCATGGATGGCACTACACTCACGAGGTACCACAACTCGTTGAGGAAGACTTTGTTCAATCCTCGAGATACCAATGACATTCCAGTAGACATTGGGAACCTCAAGCCAGACAGGTACACGTATGGAGAAGAACCGATCAATAAGGATTTCTTTGAGGATGACAAGTTCTGGACTTTGGATGAGCCTCACAGAGACCCAGAACCACTAGGAGGTTTATCCTGGACAGGACGTAGTGTATTCGAACTCATTGAACCAGTGAACCCCAAGGCCAGAAGACCAAAGCAGAAGGTTCACCAACTGGACACGATCCCAGAACAGGAAGAAGAACAGGAAGAGACCTCAGAGGCCCAAGCACCAGCACACAGGCATGAACTTGCAGGAGAATTGTCTTTTACATTCAACGGTCATGAGTACAACCAGCAGAACAGCCTCAAGGCCCTGAGAGAGTTGTGCAAGGAACTAGGAGTCTCAAAAGCTGGCTCTAAGCAAGAGATTCTCAGAAGGCTCAGTAGATCCATTATGGAAGCAGAAAGGCATATGGAACTTGTTTCAGGCCAGAAGAAGTACAAAGAGTTTCTAGAAGCTGAACCTCTGAAGGTACCCAAACAGCCAAAGCCGGAGGAAGTTGCAGTGCATAACCTCACACACTTACCTTATGCATCGTGGTGTCCGACGTGTGTAGCATGCAAAGGAAAAGAGTCTCCACACCTTCGTGAGAACCCAGAGAAGGAAAGATCTTCAAGACCAACTTTCTGTATGGACTTCTGTTTTACAGGAACAAGTCATGATGAGGCACCAGCAGCAGTAAGTCTTGTGTGTGTTGATTCTTGGAGTAGGAACATGGTATGCATCCCGACAGCATCTAAAGGAAAAGATCTTGTAGAGCACCTTTGCGAAGGAGTGACCTACTTGAGTACTCAGCTTGGATATGGAACCATCAACTTGAAGGCAGACAACGAAGGAACAATGATGAAGTTGAAGCAGGTCATCCAGAAGCAGCGAGCAGCTTTAGGTCTAGGAACAGTCTTGCAGGATGCAGTCAGTGGCCAGAAGGAAACCAACGGCATGGCAGAGAGAGCAATCCAGACCATTAGGAGACAAGGAACAACCCTGATTAGGCACCTTGAACACAGAACAGGAACATATATTGCTCATACTCATCCAATCTTCAGTTGGGCTTTCAGGCACTCGGCATGGACCTTGAACAGGTACCATCGCCATTCCTCCACAGGAATGACTCCGTATGAATTTATGGCAGGAAGGCCTTATGAGGGCCAACTCGCCGAATTTGGCGAATCACTTTTGGTTTTGACCAATCGTTCAGGAACACGTGGCAATAGGAAAGGCGACCCTATTTGGTTGAGAGGAGTGTTTTTAGGAAAAACAGACAACAACCTCTTCATTACATGGCACATGGACGGCATCAAGACAAGCCGTAGCGCAAAACGTTGCTTGGAACACTTCGACGTGAAAGGAATAAGTAGCGTAGGAATTCACACTTGGGAAGTGAAGCACACTACACTGGCAACAAGGAACATTCCCAGGAAGAACATTCCAGGACCAATTGCAGAGGCGCCACCTGTCATGGATGGAGCAACTCAGGAACAGTCGGTCGAGGACTCGGCACCTTCCGCACCTTCAGGACCGATCGCAGGACCGATTGTCATCCAAGGCGGGGACTCTGCAGGGAAGTCAGGACCTACTAGGACAACCTACCTAGAGAGCAAAGCGAAGCAGGCACAGAGCAAGAGAAAAGCAGAAGAAGAACTTGAGCAGGAATACGACCAAAACAAACACGACGAAGCAGCTTCAGACCCAACGTCTTCTAGTAGCAGCAGTAAGGAAATGGACGCAGCCTCAGAAGAAGAACTCATCCCAGACAGCGCAATGGCAAGTGAGCTTCTTTCAGCTAGAGGACCAGCACCTCTTAGGAAAATGGAATTTGATGATGTAGGAACAGGTTCCAAGATCCCGAAGATTGATTCTCCGAAGAAGAAGTACCCTCCGTTCAACGTAGGAAGAGTATTTGAGCACAATGATGAAGAACTACCTGAAGCAGAACCAGGTACAGAGGACATTTTCTGGGAAGATTCATATTCGGACATTGGCGATTCCGATGAGGAACAAGACATCTTCAAGAGCGAAGATTCTGGACCTCCAGAAGTTGCAGAAGCCCAGTTGCAGGAACTGGATCGTGAGGCGATGCTCACAGAAATCAGCAGACTCACCGAGATGAAGGCACTGGCAAGGAAACCCTTGCAAGAACTCGAGAGAGAAGAGGAGAGAGAGACAGAAGAAGAAGAGAGCAACCAAGGAACAAAGTGGTTGACGACGAAATTCGTCTTCGATTGGCGATTCAGGAACGGCCGATGGATGCGGAGAGCTAGGTTAGTAGCGAGAGAGTTCAAAGGAGCAGAAGTAAGGAACGACACGTTCAGCCCAGCTACGAGCGCATCGTTGGTGAGACTTATCCCGATCTTGGGATTACAACAGGAACATTCCCTGTACTCCATTGATGTCAAGGACGCATTCTTGCAGGTCCCACAAAGGACTCGATGTGCATGTCAATTCCCGAAGGAATATGTGGATCTGTTTGGCGACCAGGACCCCAGTTGTAGGAACGAAGGTTTGTTACTGCTGAGAGTACTTCCAGGACAGCGAGATGCAGCACTACTATGGAGTGATCATTTTGCAGGAACCCTCAAAGAGCAGAACTTTGATAGGAGCAAAGCTTGCCCTACTTTGTTTCGTGACGACAGGAACAGCATACTTGTTGTGCATGTAGATGACATTCAGGCAGCAGGGAAAACAAGGCACCTAGAGCCCAAGCTAGGAAAGCTAGGAGAAACCTACGAGCTAAAGGTTGAAGGCCCCTTCTTGACAGAGCAGGAACTTGAGGTAGGAGAGTCACACCAGACAATCCGATTCCTTAAAAGGAAATTCAGCTACCACAATCACGAGCTCCACATCACGAGTGACCCGAAGTATCTTGTGAAGCTTAAGGAAGAACTGAAGCTTACCAGCAAAGCCTCGAAGCCAACTCCGTGCACCCAAGAGTCGCAGGAACAGGACAACACTCAGACCTTGAACCAGGAACAAGCAGCATCGTTCAGGAAAAGCGTTGGCATACTCTTGTATGTCAGTCAGGATCGCCCTGACGTGCAGTTTGCCGTGAGAGGTTTGGCCTCCAAGATGTCGGAACCAACACATGGTTCTTGGAAACACTTAGTCCACCTAGTGCAGTACATGTCGAGAACTGAAGGATACCATTTAGTGTACAGGAAAACGCCTAGAGGACTCAGTAATCTCCATGAATCCATCAGGAATGGTAACTACGACTTTACAGGAATAAGGCCCAAGGAACACCACCTTTTGGAAGTTTTCAGCGATTCAGATTGGGCAGGAAAGAAGGACACAAGGCGCTCAACATCTTCAGGAATTGTTTGCCTAGACGGTCAGTGCATTTACTCCTTTTCTAGGAACCAGAAGTCAGTTAGCTTGAGCAGTGGTGAAGCAGAGTACTATGCAGGAGCGTCAGCAGCGTCAGATTCTATATTGTTGAAGGAAGCAGTAGAATTCTTGACCAGGAAACAATGCAAGGTACACTTGTACATGGATTCTTCTGCAGCTAGAGGAATTATTACAAGGCAAGGTGTAGGAAGAGTCAAGCATTTGCAGATCAGGACCCTTTTTCTTCAAGACCTCCACAAAGAAGGAACAATTAGTGTTCACCCAGTAGGAACCAAGGAGAACACAGCTGACATAGGTACCAAGCCCCTTTCAGCGAAACGTATCAGACTGTTGTTGCACTGGCTAGGTTTTCAAACCAGCGAGAACGAACCAGTAGGCAGAGAAGAGCTCAAGGAACACAAGGCCCAAACACAAGCTAAAGCAGTTGTAAGAATGATCAAGAGCCCAGGAACTTTGTCTTTTGCAGCTTTGTTGTTTGCAGGAATTTCAGGTATTTCAGACAGTCTTCAGATTCAGAGTTTCAAGGAACAATGTCTTGAGAGTTGTTTTCAGGAAGAAGAGTTTCAGCCAGACTTTCAGGAACATGTTTTCTGTTGTGCAAGTGCATGTGAGCAGGACGGCATGTGCAGTGACACGAGTGCATGTGAGCTAGGAACGTCTGTAGGAACAGCGCATGGAACAACATGTTGTGAGATGCTTTCGCAGCTCAAGGAACTCTGCGGAACACTCGCGGAACGCTCAGGTATCCAGGAACTAGTTCGCCCGGTAGCAGAAGGTGAAGGAACCTTAGAACGACAGAGCCAAGGAACCTTAGCAGCCATGGAAGCAAGCGCGAGTTCGAGCAAGAACACAGCGGAAGTTTTCAAGGAACTGGAAACTTTGAAGGAAGCGGCGACAGCCTTAAGGAACGCTTCTGAAGAAAGGAACGTGATCGCGGAGTCGATCAGGAAGAACACAGAGGAAGCTGCGCGTTTGCGCAAAAGCCAGGAACACGTGGCTGGTTGTGTGGAGTCCTTGACAGGACAAATCTACGACGGCAAGCACCAGGTTCAGGAAATGGCCGAACAGAACGACAGAGACCGGCAACAGGTCAAGGAACACATGGCCTTCGTCCTAGGTACATGTGACGCCGTAAAGGAACAGCTGAACCAGCTGATGCAGGACTTCTACGAGCAGCAGCAAGAGGAACAAGAAGAAGAGGAAGAAGACGAAGAAGAACAAAGGAAAAGAGAAGCCAAGGACCGAGAACTCGAAGGTGAACTACGTCGTGAAGGACACGGACAAGGAACAGCACCGTCGAGAGCTACGTCACCTACGTCCCAGGAAAGAAAGGAATATTCGGACCGAGGCTACTTCGAGGGCATCCAGGAACGAGAGCAGGAAGCCGGCAACGAGAACGAGGCCTACGTCAACAGCTACGTTGGAGGAGAAGATCCCGGGGAGTACCCCGATGAAGGCAGAGCAGAGGAAGAAGAAAGTGAGGAAGCAAAGGAAGAGAGAAGAAAGAAGAAGATCGCGGAGATCAACGCCAAAAGCAAGCAAAGGCTCAAGGAAAGGAAGAGGAGAAGAAGCTTTTTCCGTACCCCTACGACTACGCCAGCGAATGGAAGGAATACTCCGAGAACGGCGAGATCTACAGGCAACACAGAGTTACAGGAGAAAAGCAGTGGGTCGACAAGGACTACACGTACAAGCACGAGAAAGGAACAAAAGGAAAGAAGGAAGGAAAAGGAAAAGGAAAGCCAAAGGCAAGAGCAGAAAGCACAGGATTTCGACCTCGAGATGAAGATGATCGCAAATACTGGGAAGAACAGGACAGGATCTCAAAGGAACAGAGAGAAGCAAAAGCAAAAGCAGAAGAGGAGAAGAAGGCAAAAGAGGAGCAGATTGCCAAAGCAAGGTTGATTCTGGAAGCGGCAGCAGAAGAGCAGGAGAAGAGAGACAAGGAAGCGGCAAGGCAGGAAGCAGCCGCAGCCGCCGAGAGAAGGCGAGAGGTAGAAGCAGCAGCCAAAGCCAAGGCAGAGAGAGAAGCAAAGGAAAAGGAGGAGACCGAAGCAGCAGCAGCAAAGGAGGCAGAGGAGAAAGCAGCAACCGCAGCAGCCAAAGAGGAGAAGGAAAGAAAGGAGCAGGAGAAGAAAAGAAAGGAGAAGGAAGACAGGAAGAAAAGAGAGGAAGATCAAAAGGCAGCGTCAGCGTACATTGCCAAGAAGGAAGCAGAAAAGAAGGCAGCAGCAACAACAGCAACAGGATCAGGTGAAGCAGACAGGATCCAGAAGCTTGAAGAAATGATGAAGGAGATGATGAAGGAACGCAAAGAGGATAAAGAAAGGATTGCAAGCCTTACACAGGAGCTTGAGAGCAGAGGATCAGCAGCCGGGTCGCAGGCACCCACAGAACCAGACACAACACCAGCAAAGGAAGGGAGAAGCCAGAAGCAAAAGGAACAGGAAAAGCAACAGGAAAGGAGCCACCGAACGTCACACAGCACAAGCAGAAGGAAGAAGACAAGGACGACCCAGAATTGTCCGCCAAAGGACCAGTGAACGAAGCATCGTTCATGAAAGGAAAAGGAAAAGGAGAGTTTGAAGGAAACTGGTTTGCAGTCTACAGTTTCCAGAACAGGAAATAACAGTGGAAGTGGAACGAAGCCAAGACACAGTGGTACTGGTATTCAGGATCAAAGGAAACAGGTTGGAAAGCAGCGTCAAAGGACAAGCAAGGAAAAGAAAAGTGCAAAGCGCAAGCAAAGATGAAAGAAGAGTGGCTAAAGGAACAGCTTCAAGACCAGAAGGAAGCTAAAGACAGCGAAGAGGAAGGCGAAGTAACCTTCCAGTGAAGCAAAGGAACAACGAGCAGTACTGAGGCCAGAGAGCCGAGGAAAGAAGCAGCAGGACACAGGAACCGTGGCACAGCCCTTTTTGTTTCTGTGGTGATCTAGGTAAAGTGCAGGAACGTCTTTTGTACAGTCGAGCAACCTTGGAGAGGATTGCGAGTGAACGTGCGCATACGTTTGAGATGAGGAACAGTGTTTGTTTTGCAAGTGAAAAGGAACTGCAGTGTGTTTACTGTTTGTCAAGGAAAAGTCGGAGTCACCTCAGTCGAGGAACTTTCGCTAACTCCGAAGGCGGGGTGTTAAACATTCTGCCAGGAACAGTAACACAGCTAGTGCAGTACAGTTAATGTACAGGAACAGCCGTCACGCACACGAGACGTGCAGGCTCGAGACCCCAGGACACACCGTGCCCAGGAACAAAAGTGTCCGACAGTCTTTGTGGGTAGGAACCCTTAGTGAAGCCCGTTCTTTAACACGTCCCCAAAACCGACCCTGGGGGCGCTGGCGGAATTGGGCTTCCTGCACCCCAAACGGACAATTCGGCCGCCTCCAAAACCGATGATGTGCCACACGGCGGGGCTGGGGCTGAGCCACGCTTGTCGCCAACCCAGGTTCGACTCGCATCCGGATCACCTAAACCCGAAAATTCCCCATCCCTGGCCACTGCTGCAACACTTGCAGACCCATCCTTCTGTGGAAATGCATTTTCTCCTAGACTTGGGTCTACAGTTGGTGTCGAAAAGGCTACACAAGGATCCAAACGACAGTCCACAACACTCACAATCCGCGACACTTCTCCTTTGACCCTTTGCTGCGCAGCTTGAGGATCACATGTGCGACCCCACGATGCTCGCGCTGTCTCCCGATCAGAAAATCTATCGCAGTCCTCAAACTGCCTGGGCCCATCAAGGTATTCCACATCAGCGGCGTGGAAATACTTTGGCCCCGACCAGTCCGTACACGACTCACCTGATTGAAACGGCCTGGCAGGACGCTTCGGAAGCTGCCAGCCTACCCCTGATGCATCAGAAACGATGGCCTGCGGGACACTTGCAACGTCACTTTTGCAACCTTGGCCCCCGCCCCACTCGGCACCACCTACTAAAGCACCACCCCCTAAAACCTCAAAGCTGCGATCTGGGAACGCCACAGCTAGGACCCTCCAATCGGCACCCCTTGCATCCTGGGTCAAAATCGTTGAGCCCGGCTCCCCACCAGGCAAACTACGAAGGGAAATCGCTCGGAACACCTCCAGACGCTGCTCCAATGTTCTGTCACAACCCTGGCACATGGATTGCAAAACTCCAGTGGCAGCGAGGACTAAACAACTCAGAGCAACACTGGCTGCCTCACGAGGGTGCCCATGATCACGGCTCCCCACCCTCAAGGCACTAGCAAAACTCCCCTGAAAAGAACTCGAACAAACGGCATCAGCCTCAGTGGACAAGCCCCAGGCCGCAAATCCCTTTGCTTCCTCAAACCGGCTGTCCTGGCACGACCCAGCACCTAAACTGGATTGCGTGACCACATGAAACACCTGCAAGCGCTGCTCCAAGACTTGGTCAACACCCTGGCACAGGGTTTGCAAAACCCCTGTGACCCCCAGTACCAAGAGATTCAAAGCAAAAGCTTCCACATGATGGCGCTGCGCCTGACGAAAAACCTGAGTTGGCCACGCAGGGCCTGGCCCTGCAAAGGGTGGAAGTGCAAAGCTCTGATCACAGCCACTCTCACCCATGGTGGGCCTTTGGCCCCGCTGGCCGACACCCTAACCTTGACTCTGACCATCTTTGGCACGCGGTGATCGACTGCGCTCCTTCTGACTTGCCTTCGGGGACCCGGCCTCTGGCATTGTGTGATCCTTCTCACCATCTGGGAAGTGCGCAGGCGGAAGTTGGTGCAACATTCTCCCACGCTGGTCTGGCGCAGGCGCAGGCACAGGTGCAGATGCCAGCTGAGCTCTGACACGTTCCTCCGCGTCTGCGTCTAGTTGCACACCTGCCCGTGACAAGGCTGCAAAGAAGGCTTTAAATGCTTTGGGATCTTCCACTGGGGGCTCTGGCTTGGCTTCAAATTCGCCCAGCTTCGTTTGCAGCTGCTTCTGGAGATCCAACCTGGGTTTTAACCTGGGTTAAACCTGGGTTCATTAAACCCGGGTTCCAAACCTGGGTTAGAACCTGGGTTTCAAACCTGGGTTCAAACCTGTGGGTTTAAACCTGGGTTTAACCCGGGGTTGAACCCAGGTTCGAACCCAGGTTTAACCCAGGTTCAAACCCAGGTTCAAACCCAGGTTAAACCCAGGTTTCAAACCTGGGTTCCCTGGGTTGTTGTTGTTGTTCCCCCCCCCCCCCCCGGGGGAGGGAACCCAGGTTCAAACCCAGGTTCAAACCTGGGTTAAACCCCGGGGGGGGAGGGGACCAGCCTCCCATCCGATAGTGTGCCGATGAGTTGAGTACTGTGTGTGCCCGTGAGATTGGATTGCTTCATCATCTTGCTCGGACTTTCACTTCTTCCCACTGCACGCAAGTGACCCAGGAGGCTCCTGAACGTTGCGGCACGGCTCAGTGGGGGAAGTCCATTGCGACGGGATTAGAATGGCTGCCGGACTTGGTTTTGGCTCTGTTGCTTCTGAACGGCTGCTGAGGATGCCCTAGCCCGGCAGTTCGTTGAACGGCTGTTGTCGACTGGTTTACAAGCAGCAACACTTTCACCGCTGTTTTTTTTTGACCGGTAGTGTCGTTAGGGACTGAGCGTAGCCGCTGCCACCGAAGCCCGCCCAAGCCAAAAAAAAATTTGGGGAACGTTGCGGCAGTGTATTCTCCACTAAGAAGCAAAATGCGAAAAGTGCTTCATTCTCTGGGGCAGGGTGCTCCAGGACGTGCAAGGCAAATCAAGGCGGGGGCATCTGGCCCCAGGATGTCTGCGGTGTGCAAGTCAACTTTTGCTGTTTGCACGGTATGTTTGCAACAATAGACCACCGTTGTGCGGCCATGTCTGCGCAGTTCAACGGCCGCAGGAATTGAGCATTTGAGGAAAATTAAGACGAAGTTGTGTGTTTGCTGAATGGCCTGGCCAACTCAGTCTGTCCGCTTCAGTCTGTCCGCCGCAGTGCGTTGTTTTTTCTTTAGGTTCCGCAAGGATTTCTGCTTCACTGTGTTACCCTTTCAGTTCAATGGTTCGCCCTTCTTGTGTTCATAGAAAAGCTTCTTCACAAAGACTAAGCCTACAAAACAGACAAAAGTTTTCTATTCGACTAAGAACTGCGCCGAGAGTCACGAATTTGCATGTTCTACGCACAACGTAAAGACTTCACACTGTGTACGGTCTCACAATTTGGTTGCCAAGCTCGCAGCCCAGAGTCGCAGCAACAATCCTGATCTTGTGAAGGGTATTGTGCGGCATCCAAGATTACGGCGTGTATGATGTAATTTTTCGGTTTCCGCGTTGACTCGCTTGTGCATGCATAGTGGCACTTACCATGCCGTAAGCTCTCATCCTGTTTCTTTTGTGCTATGGCATCTGCGTGCGAATCGATCGGGCTGAACAAGGAGGAACTCGTGCGACAGATGGTTGAAACTGTGAGAGCGTGACGGCAGCAGGTGCAGCTTTTCACCCGGTGGACTTTCGATGGCAGGGAGGTGCTCAACACTTGTGAAGCTGACCGCCTCCACGTCTTAGCAAGGGGACTATGTGTGGTCATGCCTCGACACCCCTTCGGACATCTTCGGACTTCAGGGCAGGAGAACTTTGTAGGTCTTGGGGAGCTTGGTTGGTGAGGCATGGGGCAAAGGGCGCCTTCAACACCGAAATCTTTCTGACCTGGAAGGTGGCACATGGAGAGCGTGGGCTGGCTCTGGTGGTCAACGTGAGGCTTGATGTGAGACGAGTTGTTTATTGGATCACTCCCGGGATTGGCAGAAAGCATGCCAATAAGGGGAACCCACCAACCGGTCAGTGAATTGATTGGATTGGGAACGTGATCATGCTTCATCCTTATTCAGTCGTCATCTTCATCTCCATGCTTTTGTTAGCCTTCATCTTTGTTTCAGTTTTCGTTAGCATCATCTCGACTGCACAGCGACATCAAGAGACACCAAGAGAGCAGAAGTGGAAAAAGCAGGCTCGGAGTGGAGGGAGATATCAGCAAATCGCCTCTGAAGCTGTGGCCAGGCGCTTCCAACCGCAGCGGCTCCAGTTGGAGAAGGCAGCAGAAATGGAATTCAGCAATTCAAGAGCAGTTCTGAAACCTTTGATACAGGCTTTCGGGATTCTTTGACCAAAAACAAAGCAGCCCTTCTCCCGCACAGGCAACTGAGGGTTCATTTGTTCAAGAGTTCCATCGGGGCTGGGCTTCTGGATCGCAGACGTGTGCGTGATGTGGCGGAAACCGCACGCAAGTAATGAAGCCAGAACGCAGGTGAGGTCGGCGATGTAGCCAACTATGGGGCTAATGCAACAGAAGGTGGGTTGCTTCGCGATTTAGGGCTTTAAGGCTTGAGGCTTCAGAGCGGAACGTTAGCAAGCTTGAGAACTATTTTCCCAAGGTTGCACCATGTGTCGAAGGGAGGAGAACATCCAGTGTTCGGCGAGCTGAATGCGTGAAGGTACCAATCCAAAATCAAACTCTGGCAGCTGTCTGTCCACATCCCGTGCGGCTTTGAGCTGGCGATCGCAAGAATGATGCGGTGGATTTCTTAATCTGGACAGCTTCGGGCACATCGTTTGGGCCATGGATCCTTGTTCTGTCAATGCTCCCACTCGAATTCCACGGAGGTTTAGGGTCATCGCCAGGGACGAGAAATCAGATCTGCCAAAACGATTTGCACGGCTGCTCGGCTTAGTGCTTCAAAGAATGCGACCTTGTGAGAAGAGAGCTGCACCTGCCATCTTACAATCTGTACTTGCACGTCTTCGAGCACAAACAAATCGAATATACATCGGCGCTCAATCGGAATGGTGAAGCTGCAGCACTACTCCGTTCTTGATGGGACCAGGTAACTACAGAGCTTTAGGCCGAGATGGTCCGAGCGACTGCTTTCACTCGCCAGAAGCTTGCTGACTTGCAGCCACACTTGGGCCCGTAAGCAGGTGTTTTCAAAACAGCGAAGACATTTTCGATCTGATACAACTGACCAGCATATCCTTCAGCAAGGCAGTTCGAGGTCGTCGAGGGTCTTAGAACCTTACGCGAAGCCATGGGGACGGTCTTGAGCCAAACAGGCGTCTGCTGTGCCCCCTGGTTGAGAGAAGTCCTATCTTACAGTGGTTCGTGTTTCGTCATGAGGAGCTTCCAAGCAGGCCTGAAGTTCTTGAGGGCTACAGTCAGGATGACCTCTTTCCGGTTGACAGTTGGCCAGTAAACTCTCACATCTGAGCCTTGGGCTTCATCTCCGTCCCCAACCCGTCAGCCCCACCGCGCGACCATTCTCGATGATTCAGACACGAAAGAAAGTGCGTCCGAACGCGAGCTGTTGGTCTTTTTTGTTGCATCCACCAATGCATCCTCCGAAGTTGTTCGGTTTGTTTCACGGCTTCGATTCTAGATGCTGATGCTGTTCTGCCAGACGGTCGGAGATTTGAAGGAAGTAGAGGCTGACCTGCAAACCACGAAAGCCTTAACGACTCCTGCCGTTCTTCGGTTCCGAAGGCTTCTGTCGAAGGCTGAGGCTGTGCAATTGGGAATGCAGATGCCACGGAGACAAACTGGATCGTTGAGCATGCAGGGTGGTATCTAGAATCTAGAACCAGGAAAATGGCGACATTCCGAATTCCAAGCTTCCTGAAAGGACCTCAATAGAGCCGAGTAAACCCTGGGCAGTGGGTAGGATCTTTGTTACGTGGCCCATGTAAAGGTACAGGAACGGAGTCTCTTCTGCAGCAGCTTCGAATTCCTCTGGGCGTTTGTTTCTCGTTTTCCAATCCCCGAAGTGCTGCAGATTCGGATTGGATTGGCATCGGGGTTTTCAGCTGGGGCTTGAGTGATTCATCGATTTTGGCAGCTATCTTTCATTGTTTCGGAATGATCTGGGCTCAAGGTGAGGTCCACTTCAGGATCATGGAACTTCAGAGCCTTCTTGAACCCGGTCCTGGGCCAACATAAACCATCGGTGCCAGCAGTTTGAGTTTGGTTTGGGGCGGTTCTGGCTTTGTTCTGGGGTGGGCGGGTGCGCAGAGTTGAACGAATACGTTGGAGCTGCAAATCCGAGGGGTAGAGTTCTGGGCTCTAGTTGAGAAAGGTTGTCTCCACGGTTGTGGCGGGTCGGGACTTCTTCAGGCTTTGCAGCAGTCCTGGGGCCTTGGAAGCGCTTCCGATCTGCTACCAACGGCAAATCTTGTCGTGAACTCCTGGCCCCACAACACACTGCACTACCGACACTTTAACATGAAAGAATCCATCCAACACTTTGAAGTCCGAAAGCCCGAAGCCAGCAATGCCGCAATGCCATCGCATGTTGAAGCCCAGGTTGGTCGCGACAGGACAAGCTACCAGTCCCTAGCATCTTGACAGCACTTGGAGGCTCCAAAGCACGAAGCCGAGGCAGTGCAAAGCACGTGTGAATGCACGGCCTGAGTTCAAAGTTGAGATCCAAAGCTCAGGCGGTCAGCAGCTCCTCTGCTCCTCGGCGAATCAGTGGCTCAACTGGCTCCTCCCTGGTTTCGCACGCAAATCAAGAGAATGCATGCAAGATGGTGCCAGCAATAGCCCACAAGGGCGCAAGGCGCTTCACAGTCCCGACCCGGAAGCTTGAGCCTCTGAGAAGCTTCTTCAGGGGAGCCCTTGCTATCAGTCGATTGGACCACCGCCTGCGCCGCAGTTCGTGGAGCAGGAGGCCGGTCGCTTCGGCAAGTTGAAGCTTCAACTTTTTTGACAGGGTTCGCGGTCTAGAGAGGGATTCAACCTGCCGGAGTTTGCCGCGGCAGGAGCTCTTCGGAGAGCACCGCGTGTCGCGGCCCAGCTGCTTGACGGCGGCAGGGCTTCTCGGGGCCGGCTTGGGTGCCTCAGCTCAGGGCCAGCTCGTCTTCCGAGGCTGTGCCTTTGGCAACAGCTGCCGCCGCAGCAACCCTCAGCACTTCCTGGACGAGAGCCACCCCACGGACCCCGACCATCACCTCCGGACTCGAACGCTCTCAAAGAAAGCTGCAGCATGGAAACCTGCGGACTTACCTGATGCACTGCGACGTCCATCGTTCTGGCACCTTCCAAAAGGCCGGCCAAGTGCGACTCCCTGCCGTCCGACCTGGGCTGCACTTGGCACAGAGGCCGAAAGAGCTGGAAGGGGTCCTTCGAATCCTTCTGGTTTCTCTCAGTGCTGTTCTCAAGTCAAGCTAACTAGCCCCGCTAGTAAGCTATTCTGCTTCTCTCGTGCTGTGCCCTGTGCTGCAGATGCAAGCTGCTAAGCAGGAACGGCAGCTTTGACTGGGTCCGGAGCGCCAACGAGAAGGCAACAGCAGTCGAAGTGTCCGGCCCCAGGCCCTCGTTCTTTGCCGAACAAGGCACTATAAAGGTCCCTGGCAAACGTTGAAGGAACAACCCGAAACCGGTGCTTCGAAGTCCGGTATTCGGAGTTCAGCGCGCCAGTCGTGTGTGTTGCTGGTTCCTTCGTGAATCCCTCGTCCAGAGTCTAGAACCATTCGTTTTCTGCCAGTCTCCCACCGTGCCTGTGCGCAACCTCCGAAGCCTGAGAGCCTCTGAAGCCACCGCTTGAAGCAGCCTTTCGAGCCACGAAGAGAAGCCGACAGACAACCTCTGCGATCGAGAGGCGGACCGGGACCTGCGTGGAGAAGTGGCTTCTCTCAGCCTCGGGGTGCCGTGCCGTGGAAGGGTGCATGTTTTGTTTGGGTGACTGCCAGCCTATAGGACATGGGATGAGATGGTGCGGTGTGTGGGTCCTTCGTCCGAGACTTCGGGAGACGCCTGGTCAGGTCTGTCAAGCCAGAGGCTACTGGCTGGGCAATGCGAAGGTGGCACTGCAGCAGGTGGACAACCTCCTACAAGGCAGCGTTGTGCACGAAATCGTCTTCTTAGAGAGCAAAGCGACAGACAGTAGATGCAAAATGCATGATAGTCCGCGATCCAGTACGCACCCGCCTAGATCGGCAAACGAGAATGTAAACGATGGTAGAAGAGAAAGCAAGCATAGGTTATAAGTTATATGATCACTCTGAGACAGGTGGGTCGACAAGTCGACTGGCGGACAGACAGATGGAGGGCATTAGTAAAGCCTACTACAGTCTAGTCTAGTCTAGCATAGAAAAGTGCGAGAGAGCTAGACATATGACAGATAGGCGTCACAGACTATCATGCTAGGTCCGTGCAGTCATCAGACATCAGACAGAGGACATGAGTCTTTATGCATATGCAGTAAGTTGATGTGCACATATATCTGTCGCGGAAATTTACACCTCTGTCGAATCTCAAGCCGGCTTGCCAGCAAACTGCACATTACTGCATATCCGCATGGCAGCTGTTGCCAGCTATTGAAGATACAATACAGTCTGTAGAAGTCCCGCTGACATTGCGCAATGAGCTTCGACACTCCGTGTGCGCAGATAGGTAAGTATCCAAGTCAGCAACCGAATGGTTTGAAGTGGAGCGAAACGAACCGAGCTCAACTTGAGTAGGCAGATGTATACATGCAGGTGCACGTTTGGATGAAAGCATGTATCTATTTTTCGTGTTTATGTCGCCCTAAGCACCAATGGCATAGGTTTTTTAACGTTGCTAGGAGAAGAAGCGCGCCGGACCCTAGCGAGCTATAAAGTTGACCCTCTCCACAAGGGCGACCATGATCACGACAAGTGTATATGTCCCATCTTCTTGGAACTTGGACTTCGCACTTCAGAGGTCTTTCGACTTGTAGCTCCAATATGTCCGTGCAAGGTGGATGAATGAGGGAATGCACCAGCGAGTGAACGAGTGAATGAGTGAACGAGTGAGCGAATGAATGTATGAATGAATGAACGGGAAAAAAGGAATACGGAGTGATTGAACCATTTCATGCCGATGTCAAGCATGCTTCCGCCTTAGATGTCTTTCATCTTTTTGTTAGATTTGTGTCCCTCTCTCTCTGTCTCTTTCTCTGTGTCACGGTTCTTCTTTTCTATCTTGGGTAGCTGGACAGAATAGAGGGCGACATGCCGCAGTGTCCAACCAATTCTAGAAATTGTAGACATACCTATTGATCCGAAGCCTCAGACAGTGACGACAGGTACTCGAATTCTCACGATTGAGGAGGCCGTGGGAGAAGAAATGCCGACATGACTCGCAAACCCTATCTGGCCCTCCAAACCTGGACTGGATCCGACTTCAGCAGGGAGTGGTATCACTGTAGGATGGCCTGCGCTTGCTTTGGGCTTGGGTCTTTCGTGGTGAGCATGCCAGTTTCAGTGGCAAAGCCCGTTCAACTTTGGAAGCCGAAGTGGGACAATCTTCGAGGCCGGGGGCGCGCTGGCCTCCAACTCCCGGCCGCCACGGCTGGCAGTGGCCAGAGAAACCACGGCGCCTCGGGGGTGCCAAGATTTCGCGTGCTCCTTTTCTCTTGCTTTCTTCCGCTTCTGCTGCATGTTGTTCGACCAATCATTGGCAGGACGCAGGATTTTGTCCTTCGGGTTTAGGTGCTCCGTGTTTGGCGGTTTGGAGTTGGGTGAGAACATTACGCTCTTGTATATGGGGGTGAGCAATCGAAAAGTCATTGGGCAACTGGGCTATATGAAGTTGGCCCTGGCTCCATTTACCCCGTATGATTCTTGAGGCTCCCTCTGCAGTATGCCTTCCATCATGCTGCATTCCCTTTTAATGTGTGGCCGGCAGGCCTTCGACGCAGCAATCGCACGTAGCGCCCGCGGCGAGCGGGTTGCCGTGATCGGCGCAGCTTCTGCTTCTCGCCGGTCAGCTCTCGTTCTCGTTTCGGATAATAGTCACCCTGCGTGTGTCTGATCTACCACGATGTTGACCAGTGTCGAACAAGGCAACCTCGAAAAGCCTGAATCGAGAGAGAGAGAGAGAGGAAGAGCTAAGCTTAAGCCCACACTCGGCAATGCTTCTATCATAAACTACCCAACACCCCCCCCGAACCCCCCCAAATGGAAAAGCTTGCTTATCTGTGTCTCATCCTTGAATGAAATCCTTCATTAAGCTTAATCAGGCCTAATTATATGCCTAATTACGCCTAAATAAGATTATCGGCAAAGCAACCCGGTGCCCTTTATTAAGATGTAAAACTCTTGGTAAAGCAAAGCAATCTACCTGCGTGTACGTGCGCGCGCATATCCCTGAAACAGTGGGGGTGGCTACCGTAACTCGGCAGGGTCGGGTTACGGTCACCCCCCCTGTTTGAGCAGGTGCGCGGGCACGTGCATGAAAGGGGAAAGGGATTCGGGGTGAGCGGTGGGGCTTGGGTGGGATTCGGGGTCGGGCAGGGCAGGCCCCTGGGGTTGATGTTGCCCTTGCTTTGCCACTTATTACTTTGCCACTGCTTTCTTAATCAAGGATTTCAAGACGTAACGCAGATGAGCAAGCTTATCTATTTAGCGGGGGGTGTTCAGGGGGGAGGGGTTGGATCGTCTATGACTCTACCCTGTGCGTCTACTGCAACTCCAACAGCAGACGCCCGCACCCAGAAGACCACAACACTCAACTCCAAGCCGCGCACAAGGCCTACCACCCCTGTGGAGGCTTCCGCACAGGTGGACGCCATGCGCTGGAGGACACCTCTGGCTTGGCCGGCTTCGGAGTTTGGAGAGCTGAAGTGTACCAGCTGCTTGTAGCATTGAAGAGCCGGCAGCAGGCCCATTGTCGGAAAAAGCTCCCGCGGCCGGCACAAGGAGGCGATGTGTGTGCAGTCGACCCTCTCCGTTTCACTGCAGCGAGCGGTGTGGCTTTCCAGGCCAGGCCAGGCCAGAACAAACGTACTCTTCAGGGCTTTTGTCTAGACCCAAAAGCTCCCGCAGTCCGGAGGCATGGCGGAGTGGAGGCGGGCTTGGGCCCGCGGCACTTCATCGCCAGTGCCGAAAGCCGAAAGTCGTCGTTGTCAGGTGCCTCTTCCAGAGCGACTGAAAGCAGATGGCCGGAGCCGAGCTCGGCTCCCGTGTGACTGGAAGCCCAGACTTGTGACCCTCCGACGGACACCCCTGGACTTGTGACCCTCTGAGGAAGGGATGGTTTTGCTACATTCCGGAGCGAGGGGCGATCCTCTCTCCCTCGGTGGAGG